>OY757946.1:38829611-38997111 GCA_963585895.1 Sepioteuthis lessoniana | reverse complement strand
TGCGTGCAATCCTGAACAAGTCCTGGCAGCAACACCCCACAAGACACCAACTGTACGGCCACCTGCCCCCTATCACGAAAACCATTCAAGTTAGACGAACCAGACATGCAGGACACTGCTGGAGAAGCAGAGATGAACTCATAAGAGATGTACTCTTATGGATCCCCACACATGGCCGCGCAAAAGCAGGACGACCAGCTCGAACGTACATTCAGCATTATGTGAGGATACAGGTTGTTGTCATCCTAGGGCGATGAACGATAGGGAGGAGTGGCGAGAGAGGGTCAGGGATATCCGTGCTGCCAGCACGATATGATGATGATGATGAGCGAGGTAGATAGTAATGTAAAAAGATCAATACACTGATAAAGCTGCTTCTATGTATTTGTGAATGTGTTCTACTTGAAATTCAAACATTGTAATTAAAGGGCTTCCTACATCTTCCTTCAATCGTATTAGCAAGGCAGGAGCCATTGTTTTCGAAACATCTAAGGCTTTTGACAGTGTATGGCTCAAGGGACTTATTTTCACGTTCTCTAATTATGTGATAACTAGAATGGCTTTCTTCTCTATCAATTCCTTTCCTACAGGGAGATTACCTGAAGTTTGTATTAAATACCCAGCTCTACGATTCACAGAAGATTAACCCAGGAATCCCTTCGCTCGACGCTTTTTTTTTTTCCTATTTTTCACAAACGAATGACATGATCACGTGCTGAGGTCATTTGTCAACAAATTCTCTGATGAAATAGGTCTGTAACATGTGACTTTCGGAAGCGTTAAACATTTTGAGAGTCTCTCGACGACTAGCTGATCTTAATTGGATTGCTCAAAGCAGTATAAAATGGCTTGGGTTCTTGAATACATTTAAGCTTAAGCTGTTATCTTTTCATCACGGTGACGCCCACCATCAATCCAAACAGACATCGACTGTATTAAGAACGTTGCAACTTGGATGTGAATTGGGATACCTGTTTTATTTTCAATTGTAAAGCCAGTAGAAAAGAAATTGGTTGAGAAATTCACCTGACGTTTTGTTGCTTCTCTAAAAATGAATGAGTCTCCAAATGATGCAATACAAGTTTTTAAATAAATTCTGTGGGAAATTCTCAGTGGTGTAGTGGCCGACATTGTTCTGTAATATCGAGGTACGCAATTTTAAATTGTAGTTGCGCTATTACATTCACTTTGGGCTAATATTCTTAGGAAAGGTATGAAACCCCCTTATCTTTCCCTGGTATGTGTTAAATAGTACCACTCTAGGGAACAAATAAATAAAAAATAATAATAAAAATTTTTTAAATTGAATTAAAAAAGAAAACTATTACAATATGCAGAAACTCCTTGAGGCCTATGACAGGAAAAAGGGATGACGCATGCGTAAGGAAAAAAGGGAACTCCCGACAAGAGGAGCAAGCTCATTCTCTTTCAGACAGTGACCGGCGAAGTGACAACACCTAGCTAACTGGTGGCAGGCGCCACACATACGTCTTTGGATGAAGCGTTGGTTAGTCCTTTCACTAGTGGCAGACCTCTCAGTTAATAATATGCCGAAATATAAAAGGATATGAAATGGAACTACGAACTAAAAACACGGGACTTGGACAAACACCACAAAAGCGACTAACACGTTGTTTAAAATTTTAAAACAACAAATGAGGACACACATATACCAAGAAACATATAACGTATTTTTAAACTCCTTGACTGGGGGATTCAACCATTTCAATTGCATTCAGGGAAAACTCCCTCGCCAATTGAATAGTTGTTGAACCCAGGAAATGAAGGAAAAATAAAGAAAAGAAAACGTCTTCGTCTCCTATATCTTGCTGTCTTCTTTCGTATAATTCTTTTTGGGCCTTCTTGTTCAAGGAGTTACATCAACTAGCCAACGTGGAGTAAAATAAAAAAACCTCATCATGGAGTCAGATATCAAACAGCAACACAGCTTGCCCTTGACCTACGCCTGCCCCACACCACTACTCTTTATTCTGTAACAATACCTTGAGCAGTAAATACTTCATGAACATGGATGTACCATTAAAACATTGAAACCAAATCGAACCATATGGATTCTTTGAAGCGGAGACCACTGGATTTAAGCGTGATAAAATAACGTTTTTGTTTTTGGTAGGCGTAGTTTTCTATAAGCCCAGTAAGTCTCTTCATACGTCCTTCTCCTTCGAAATCCGAGGTGACTCCGTGGCGTAACGGATAACGTACCTGTATTTATGTCCTTTGATATTTAGCCACAATTTAGTGGTTCTTTTTGTCACCCTTCCAAAATTTTCAACCATTTATATCTCTTAGACACTGAGGGAGTTTCTATCATCTAATGACCATTGAGCTTGACTGCCTGATCCGTGATTAGCAATATTAAACTACAGCCGCCCAATTACGTTCATTTTTAGACTAATAATCTTGGGAAAGGTATCAAAATTCTTATCCCTTCAGCTATAGGTGTAATAAAACTTCTTTTGACTTTGACAAGGATGGTTTTGGCATTGAATAACCCACAAATTTTGATATGCCATTAAAACTTTAAATAAATATATTAAGAAAAAATATCAAATATTAGCTAAAGTAAAAAAAAATGTACATAATGTTGTTATCTCGTATTGCTTAGGTTGATAAAGTTATTTGGTATCATCATCATCGTCATGTCGTGCCGCCAGCACGGATATCCCTGACCCTCGCTAGCCACTTCTCCCTATCGTTCATCGCTTCTGGCAGGTCTTCAGGGCCACATCCCGTATCCTCACATAGCTGCTCTATGTATGTTCGAGCTGGTCGTCCTGCTTTTGCTTGGCTATATGTGGGGGTCCATAGGAGTACATCACTGATGAGTTCGTCCTTGCTTCTCCAGCAGTGTCCTGCGTGTCTGGTTCGTCTAACTTGTATAGTTTTCGTGATAGGAGGCAGGTGGCCGTATAGTTGATGCCTTGTGGGGTGTTGCCGCCAGGAGTTGTTCAATATTGCTCGCAACATTCTTGTGTAATTTCCGTCTAGCTTCTTCTTCAGCCGTTTAGTTAGCGTCCAAGTATTGCATCCATATAGCAGTATCGATACGACCGCTGCCTGGAAGAAACTGCGCTTCATTTTATTGGTCGTGTTAGTCCCAATATTCACTCAGCTTTATCCGGTAGGACTTATAGCATCTCAGATATTGGCGTTTGATAAATGAACGTCTCTGTGTAATCATCTGGAAGTCTCAAGTTCAATCCTGACTACTGGTAGACATAACAAGGAGTACTTACTGTGACATAGCCAAATACGAATATGTGAAATATTTAGATATGTAAAATATACTGATACGTAGAATGTTCATATGCATAGGAATCTTGAAACACTGACGACTCTCGGTAGTTCAGGTACGAAACTTATATTACCTACTTGACTTTTAGGTTTTCAACACGAGGAGAGAGAGACATAATTTTTACTATGCTGACTGTTCCATCTGACCCCTCCACGCGCGGTGCATCTCGTAGACCCAACTGGCCTCGCCTAGCTTCAGCTCTCAACTCTACTCGTCTAGGTTCAAATCTCAACTCTCTGACCCAACAAACGCACGCGCGCATCCCGCAATCCACAAACTGGACTCGCCTAGCTTCAAATCTTAGCTCACTACTTTTTTTCAAAAATCTCCCCAAATCCTCAGCCCATCGCTTCCGGGCATAAAGTCATTCACATCCCCGGTCCTATTTCCTATCTGGGGTTTTTATAATGACATCTGTGATTGTCACATCATCCCTGCGCGATCGTGAACAATGTGTGCCCTCAGCCTGTGAACTAAGCCGAATAGTTCTAAGCCTAACTAAACCGAAAGATAAGATATAACCAACGAAAAATGATAATATAAAAAAATCCTTCCGCAATTATATAACAGAAGGAGTATTTACTATTGCTTAACACTTGTACTTGGTTATGTTAAAAGAAATTAGACAAAACAACCCGTGTGGATTGAGTAAAGAGGTTGGTTCGATGTTTCGTATAGCTTCCCAAGTTCGACAAGAAACATCTCCCGAAGGACGCACTGAACGAAATATTATGAATGTAACAGCACGACAATAGTCTGAATACTCTTCATAATAAATGCCCATTTGGGGAATGAAAAGTACCACTACATTGCCTCTGCTCCCAGGTCCACTCTTGTCCGGATTGGTAACAACTGATAGGGTCCTATCTATTGCCCCAAAAGAACTAAGCTGTGTTGATTGGGTCAGGACCGTTTTTGCATTTAAACTGTGTATTCATGCTAAACTGAATTGTTTAAAATAGAACTGTTTGGGTACTTATGCTAAATTGAATTATTTGAAATAAAATTGTTTTTACATTTAACTCTTTGTATTGCCAAGTCATCTGGGACAATAGAATACACAGATTGCACCACTGCAAAGGGGAAAGATTCCTCCCCCACCAACGACTATCCTGGATATAACACTAAACAATCCGATGGTGAGGTTTCTGTAATGCCGGAGCTTTGGGGAATGTGGAGTACTCCTTCATTGCCACCATTCCCTGGTCCACTCTTGCCTAGAGTGGTAGAACCTGATAGGGTCCTATCTATCAGTAAAATAGAACAAGGTTGTGTTGATTGAGTTAGGACTGTTTTTTCATTTAAACTGTGTATTCATGCTAAACTGAATTGTTTAAAATAAAACTGCTTTGAAATTTCATCTGCGTACTTAAGCTAACTGAATTATTTGAAATAAAATTATTTTTACATTTAGCTCTTTTTATTGTTGGAGCTTTAGGGAATTTGGAGTACCGCTCCATTGCCACCACTCACAGGTCCTCTCCGGCCGGTGTGGTAGCATCTAATAAGCTCATATCAATGCGTTAAATAGAAGTAAACTGTCTTCTTATGATAAACTAAAATGTTTGAAATAGAAATGTTTTGCCATTTTTCTGTTCGTAAACAAAAACTATACTAAACTGAATCGTTTGAAATCTAATTCAGCTTTAAATGACCCTTAAACGGTTGATAGGCCGTAAAACAATACAACCAACCAAAAAAAAAACATCTTCATGATAATAAGGAGGTGCCCGTGGTGTAATGGTTATCGTCGCAGGATATGGACACGGCGACATGAGTTCAAATCCTGGACCTGACTGATTGCATTTCACATAGCACTAATACCCTTGGGAAAGGTATGAATCCAATTAATCTCCCTCCAGCTATGGGTAAATAGTAGGGCAGACTAGGTTCTTCAGCCTTGGTGAGGAAACTAGTCTAGGAGAAGGAAAACTCTGAATTCAAACCTGTTAAACTCCGCTTAAAAATTGACCTTGCGTCATATCCTGCCCGAGCGGAGGGGTTGGTAAATATGATCTTCATGATAAAAATTATCAAGCTTCGTCTCCAAAATTTAAATGTAGGTTATTAAGATAAGAAATATTTTATAAACGATGTTTCGATTGTTTATTTACAAACAGACACTTTGTTAATTATTTTATGCTTTTTCAAAATACAAAGCTCAAACATTTTTGATTTTTGCTTGTTTTTTTTAAGGCAGTTGTTGAAACATAATGCTTAAAAGGGTTTCTGGCTCGTTTGGCAGGGATCGTAGAATTCATTTACTACATCTCTGCAGAGGGATACGAACCTTCTTAACAAGTTTCCTGGATATGACACTAAACAGCACCCAATGGTGAGACTCCTGTTCGGATTACATTGACCGTACTTTTGGGTCCACTCGGACCAGGATTGGTAGTATCTGTTTGAGTTCCAGCCCAGTCAGCTATGGCTGTAGAATACACCGACTTCAGGTCCAGGTCCGCTCTAGTTCAGAATGGTAGCACCCGATAGGATTCTACCAATGGATCAAATAGAACTGCTTGACATTTAAACTGAGTACAAACAAATGACTAATGCTAAATTGAATTGTTAGAAATAGAACTGTTTGATCATTTAATTGCGTGTAAAACTATTCAATTGTGTGAAAAAAAAATGAACTCAGGCTAGTTTAAAATCTTATCAAAATAATATGTTAACAAATTATATTTAGGTGTTTTTTAACATTGCCAAATTACGTAAAGGTAAAGTTAGATTTTATTCGGATCCTTTCCAGTTTCCTGATAAATGTTTTAGTTTCAGGCTCGAATTGGTGGAAGAATTTACCAAAATTGTCCCGAGTGATTTCAGATCTTTCATAGGCCATCATCAGGGGTTGTTGCATGTGTAAAGAGTGGTTTTAAAGAGTTAATTTTTTTTTTTTTTTAGGTTTTTTATAACATTACCAAATTAAGTAAAGGCAAAGTTAGATTTTATTAAGATCCTTTTCAGTTTCCTGATAAATTTCTTGGTTTCAGGCTTGAATTGGTGGACGAATTTACCAAAATTGTCTCGAGTGATTTTAAGTCCATTCATAGACCATAACCATCATCAGGGGTTTTTGTATGTGTAAGGAGTGATTTTTTCAAGAGTTTTTATCGGTTTTTTTATAACATTACAAAACTACGTAAACGAGCAGTTGGATTTTATTAAGATCGTTTCATGTTTTCCAATCAGTGTCTTACGTAATTTTGTAATATTATTAAAAAAAATTTTTTAAAAACTCTTTAAAAAATCTCTTTATAAATGCAAGCAACCCTTGATGATGACCAATGTATAGTCTGAAAACACTCGGGTCAATTTTGATAAATTCATCCATAAATTCTAACCTTAAACTAAAACACATATCAGGAAACTTGAAAGGATCCTTATAAAAAACAACTTTGCATTTACGAAATCATGTTTAATATATATGTGTAAACAGGATTTCTCATTAAATAACTTACAACATTTGATATGCAATAAAATCCAACCCAACCCATCCCAACAAAACCTCTTGCAGTTCCATCTATTGGCCAAATAAAACATGTTAATTTTCATAACTTGAATCCATTTAACTGTGGCAAATAAATACTGTTTTTAAATTGAATTATTAGCATTACATAGCAAGTTTTGGAATAATTTACAAACTAATGAGCTCGGACAAGTTCAGAAATGGTACCTACGAACTATATATATATATATATATATATATATATAATTTATATGTATAAACGGAATTTGACTTGGGATAACCAACACGGTTTGATATGCCTTAACACATAGCAAAACACTCAAACAAACAGCATAAAATTCTTTCATTTATTTTAATTTGTTTATAAATCCTCCTTTTTATCTTTAAGTTATAATCCATTGTCTAATCCTTAATTTTACCTTTCTCACTAACCCAGCCCCTAAGCTCACTCCGAGATTACCAAGTCTCGGCTAGGCCACCTGGCATATATGCCAAGTGGGGTTTAAATGCCAAGCATAGATTCACATTATACTAGACCTTCGAGTCTGGTGAATCTAAGACCAGCAAGTTCATCTGGCATAGGGGCTGGGAAACTTTTCAAAGGCAAGCATAGTTCACATTGCACCCAGTGATCCAATATTTAGCATTGTCCCGCAGGGCATCACTTTCAGCAAGTGCCTTACCTACACTCCCCTAAAATTCTCCCTTTAAAAAAACCTTGTGTCAAATCCTGCCTGGACAGAAGCACGGATAAATATCATTAATTTTACTTTTCGCAAATTACTTCTCATTTTGAATAATTCAAAAAATATTGATCATCTAAACAGAATCCTTTAGGAATGTTCTCAAATACCGCGCAACGTCCAAAGTATTTGTTTCATGGCAAAGTTTCATTTTCTGATTAATTCTTTTTTCTTTGTTTTTTTTTTCTTTCTGGACTTGGTCCATGGGTTCTTCATTTTCTGCAAAAGCGTCGACTGACTTAAATAAAGAAAAAAAAAAAAACACAACGTGGAGGGAAGTCGGTTAGATGGCAAGACTAACGGTTCTGCGAATTGTTACAACCACAGTTATAAATCGACTCCGGCTTCGATATTGAAGATTATGGCGTGTGTGCTGTCAACTTTACATTTTATGAGCCAATGTAAATGAAATTTCCTTCGAAGGCCCATAAATAACAACCATAAACTTTTTAAGAGTTTTTTTTTTTTTTTGGTTTTAGCATTTTCGACTTTTAAACACAATAAAGTATTCCCACAATCTATTTTTAAATTTCTCTATGACAACGTTCTGCCTCTTTATAACAAATATCATAAAAAGGCCTCTTTCTCTCCGTTACAAGACATAGGGAGTTTACGTAGCGTAATGGATGAGTTGCAGGACTTAAACATGATCGTAAGCTAGTTCGAATTCAAATCACGCTATTGCACTCACTTTCAGACTAATACCCTTCGGAAAATTATGAATCCGTTTATCCGCCAAGGTATCGATTAATTTGGCAGAAAATAACCCTTGAAAGTTGATATGCCATTAAAACAAAAGAAAAAAGAAAAACGTTTTTTAGACTTAAAACACTCGTAGAGGAATATCGATTTATTTAAACAAAATCGCTTTTCTATTCATATACATCTGAATTTAAGGGGAGAGAAGCATTAAAAAGATGTCCGTTGGCAACGATAGAATCAGCTAAAGCTGATCATGTTTGAGATGTTAAGACTTAAAACTTTAAGATTTTTCTACTATGCCTTATACGAAAACAACAGATTCCTAATTGGAAAAATAGCTAAAACTTTAAAATGTAAATATTCTATGCTTAAAAAACGTATTCGATGACTACACTACAATAAAATAAACCGAAGCTTAACAAATGACTTGTGTTCATGTTTGCTTCAGCAAATACTACCGGATAACTGCAACAATAGGCTGGTGGAATGATCACTTCCGCCTTTTTATTATAACCAGTCAAACATGGCCGAAACGGTACTTCCGTTTCTAGAATAAACAAAAAAAAAATCGTCATAGAGATAAAGGTTTATGTTAGACTAAATCAGAGCTTGTGGATGAGCGTATAATGTAATAATTCATCAGGTTTGTGCCATATTCTTAAAATCGCAATGCTCGAGTTTTTAATTACGATTTTTCCTTCTCCGAGATCAGTTACCCTTCCGAGGCTTCAGAGTCCACTATTGTAACAATAGCTGGAGGTGTTGTAAGAGAGAAAAAAGATAGAAACACCGTATATACTAGAATAATTTGTTCGTGGTGTCATGATTATCCACGAAGGAAATAGACCCACCAATAAGTGTTCGAACCCTGGAATACGCTTTTTGCATTTACACTTAGCGCTAATACTTTAGGAAAGGTATGAATTCATATATCGTCCCTCCAAAAAGAGTATTAGAAATAAAACAAAATAAAATCTGTATTCAAACCAATTCAACTTCACAAAAAATGACCTCTTGTTACATCCTACATGATTTACATTAATTACTAAATATTAAAATAATGGAAGACCCCAATTTTTTTACATAAGTTTTTTTTCTTATTACATATTTCTTGTAATGAACGAACCCACATTTCGGTAATGTTAGCCAGCAAACATATTTCTCCAACATCCAATAACAAAGGGAAAACATTCAAACGCTTATTTATACTTTCAAGCCGACTGTGATGAAGTAAAATTCTTTGCAATATCCTGAATAAACATTCTGAGATAAGGAATTATCATTAATACACGTACACTGAAATTATTTGACAAGTATCTTCATTTTGGCTGTTGCTATAGTTAGAATATATCAATGATATCGTTTGACCTAGTCGTAACTTATCTAATGATCTACAAATTAACTTTTTTAATAACGATGAGCAATCCTAAACTACGTGCTCAGAACATCGATCGATAAAATCAGAGAAAACGGCTTCGTGCTGATAAAGAAAAGAAGCAGAAGGTACACCGCAAAAACAATTACCGACGCCGACTACGCCGATGACATAGCAATACTGGCAAATACACCCAACAAAGCCGAAACACTACTGCATAGTTTGGAAAGAGTCGCCGCAGGCATTGGCCCCAGTGTCAATGCTCACAAAATGAATATATGTGCTTTAATCAAGCAGGCAATATTTCCACACTAGACGGAACCTCTCTGAAACTGGTAGACAGATTCACCTACCTAGGAAGCAGTGTCTCATCAACCGAAAAAGACATCGAAACGCGGCTAACGAAGGCATAAACAGCTATCGATAAGCCAACGATCATATGGAAATCACACCTGACCGATAGAATGAAACGCAGTTTCTTCCAAGCAACGGTTGTGTCGATACTGCTGTATGGTTGCACCACTTGGACGCTAACAAAACGGCTGGAGAAGAAGCTAGACGGCAATTACACAAGAATGTTGCAAGCAATATTGAATAAGTCCTGGCGGCAACACCCCACAAAACACCAACTATACGGCCACCTGCATCCCATCACGAAAACTATCCAAGTTAGACCAACCAAATACGCAGGACACTGCTGGAGAAGCAGAGACGAGCTCATAAGTGATGTACTCCTATGGACCCCCATATATGGCCGTGCAAAAGCTGGACGACCAGCTCGAACATACATAGAACAGCTATGTGAGGATACGGGATGTAGCCCTGAAGACCTGCCGGAGGCGATGAACGATAGGGAGAAGTGGCGAGAGAGGGTCAAGGATATCCGTGCTAGCGGTACGAGATGATGATGATGATGATGATGAAGCCATAGATTGTGGATGAGCTGAAAACAGAAGAATGTGGCACCTATGTCACAGATTCTCATATTAACTATCCTCTGGTTTTGAATTCCGATATTTTTCCATTTCGTTGACGGGTTGCCGCTCACTTTGATGATAACGATCAACGTCTCTCCCCCAAATAAAAATGATAGATATCTCTCAGATGAAAACGATGGATGTCTCTAACTAAGACGTAAACGGGAGATGTGTCTTACTTAGATGAAAAAGATTTCGGTCTCTCATTTAAATGAAAACGATTAATATCTCTCACCTAGATAAAAGCAATAGATGTCTATTAGATGAAAACGATTACAGTCTCTCATTAAATGAAAACGATGGAGGTCTCCCACTTAAATAAATACAATATATGTCTTCTATTTAGACAAAAATGATTGAAGTATTTCATTTCGATGAAAACGATTGATGTCTTCAATTCTGACGAAAATGATTGGTGTATCTCATTTAAATAAAAACCTTTGATGTCCCATTTTCATGAAGACCATTCGTGCATTTCATTTTGTTGAAAACAATAGATATTTGATGAAAACTATTGATGCCTAATTCCGATGAAAACGACTGTTGTATCTTATTTTGATAAAATGATTAATTCATATTTTGATGAAAACAATTAAAACCTTCCTTTTCGATGAAAACGATTGACATCTCCAATCTCGATGAAAATGAGTGATGTATCTCATTTAGGTAACAACAATTGATATCTCTGTTTTAGATGTAAAAGATTGATCTCTCTCTCTCTCTCTCTCTCTCTCTCTGGGAGGGAGTATAAAAATTGTTAGTTCGAATAATGCAACGATACAGTAATGCAGACTAACCTATAACTAGCAAGATTTATAATATTTATTTTTTTCTAAAAAATCAAATACATACGTTTAGTTAGCGTCCATGTAGTAAATCCATATTGCAGTATTGACACGATGGCTTCTTGGAAAAAAACTGCGTTTTATTTTACCGGTCTGGTCTAACTTCCACAGGACCTATAGACTATCGATACAAGTCCATGTTTTTGCAACTCATATGTTAATGTCTGTCTCGGTTCATAAGACGCTACTTCCTAGGAAGGTGAACTTGTCCACTAGTTTCAAACTACTACCATTTTGATATGGTGATGCCGCCTCTTTGATAAAAAAACACTTGTATTCTGTTTTTTCCACGTTGACATGGAGGCCTATGCCAGCAGCTGCTCCTTCCTGATAATGTTGCAGGTTTTCGGATTGAGCGGGTGTATTTGCCAGAAGCGTTATGTCATCAGCGTAGTCCGCGTCCATAACTTTTGTGCAAGGTAACTTCTGCTTCTTTCCTTTGTCAGCTTGAAACTGCTGTCTTTCATTATATCAATAGCCGTTCTAACATATAGTCTAGGTAGATGATAAACAGGTATGAAGCTAATGTGTTTCCTTGTTGCACAACTGCTACATTGTCGAAGTAGCCTGTGTCTCCATCCAGGGAGCGGAGTTTTACATTCATGTTTTAATAAATTACCCTCCTTGTGTCTATTTTTATCTTGATTTGGACACAATTCTATTCCTATGACAGAACTGCCTGCGCCTGCCTCAAGTGCACTTCTCATGTGCAGTGTGAATACTTTGCGCAATTTGTTGCTGTGCCGCATATTATGTGATGCCGCGATGTCAGGATCCTGTGCAGTTATTCTACAGATGCACACGCTCAAGAGACGGAAGTGTCACAAGGTCATCGAAAAAGAAAAGACAATACAGGGTTTAAGAAAATGCACCAGCTCACGTGTGATAGTAGGGCTGTTTCTTTGAAACATTTCTTTGGGTCTGACAACCCTTAACCCGGTGGTTAGCTCGAACCCAAGCCTTCCACTGCTATGTTTTCGAACTTGTAATAATGCGGTTCCTTGTCGTGATTTTCCATATCCTCTACGTCCTACTTTCACGTGACGCGGGTTTTTGAAACACTTCCCCTGTCCTGGGCTTATATCCAGCATTTAGTTTTCAAAATCCGACTCAAATGTATGGAGCCCGCATTTGACTCCGGTTTCCAGACAGAGATTATCCAAATTTAGATATCAAAAATGGGTAATCTCTTTAATCATACGGTTAGCGCAAAAAATTGTGTTTAGCAAAGGAAATAAAAATGAATCTCCTTTATCCTGAATATTTGACCCATGTTAACCTCCCTACACAGACACTTTGACCCAATAAAGACATATATGTACATACTCCTAATCACATTTCTGGCGTGAAATACATATACATAGATATAAACACATACAAACACTTAGACTCACACATACACATACACACACACGGGCATATATATATATATATATATAAATCAACACCGACAACACATAGTGTCTACTTGCATACACACCCGCTCACACACGCAGATATGCTGAGGCTCACACACACACACATCTATATATATATATATATATATATATATTTATATTAAGACAAAAATTATATGATTATGATGAAAATTAAAACATAAAAGATGAAAAAGAAAAGCCGAGCTAATCAGTTTCGTACTTTGCTCCTGAGAGCTACAAATAAGGACATTTTTCTGATTAAAAAATTGGAAGCTTTATGTAAATAGTGGATATCTTTGCTTTGGTTTCGTTGGGTTTTATGGCATATCAAACATTGAAGGTTATTTAATACCAAATCCTATATATACATATATATGAAATATATATGATTTGGTGAGGTTGGGTTTTACGGCATAGCAAACATTATAGGTTATTTAATGCCTAATCCTTCCTATACATATATCTTATATACATCTGATTTGTAAACACATTTTATTGAAAACTTTTTCAAACGAGCAAGGGAACATATTTTTTGGCACATAGTTAAATGGTTTCAAGTGTTTCAGTTCAAAATGAATTATGCTATTTACTATTAATTATTTGTCAGCACATAGTTAAATGGTTTCCTGTATTGCTATGTAACAATAATAATTTAACATCAGTAATTTCTTTGCACATATTCAAATGTACATATACATATGATTTAAAAGTAAAGGGTTTGTGGGTAATTTCATTTTTAAATGAGATACAACAATATTTTGCTCACCAGTATTGCTATTGTTTCTAAAGATAAAATTGTGGGGGCTGTCCTCGTGGTGTAATGGTTGAAGCGATGGACTGCGGAATCGTAGTTAGCGAGTTCGAACTCCAGTTGCGCTATTGCGTTCAATTTCGAACAAATACCCTTGAGGAAAGGTATAAACTCCTTTATCCGCCAAGCTATGGGTCAGAAAGTGCCACTACTGTTCTTCTAGGAGAGTGGCATTAAATAACACACAAAAGTTGATATACCATGAAACAATGAAAATCGTTTCTATCATTCTATTAAACAACATATTCTATTAAAATAACATATTCTATTAAAATCGTTTCTATTAAATTCTATTAAAATAACATATTCTATTAAAATCGTTTCTATTATTCTATTAAATAACACACAAAAGTTGATTTACCATTAAACAATGAAAATCGTTTCTATTATTCCTAACACAAAGAATTGTATTGTAAATTGTAATATCATGACTAGAAATTTCGGCAAACACTTGTGCATAACATACGGAACAACTGGGCAGCTGTCACATAGCCATACATGAATATGGGAAACGTACATTGAATATTCATAACGTATATACATAGAACATTGGAATCCCGAAACACGAAAAACAGTTACGACTTCTTTGTTCAGGTACGAAACTTTTTATTACCTTTGAGTTTAAAGAGTCTTCGACATAAGGAGAGATATACATATTCTTTCTATTCTGGCTTTTCCATCTGCCCCCCCTATCTCGTTTGGCGCCCGCAGCGCGCAAATTCGTCTGGCCTCTGCGAGCCCCGAAAGTCGACCCTTCTTATTCGGTGTCTAGTTCTCAACTGACGACTTTTTCAAATCTCCAAAAATCCTCAGCGCGCATTTCCGGTGCATGACGTCATGAACATCCTCCCTGCGTGCTCGTCAACATCTGTGCTCAAGTTTGCACCTAACTAACCTATGCACTGAGTCGAAAGGTTCTCAGCCTAACTAAACCCAAAGGCAAGATATATAAAACGAAATCCCTCGGGCATTATATTACACATCTGTTTCAACCTTATTAGATTTCATCAGCAGTGTATGCCGTGATCTCAACCACCGGAGATCAAACTAGCGACCACAGAGCCGAAACTCTACCACGGGTCCACATCGCACACAAGCGATATCAAATTAACAAGTCATGAAAAATGCGCAATCAATTAACCTGAATGTGTTTTGTAAGTTACATCCATACTCTACTGTGGACAGAGTCACCTCCAGGACCACGACTTCCCAAGAGGATTGAAAATACGTATCTGCGAAATTATTTTAACCTCAAGGGCAAGGAAATTGATATAAATTATAAATTATATTATATTATTATAAATTATAAATTATATTGTAATAAAATATAATTCCTCTACTTCTCATTGGCCTAGTGGATAGAGTGTTTACCAATAGTCTGGGAGACCTGTGTTCAATCCCAGGTCGTGTCATACCAAAGACTTTAAAAATCGTTCTTGATACATCCTTGCTTAACACTCAGCATTATCAGGTAGTTATCTAGGGTAAAGTGGAGCAATCCTGGGAAAGGAGTAGCGCCCTTCTCTACACCTCGGTGTTGTAGCTATTTAAAAGGGAGCCTCCTGGTCGCCCTCGACTATAGACGCCAACTTTACTTACTTACTTTAAAAAGAAAAAAAGAAAATGTACAACGAATTAAGCATTAATCATTTGTATGCAGACAATGAAGTCGTTACAAATATTGCTATTTAATGCTAATTGTTCTATGTAACACATTCATTTACTCACAGTCAAATAGATCAAACTATTGCTGTCTTACGAAAACTGCAATTTAGACACACAGTTAAAGAATTTTTAGTATTGCAATTTAAGACTAATTATTCTAATCAATACTACTCATTAGTTTGAACAGAGTTAAATGCTTCCAAGTATTATGATGTATCATTAGTTTTTATTCATTTAAATCTCAATCATCTATTTATAGCAATTAAATGGTCAAACAGTTCTAATTCAAACAATTCAATTTAGTATGAGTTAAATGGATCCAACTATTACTATAAATCCCTATTAATTCATTTGAATATCAATCATTTGTTCGCTCTCGGTTGAGTGATCAAACTGTTCTATTTAAAACAATTCAATTCAACATAAGACATTTGTTTGCTCTCAATTTAAATGTTCCCCTACTGTTTTTCCAGGGGAATGGCTTTGGCATTAAATAACCCACAAAGTTTATATGCCATTAAACAAACAAGCTTATATCTGAACAATTTATTTCAGGTTGCTTGTTTTATGGCATATCAACCATTGTAGCGTATTTAACACCGAATCCATTTTTATACAAATAATCAGTTCTATTTCAAGTAATTCATTTTGGCATAAGTACACTGTTTAATTGTCAAAAATATTTATATTCCAGAGCTATTACGCTTATTCAAACTGTTCTAATTCAGCCAATTCAGTTTAGTATAAGTACATATTTTGTTTACGCACTGTTAAAAGTCAAAATAGTTCTATATAAAAGATTCACTTTAGTGTACGTAAAGTTTCAATGTCAAAAACAGATATAAAAAAATCTGTATCACAAAAAAATCCTCATATATAAACATTTATATATACAGAGAGAGCCTTACAGAGACTGACTGTTTCGTTGTATTACAACACTTCAGTGTAGCAAGATACGCAGGACGCTTCAAGCTGTGATCGAAACTCGCCAAATTTTACGATAGATTCAGCATCTAACTGCTTAGCTATTACGGCGACATACGTTAGCTCAGGAATTATAACACATATGCAGTGGCTTTCGCTTGTTTATATATATATATATATATATATATATATATATATATATATATATATTTTGGATGCAAATGATTGATGATAGGAGGCTGTTTCTATAGGAGTCGAAGTCAAATCAGTGGCGCCGACCAAGTGTGGTGATAGATCTCACCTTAATAGTATTCTAAGGGTTTCCGTTTTGGCCCACCATCCATTGATGTTATTGGAGAGAATGGGAACGTTACTTGGTAGAATAGGAAACAAGCCATGGGCAACAGTCATCAAGGCGTTGTGTTATGTATTATGTCTGAAACTAATCAAAGAGTTGAGAATCAGCTTTGAGCTGGACTCATTTCTTATCTGAAATCTTCATTGAACAAATTTTATCTTTATTGTCACTCGTACTTCATTCGTTTTCTATTTTTAATTATCGTTAATTTTTCTTGGTTTTGTTTTCAGTTCTTATCTACCTTTTCTATTTTTAAACATTTTTTTACCAGTCGTAACGACTTACATTGAAACCTTTTCTCTCTTTCTTTCTTTCTTTCTTTCTTTCTTTCTTTCTTTCTTGGTCGCTTTGATTTCTTTTTTCCTTTTTTTTTTACAGTTGCTTCAATGTCATTTTTTCCCTTCTTTTTCCTTTCTTTTGTTCCCTGTTTTTTTTTTTTTTTAACTAGAATTAATATTTTCTTTCTTTCTTTCTTTCTTTCTTTTTTAACATTATCGTTCTTTCTTTCTTTCTACTTTTTTCTTTCTTTCTTTATTGCCAAATTGGATTATTAGAACTGCACAAACCAAACAATTCATCTTTTTCATCATTTTCTTTCTTTCTTTCTTTCTTTCTTTCTTTCTTTCTTTCTTTCTTTCTTTCTTTCGTTCTTTCTTTCTTTCTTTCTTTCTTAGTCGCTTTCATTTCTTTTTTCCTTTTTCTTTTAAAGTTACTTCAATGTCATTTTTCACTATTTTTCCTTTCTTTTTTTCCCTGTTTTTCAATTAGAATTAATATTTTCTTTCTTTCTTTCTTTTTTAACATTATCGTTCTTTCTTTTTTTCTACTTTTTTTCTTTCTTTCTTTATTGCCAAATTGGATTATTAGAACTGCACAAACCCTACAATTCATTTTTTTCATCATTTTCTTTCTTTCTTTCTTTCTTTCTTTCTTTCTTTCTTTCTTTCTTTCTTTCTTAGTCGTTTCGCGGAGAATAAATTCTTCTTTCCCTTCTTTCTTTCTTTCTTTCTTAGTCGTTTCACAGAGAATAAATTCTCCTTTCCCTTCTTTCTTTCTTTCTTTCTTTCTTTCTTTCTTTCTTTCTTAGTCGTTTCACACAGAATAAATTCTCCTTTCCCTTCTTTCTTTCTTTCTTTCTTTCTTTCTTTCTTTCTTTCTTTCTTTCTTTCTTTCTTAGTCGTTTCACAGAGAATAAATTCTCCTTTCCCTTCTTTCTTTCTTCCTTTCTTCCTTTCTTTCTTTCTTTCTTTCTTTCTTTCTTTCTTTCTTGCCAAATTGGATTATTAGAACTGCACAAACCCTACAATTCATTTTTTTCATCATTTTCTTTCTTTCTTTCTTTCTTTCTTTCTTTCTTTCTTTCTTTCTTTCTTTCTTAGTCGTTTCGCGGAGAATAAATTCTTCTTTCCCTTCTTTCTTTCTTTCTTTCTTTCTTTCTTTCTTTCTTAGTCGTTTCACAGAGAATAAATTCTCCTTTCCCTTCTTTCTTTCTTTCTTTCTTTCTTTCTTTCTTAGTCGTTTCACACAGAATAAATTCTCCTTTCCCTTCTTTCTTTCTTTCTTTCTTTCTTTCTTTCTTTCTTAGTCGTTTCACACAGAATAAATTCTCCTTTCCTTTCTTTCTTTCTTTCTTTCTTTCTTTCTTTCTTTCTTTCTTTCTCTCTCTCTTGCCAAATTGGATTATTAGAACTGCACAAACCCTACAATTCATTTTTTTCATCATTTTCTTTCTTTCTTTTTTCTTTCTTTCATCTTTTGTATTCTTGTTGCTTAATAGGATTTTAGACTTGCACAAACAGCACTTTCTTGTTTTCTTTGATTCTTTCTTTCTTTCCGTTTTTTACTTTTTTCTTATGTTTTTAACACTCTCATTTGTTTTCTCTTTTTCCCATACCTTTCTTCCTTTTCACCCGCTTTAAAGTGTCATTTTTGCTTTTTTCATTTAATACTTCCTCCTTTTTCACGTCTTGTCTGTCTATTTTCCTTCAATGTTTCTTTTCTATCAATCGTTGAGACTTGTATTAAAACATTGCTTCCTTATTGTTTTTCTTTCCTTCTTATCTTTTGGATCGTTTTTTTTTTCTTCCTGTTACTAAATTTGCAATAATAATTTCTTTTGTTTTTTCTCTTTCCTTTATTTTTTATTTCTTTCGTTATTTCTTTTTCATTGTCTGGTATCCTTTTTGTGTGTGTGTCTCTCTCTCTCTCTCTCTCTCTCTCTCTCTCTCTCTCTCTGATCATTTCTTAATCTCTTTTGATGTGTTTTTCTTTACCTAAAGTATTTTTTTAAATTTTATTTTGTCTCTTTAGTTTGTTTTGTTATATTCTTTCTCAGTTCATTTGTTATATTCTCTCTTTCTTTTTTCTTTCTTTACCAGTCATTTCAAAGAGAATAAATTCTCCTTTCCCTTCTTTCTTTCTTTCTTTCTTTACCAGTCGTTTCACAGAGAATAAATTCTCCTTACCGTTCTTTCTTTCTTTCTTTCTTTCTTTCTTTCTTTCCCAGTCGTTTCACAGAGCATAAATTCTCCTTTGCCTTCTTTCTTTCTTTCTTTCCCAGTCATTTTACAGAGAATAAATTCAGCTTTCCCTTCTTTCTTTCTTTCTTTCTTTCTTTCTTTCTTAGTCGTTTCACATAGAATAAATTCGCCTTTCCCTTCTTTCTTTCTTTCTTTCTTTCTTTCTTTCTTTCTTTCTTCTTTTGTTTTCTTTAATCTCTATTGGATACGTAAACCTGGACAAAAGATGTTTTGTCCTTTTTTCTTCTTCTAATTATTACATTTTGGATGAATACTTGAAGGTAATCTATTTTCTTCTTTCTCTCCCTATACGACATCTTTTTATTGTGTGTGTTTTTTGTGTGTTTATCTATTTATTAATTTATCTATTTATTCTTATTTCTTTCTTTTTTCTTTATTTGTTTATCGCTTCTTTCTTTCTTTCTTTCTTTCTTTCTCCATTCATTATTTATAAACATTTAATGATTCATTCATTTATTTTTTACTTTCCTTTCTTTTTCTTCTTCCTTTCATTCATTCTTTCTGTTTCCTGCGTTCTTCTTTTCTTTCCGTTTTTTTCCCTTTCATCTTTTCTTTTCACTCATTTACTATTTTTATTTCTTCATTTTTCTTTCTTTCAGTCACTCTTCATCTTTTTTCTTCCTTTTTTCGTTTCTTCATTTTCTTTCTTACTTTTGTTTTTTGTTGTTTTTTTTTTTTTGGTCTTTCTTTCGATCTTTCTTTCCTTCTTTGATTTAATTATACATATTTATTTATATGTTACTTTTGTATTTTTCAATTTTCAATTTTTTTCCTTTTTTTTTTTTCGTTTTTTTCTTCTTTATTTACTTTCTGCGTTATCTCTCAAATCTTCCATATATTCTTTCTTTCTTTCTTTCTTTCTGTATTCATCTGTGCTATTTTCATTGATTCATTCATTCTTTCTTTCTTTCATGTGTGCTATTTTCTTTCTTTCTTTCTTTCTTTCTTTCTTAATGTATTCATCTGTGCTATCTTCTTTCTTTCTTTCTTTCTTTCTTTCTTTCTTTCTTTCTTTCTTTCTTAATGTATTCATCTGTGCTATCTTCTTTCTTTCTTTCTTTCTTTCTTTCTTTCTTAATGTATTCATCTGTGATATCTTCTTTCTTTCTTTCTTTCTTTCTTTCTTTCTTAATGTATTCATCTGTGCTATCTTCTTTCTTTCTTTCTTTCTTTCTCATGTATTCATCTGTGCTATCTTCTTTCTTTCTTTCTTTCTTTCTTAATGTATTCATCTGTGCTAGCTTCTTTCTTTCTTTCTTTCTTTCTTTCTTTCTTTCTTTCTTTCTTTCTTAATGTATTCATCTGTGCTATCTTCTTTCTTTCTTTCTTTCTTTCTTTCTTTTTTTTTAAATGTATTCATCTGTGCTATCTTCTTTCTTTTTTTCTTTCTTAATGTATTCATCTGTGCTATCTTCTTTCTTTCTTTCTTTCTTTCTTTCTTTCTTTCTTTCTTTCTTTCTTAATGTATTCATCTGTGCTATCTTCTTTCTTTCTTTCTTTCTTTCTTAATGTATTCATCTGTGCTATCTTCTTTCTTTCTTTCTTTCTTTCTTTCTTAATGTATTCATCTGTGCTATCTTCTTTCTTTCTTTCTTTCTTAATGTATTCATCTGTGCTATCTTCTTTCTTTCTTTCTTTCTTTCTTTCTTTCTTTCTTTCTTTCTTTCTTAATGTATTCATCTGTGCTATCTTCTTTCTTTCTTTCTTTCTTTCTTAATGTATTCATCTGTGCTATCTTCTTTCTTTCTTTCTTTCTTTCTTTCTTAATGTATTCATCTGTGCTATCTTCTTTCTTTCTTTCTTTCTTTCTTTCTTAATGAATTCATCAGCTTTTTCTTTCTTTCTTTCTTTCTTTCTTTCTTTCTTTTAAAATCAATCTACCGTAAGTCCTCAATAAATCTACACTACCCACCCACACAAAAGTTGCAGTCTTATCCCATTTGTCTGCAGATAAACAATTTGGTATCATCTTTTTATTAATATATTTTTGGGCTACTTTTTTCATAGACTTTTTTCTTTTTTATTTAAAATTCAAATTGCTTTTTACAACGTACTTTTAGTATTTGATTTTTAAAAAAAAATGTTTGTTTTGCCTTTCACTCCTCAAAGGCGGAGACCACAAAAACCTCAATTATATAATTAGCACGCGTAAATTGGTTTCTTTAAGAGGTGAAAATTACTTGAACAAAATTACAAAATATTACGAAGAAAGACAGACAAAAACAGAATTACATAGATAGATAGATAGATAGATAGATAGATAGAGATATATTAGTGAATTAATATTGGTCAGGGTAGGTTATTTGTGTTTAATGGCATATCATCTCTTTATGGTTATGTCATGCCTAATTGTTTTTACACACACACACACACACACACACACACACACACACACACACACACACACACACACACACACACACACTGCATGATTTTTGAATGATCACTTCAAAGGTAAATTTATTCTTAATGTAACAGGAACACGTTTATTTGCACTTTGTTAAACAGTTGCAAGAACTGCTATTCAGACTGATAATTATATTTTACATTCATCACTTGTTTATAGTTAAATGGTTTAAAGAATTGCTATCTAACACTAATAGTTTTATTTAAACACAGTTAAACAGTTTCTAGTATCACCATTTAACTTTATTAATTTTAATTATTCAGTATTCCTATGTAATCTTAAACAAATCATTTGTTTATACTTAAATAAATGTTGCCCTGTCGGCTGAGGTTGTAGAATAAACCGACCGCACCTCTGCAGAGGGGTAAGACCCCCCCAACGAGTGTCCTGTATATGACACTAAACAATCTGATGGTGAGGTTCTAGTGATCCTAGAGCTTTAGGGAATGCAGAGCACCCGTTTATTGCGATTGCTCCCAGGTTCACTCTGGCCCAGAATGGTAGCACCTGATAGGGCCCTATCTATGGGTTAAATAGAACTAATCTGCGTATTTATCCTAAACTGAATTGTTTGAATTAAAACTGTTCGTCTAAACTTAATAGGTTGACATAGAAATGTTTTTAACAATTAAAGTGTGTACTTTTATTTAAACTGTATACTTATGCTAAACTGAATTGTTTGAAATGGAGCTGTTTTAAACATTCTAACTGTACTTTCACTAAACTGAATTGTTTAATATAGATCTATTTAGACTTTTAACTGTGCGTAAACAAAATATTTACTTATACTAAACTGAATTGGCTAAATCAGAACTGTTTGAATAAACTGAATAGCTTTGAAATAGAAATACTTTTGACAATTAAACAGTGTACTCATGCTAACTGAATTGTTTGAAATAGAACAGATTATTTGTAGAAAAATTGATTTGGCGTTAAATACGCTACAAAGGTTGATATGCCATGAAACCCAAACAAGCAACCTGAAATGAATGGTTTAGATTTAAGCTTCTTTGTTTTATGGCATATCGACCTTTGTGGGTTATTTAATGCCAAAGCCATTCCTCTAGAAGAACAGTTGTTGAACTATTTAACAAATACCTGGGAGGATAAGAGGGTTCATACCTTTCCCAAGGATATTTGTCCGAATTTGGTAAATAGTTTCAAGTATTCCCATTTAACAATTATAATGCAATTTAGTATTATAAATAATCTTCAGTAAAAGATACAACAAATTCATTTTACCCATAGATGGAAATCTACCTGGTCAGAGTAAACTGGGGAGTACAGTAAGTGAAACTTAAATATGGAATAATTTTTTCAACTTTCTTTTATTCTGATAAATCTAAATTATCACGATTAGCTTTATTATTCAAGCACTTTTTAAAATCAAAATTCAGTCGAATATGAGTAAGCAAGAAAAGAAACGATAAAAAAGCAAAGTTTTCTTTGTCAACCGTATAAAAAGCATTTTTTAAACCGAGAAAGAACTTTTTAAGGAAAAAGAGAAGTGGAAAATTGAACAAAAAAAAAAACCTGGAAAGAAGGCTTTTTAACTGTTCTTCCTGCAGCGATTAAGAAGGGCCGTATAACGTCAACAAGAAAGCGCACTAATGAACTAAAATTTCAAGAAAAACCGATGAGAAGAGAAATCAAGCAAATTTAAGACCAGACCTCAACCCCCTTGATTACGCTTAATGGGGTGTTTACTAAACAAAACAAATGCAACTTCTGATCCAAATGTCGGTTCGCTTAAGACTTGAAAAGAAATGGGATAGAATGTTTGAAGAAATTTTGAAGACATGCAAATCATTTTGAAGACGCGTTGATTCTTTTAACTTGGATAGTTTTTGTGATAGGTGGTAGGTGGCCATATAGCTGCCGCTTTGTTGAGTGCTGCCTCCATGACTTGTTCAATATTGCTCGTAGCATTCATGTGTAGTTGTCGTTAAGCCTTTTCTCCATTCGTTTAGTTAGCGTCCATGTAGCGCATCCATATAGATGTATCGACATAACTGCTGTTTGGAAGAAACAGCGTTTCATTTTATCGATCAGGTCTGATTTCCATATGACCGATACATATCAAAAACTGTCCATGCCTTTGCTAGTCTCGTTTGATGTCAGTCTCGTTTGATGAGACACTGCTTCCTAGGTTGGTGAACTTGTCTACTAGTTTCAGAGAGCTACCGTTTAGTGAGTTGATTAAAGCACATATACAGGGTGGAACGATAAGATTGTCGCCCTAGAAAAGACGACATGATTCCATTTTCGTTTTATGAAAATCGGTTTTCTTTTTTTGTTGCAGATCATCTACGAGTTGGCCAGTTGTGTACTAATCCCAAGAGCGATAGGAGCCTTCTATCATGTCTGAAAGTGACACAACGTTCAACGAGCGAGATCGGAGATGCGCCGCTGTACAAATCATGCTCTCTACCGATTCAAATTATGACAACAGAACCATTGCCAGCACCCTAAAAATGCAAATCTAGATTGCCATTAATAACAGGGACGTGCCCTGGGTGATGAAAACAAAGTTTCCGGCTACGGTTATGGTCTTTGGTGTGGTTTCAAGAGAGGACCACATCATGCCACCTCACATCTTCGAAGTCGGCTTGAAAGTCAACACTAAAGTGTACCTGGATGTGCTGAAGAGTATGGTGATTCCGTGGTGCAATTAGGTGGCCGGTGGCAGACCCTGGGTGTGGCAGCAGGACTCGGCGCCGGCCCACAAGTCCAAAGAGACCCAGGCTTTGCTTCAGAAGGAGTGCTACGACTTTGTACCCTTCTCTCACTCTCCTCCCCCTACCTAAACCCGCTGGACTACTTCATTTGGTCGAGAACTTCACCAACATGACATCCCACAACACCAAAGCCATCCTGATCGCAGCCATCCACCGAGTAGATCGCCGAGCACCCGCCGGCGCTTGTGGAAAAAGCATGCTCTTAGTTCCAGATCCGTATCGAGGTGGTGACTGAGGCTGAAGGCGGCTACATTGAATAGATGTCAGCTCTACAACATAATCAAGTTACTTGAATTGATTTTTTCAATAAAATTTTAAAAATAAAACTGTAGTGTTGTTTTCTTATGGACGACAATTTTATCGTTTCACCCTGTATTCTGTCTTGTGTGCATTGGTATAGAGGTATATGCCTGCAGCTGCTCGTTCCAGACTTTGCAGCAGGGTTTAGGCTTGGCCGGATGCATTTGGCAGAAACGCTCTGTCATCGGCGTAGTCAGCGTCGGTAATTGTTCGTGCGGGGTATTTTCTGCTTCTTTCCTTTGTAAGCCTACGCTTGTTCTCAATTAAATAAATATCGCTGTAAAATACTATGTAATAATTCAACTTAAAAGTCATTATTGGTTTACTCCCAGTTAAATGGTTTTTGGCGTCTGAAAATCATAAAACGCCGGCGGTTTAGTATTATTAGTATTTAGATGGGATAACTAGAACAAGTTGATTATTTATTATAAATAAATAATCAGATAGTACTACTCGTCCCGTTAACGTGACACTAAAAGTTACTGATACTTCAAGCCAGACAGGACCTGGTATTACATACCAGCAAAAAGGGACATTAACACATATATATTTCAACATACCAATTTCTCTCTTTATTTACGAAACGTAATGAACACGATAATTGTCGAGAGAGAGAGAGAGAGAGAGAGAGAGAGAGAAAGAGAGAGAGAGAGAGAGAGAGTCAAGAACTAGAATGATATTCATACAAAAAGGGCAATAAATTCAGGTTGCCTTATTTCTTCGCTCTGCCTCTACGAAGTCAGTACAGGGCCGACTTAAAACATTTAATTATCTTCGTTTCTTCTTTGTGCTTCCTTCAGCGGAGACAAATAAAGGGCTGCCACTTTGCCTAGAATTGAAATAATTTTTTTTTAATGATGGAGGTTTTGGTTGACGGGATTTTTTTCGCTTTCACTGGAGGAAGTGGATTATTGACGTGACCGAAACGAAGGCTGTTTTGATGTTGAAGCGGGAAATTGGAAACTAGGCCTTTTTGGAGAAAACTTTGGTGGGAGCGGACGGCTTAAAAAGGAGATCTGCACTTGACAGCAGAGAACCATGTCGTGCGAAGAAATTTTCCTCTGAATAGGAAAATTTCTAATTGTTGATTGAGAGCCTGATGGAGTTCTATCACGTATCCTTTATCAATTGCTGAATCTTCGAAAGGAGATTTTTTTAATTGCTGACCTCAGGAAATTTTATCTAGTGTCCAATTCCGTTACCGAGTCTCCTATTCAAAAGGAGATATTTTTAATTGCTGACCTGAGGAAATTTTATCTAGTTTCCAATTCCGTTACCGAGTCTCCTATTCAAAAGGAGATATTTTTAATTGCTGACCTGAGGAAATTTTATCTAGTTTCCAATTCCGTTACCGAGTCTCCTATTCGAAAGGAGATATTTTTAATCGTAGACCTGAGGAAATTTTATCGAGTTTCCAATTCCGTTACCGAGTCTCCTATTCGAAAGGAGATATTTTTAATTGCTGACCTGAGGAAATCTTATCTAGTTTCCAATTCCGTTACCGAGTCTCCTATTCGAAAGGAAATATTTTTAATCGTAGACCTGAGGAAATTTTATCGAGTTTCCAATTCAGTTGCCGAGTCTCCTATTCAAAAGGAGATATGTATAATTGCTGAACGGAGGGAATTCTTTCAAGTTTTCTACCGTGGAATTGCTATGCTGTGAACACAAAAGATAGGAATGCTGAACACCAAGCTGTTGGAGTTCTTCTTTTCAAGAATCTTCATAAAGGAACTTTCTAAAAAAATACAAATTGCTGAAATCTGTCTCAATACATTTTTTCTTCATCACAATTGCTACTCCTGCAGTTCAACTGAAGATTCTACTGTCAAGAAGACTTCCATTTTTTAAAGGATTTTTGAACCTATAAGACTGTTTTCATTTTGAATTCTAACGAATTCTAATATTCCTTTGTATCCAAACCTTAGCTTTGTTCGTTGTTTTCGGTCCAAATCTTTTTCGGAGACTACTGTCTGGAATTAATCATCCCTCATTCGACTGAACTCTAAAGCGCAATAATTTTAGCAGTATGTGCTTTCTTTCCGTTGTGGACCAGAAAAAGGTCCGGAAGAAAGACACGAACTCGGGATTACGTGAAGAAAGTATATTGAACAAAAGTATAAATACATCATAGGTAAAAGAGTGCTGAATGTCAATCTGACTGCCAAAGTGTTAAGATGGAGTTAACTTAATACCGAGATGAATATTCTCCCTGTATTCATAGTAATAGGAAGAGTTCATTATAGTCCGTAAGGTAGGTATCATAACACTTTCTTTTTAAGTGAATATAATACGCATGTTTTATAATTTTTTTTATATGCAAATAAATAGACGATTTATTAGACGCACGTATTGCTATTATTCCTGGTTTAATATTGGAACTTAAATTGACTCACGTTAGGGTGGTTATCTAGTGGTCAAGGTAGGCCGTGAGTTAACACCCTTACAGTATGGTTGTTTTTGTTTTTTTGTTTTTTTTCCTTTTTACGTCGAAGGACTTGTTTCTTGAGTTATTTTTTGTAAGAAAAATAATCTTTTAACTGGGGCCATTTGCTAGCCCCGAGCTAGCGCCGAAAACAACATGACCTCCAGTGTCACTGCTTACCTGCCGTCTAACTGCCTGCTTATGGTTGAAAACTTCCGGCGTTTTATAATTTTCGGACGCCTACGCACTCTTTCAACGCAATTCGCGTGGTATTTCCATTGTACATTGTTTACTTTAGACACAGGTGCACATCCTGTTATGAAATCCACTAAACCACATGGCCAACCAAAGGTTAATATGTAATACTCTGAGTAATGTCAGTGAAGAGGTATTTGACATTTTCCAAATCTCAAGGACTGGAGCCTTGCTATCTGTTGTGGGAGCCTTACCCATCTCACCATAATGGACTCTTCTCACTGTTATTAGTACTGAGAGATTTCGCCGCCAGAAAGGCAGATCAATATCGGTGTTATCCGATCAGTACGAGACTTCTTACCTTTTCTATGTAACTCTATCATTCTTGCGTTATATAATCCGTTATCTAATATCCGTGTTTGCGTTTTCATTAATGACCCTTTCCGGGGCCACAACACAAAAAAATGTTTTGGTATTATATACCAGTAGAAAGAGACATAAGCACTTATATATTAATATATTCATTTCTCTTTTTATTTACGAAACGTAATGAACAAGATCATTGTCGAGGGGAAAAAGCGAGAGAGCGAAAGGGAGTTAAAAACTACACTCATATAAATACAAAGAGAGGCGATAAATTCAGGCTGCCTTACTTCTTCGCTCTGCCTCTACGAGGCCAGTACAGGGCTGACTTAAAATATTTTATTATCTTCGTTTCTTCTTTGTACTTCCTTCAGCGGAGACAGATACAGGGTTACCACTCCACCTAGTGTCAAAATAATTTTTTTGAATGATGGAGGTTTTTGTCGACGGGATTTTTTTCGCCTTAACTCGTTTGTCTGGTGTAACCACTCTACAGAGATTCAGTCAGCATATTCTACTGTACCACCTGACTGGGTTCCTAGCTAACACGAGTTTGGTTGGCAGATATGTATATATAAACATATTGAGAGAGATAGATTGATTGATTCATATGACCAAATCTACGTTACTCGACACATGAACACACTGAGATAGACAGGTCGATTAAAACATACGTACAAACATACTTATTTGAAGAAGTTTGTAGATAGATTGGAAGAGTCTGTAATAGATAGATAGATAGATAGATAGATAGATAGATAGATAGATAGATAGATAGATAGATAGCATTAGGTGACTGAGATTGATTAATCGATAAAAAAGAAACAAATGAACATAGAGACTGAGATAGATAGATAGATAGATAGATAGATAGATAGATAGATTCTGTAATAGATAGATAGATAGATAAATAGATAGATTCTGTAATAGATAGATAGATAGATCGATAGATTCTGTAATAGTTAGATAGATAGATAGATAGATAGATAGATAGGAAGAGTCTGTATTAGATAGATAGATAGATAGCATTGAGTGACTGAGATTGATTGATCGATAGATCGATAAAAAAGAAACAAATGAACATAGAGACTGAGATAGATAGATAGATAGATAGATAGATAGATAGATTCTGTAATAGATAGATAGATATAGATAGATAGATTTTGTAATAGATAGATTGATAGATAGATAGATAGGAAGAGTCTGTAATTGATAGATAGATAGATAGATAGGAAGAGTCTGTAATTGATAGATAGATAGATAGGAAGAGTCTGTAAATGATAGATAGATAGGAAGAGTCTGTAATTGATAGATAGATTGATTGTGTAAATGATAGATAGATAGATAGATAGATAGGAAGAGTCTGTAATAGATAGATAGATAGATAGAAAGAGTCTGTAATAGATAGATAGATAGATAGGAAGAGTCTGTAATTGATAGATAGATAGGAAGAGTCTGTAATTGATAGATAGATAGGAAGAGTCTGTAATTGATAGATAGATAGATTCTGTAAATGATAGATAGATAGATAGGAAGAGTCTGTAATAGATAGATAGATAGATAGATAGATAGATAGATTCTATAATAGATAGATAGATCGGAAGAGTCTGTAATAGATAGATAATTAAAGGAGTATATCGACAATTCTTAAGTACGAATTGTAATATCAGATGGCGAAATATTTTAACGGCGAATTACAACTATTCAGCAATTAATCTACTAGACTAATGGTTATGAGATTAACTGAGCAATTAAAAGGCCAATGAATTCAACAACATATGCTGTCTTTTATGATTTAGAACTATACAAATGTATACAAGAATAAAGAAGGATACGAGACATCTTATAGTCGTATATATGATCTTTCAAAATATAATTGAATAAATAATTATATTCTTGATTGATAAAATGAAAGCATTAAAGAAATATTTGAATATTTAAATTATAAAAATATAGTGGTTTAAAGTTTTAAAAAAATAGGAGATCAAATAAGACTTAGAAAACTTGGTCTATATTTCATCGGTTTACTATTCTTGGGAAACACCGAATGCTATTACACGGTGATAAAAAGATTATATTTTATTGGGTTAAAAAATAACTTTTTTTTTCATGTATGAACGTTGATGTCTTTAAAAGTATCGTAGTTGTCGAGGGCGACCCAAAAGCTCCCTTTTCAATAGCTACTACATCGAGATGTAGAGAAGGGCGCTACTCCTTTCCCTGGATTGCTCAACTTTACCCTTGATACGTACCTTATATTGCTTAGTGTTAGGCAAGGAAGTATCAAGTACCATTTTAAAAATCTTTGGTATGACGTGACGTGGGATTGAACCCAGGTCACCTGGACCACTGGCGAAGGTAAACTTTCTTTCGCTGGAATAGTTGTAATTCGCCATTAAAATTGTTTGCCATCAGACAAGACAATTCATACTAACGAATTCTTGAAAAGAATTTAGTATCTGTTGAGTTTTATATATTAACGATATAATTGCCCTGAATGGGAGACTTTTCAATATATTTTTATGTATGAATAGCCTTGCATTTAACGCTCAATAGAAATATATTGAAAATTATCATATATTTTATATATGAATTATTCCATGTAAGTCTTATTTGGGATTTAATCTATATATATATATATATATATGTATAGGTATTATTCGGTCCAGTTAAACCAGAGTTGGGAGTAATTTCTTCAGGACAAGAAAATCATTCAAAGGTTGAACATTTAAATTTTCCTGGTGGAAAGCTCAATGTAACTAATATTACAGAGCAATACTTTCTTTAAAGAAAAAAGATCATAAAAGTCCTGTTATATTTTTCTTCGTGTTTTTGGTTCATATCAGAAACACAAAACAGGATGGAAATAAACTTATAATCCTAAAATAACCAGTCTTTGGTTTTTTCTTTAAAGAATATATATATATATATATATATATATATATGATGTTTCTTCTACTGGTGTTTTCAAAATGTTTTTTTTACTTTTAAAATAGATTTTTAAAAAAGTGTTTAAAATCATTTTCATAGGAAATGCTTTAGCATAATTGTCAGTTTTACTATGTAGAAATCGGTCGTTAATGAAACTAGTAGTTGTACTAAGGTGTTTGTAACGACTTTGATTTTTAACTTTTTAAGAGGTACATTCGTTTATATATATATATATATATATATACACAGAGAGGAGAGAAAGGGAAAGGATAACTACAGAAACACATTTTGATAAAATCTACCCCAAGAAGAACTAAACTGCCTCGGTTGATAATGCCTGTGTTCTGGAGATCAAGAGAATGTACATTAGACCTTCTTTATCGATACTCTCAAGTCCACTCTGAGGCAGGGGAGTATGGTATTTGTTAAGCTAATATGTAAGGCTCAAATGAATCTGTTTTGAAAAAGATTCATATTCGATGGGACAGTGTGGAAATCGATCGAGTTATGTTAAATGTCTTGTAATGATCTTGATTTTTAACTTTTTTAATATTGCTTTTGTTTAAATAAATTACATGCACACAGGCATACACAAACGAACACATACACACGCGCGCACGCGCATACACACAGACAAACACACAAAAACACACACACACACACACATATATATATGTGTGTGTGTGTGTGTATATATATATATATATATGTAGAGAGAGAGAGAGCGAGAGAGAGAGAGACAGAACAACTACAGAAATCGATTGAAAACCTACCCCAAGAAGAACTTAATTGCCTTGGTGAGTGTTGCCTTTTTTTCCAGGAAATCTGGTGACAATGGAATATTCTTTCATTATCATTACTTCCAGTTCAACTCTGACGCAGAGGAATGTTAATATTTATCAAGGTAACATGTAAATGGTCATATGAATCGGTAATTATTCATATTCGATATGACCACGTGTAAATAAACATAAAAAAAAACAACTGCACAGAAATGTAAATCTGAACGTACACTGAACCCAATTCCCTAACCTGTTGCGTTAATCTCCGCAGAGTAATGTCTAAAGCGCTGAGATGTAGTCTCGAAGTACGTGAGTTCGAACTCCAGTTCGGTTATGACGTTCACTTTAGGACAAATACCAAGAAACCAAGTCAATCCTTGACACATAGCCATAAAATAATGATGGACTATTTGACATGCGGATAAAATCAATCAGTCACTGTATTGATAAACGTTCGATCCCAAATTTATGTATTAATTATTCCTGACGTATGTCACAGTCTATTTATTTACGACTTATCTCTCAATCTATCTATCTTTGAAATATATTGAGACAGAAGAAACGTAAATGTTTGGATAAATTACAGATTGTCTAAATTATGAAAACGTAAATCTTAAATGATGTCTAATATCTTTGATATTTTATATATTAATTGGATTAACAAATTAGTTTCGCAGTAAAATTATTGAAATTAAAATTAATTAAAGCTAAATCGCTCTAAAGAAAATAAGTAATTTGCAGTTTTAAAAAAGTTTTGTGTCTAATTCAGACATGAAATAAGATTCATATCTTTTTGTAAATTAAGCTTTTTTTTTCTTTAAATTTCATACTTTCTACGTTTTTGTCTTTAACTTTTTCTTTTTTCCTTTCTATCATTTTTTTCCAGTTTCTTTCTTTCTTTCTTTTGCATTTATCCTTTTTTCTTTCTTTCATTTTTCAGCTTTATTCTTTTTTACTTTCTGTCATTTTTTACCGGTTTCTTTCTTTCTTTCTTTCTTTCTTTCTTTCTTTCATTTTTCAACTTTTTTTTTTTACTTTCTGTCATTTTTTACCAGTTTCTTTCTTTCTTTCTTTCTTTCTTTCTCTCTTTCTTTCTTTCATTTTTCAACTTTTTTCTTTTTTACTTTCTTTCATTTTTTACCAGTTTCTTTCTTTCTTTCTTTCTTTCTTTTTTCTTTTTTACTTTCTTTCATTTTTCAACTTTTTTCTTTTTTACTTTCTTTCATTTTTTACCAGTTTCTTTCTTTCTTTCTTTCTTTCTTTTTTCTTTTTTACTTTCTTTCATTTTTCAACTTTTTTCTTTTTTACTTTCTTTCATTTTTTACCAGTTTCTTTCTTTCTTTCTTTCTTTCTTTCTTTCTTTCTTTGCAATGGCAATGAAGGGTTGCTCTGCATTGTCAAAAGCTCCTGTATTACTTGAACCTCATCCTCAAATTGGACTGGACGAACTGATAAGACCTTGACAATTACTATTCGCTTTCTTTCATCCAATTTCACTTGATTTTATACAAAATATTGTATTTTTATATATTTGTGTTCCTCATTGTTTGTCAAAGTGTGTGAATTTCTTAGACGAAGCCGTTTGAAGAATTATTATTACAAGCATTAATTTCACCGTATTTCTCTTCCTTTTGCAAAAAGTATTGATGGTCTTACGTTGTCGTAATTTTCGCTAAAGTGTTGACAATTATTATAAATAATGTTGGTCGATACGTTATGGTTCTATGGTCTGACTAAGTTAATTTTTTTAGAAAAAGCCTGGTATTCCTACATTTAAAGAATTTGCTGCAAGAAATTTATTTTTATGAATTTCTTCCATTTATTTATGTTGTATACTATACATATACACAACATATTCAAATACACAGGCGACTCCGTTGTTCAGGAACTAACGGTTTATTAGCTTCTGACTTCGGTTCTTCGACACGAGGAGAGAGACACAATTCTCAAAGGTCTTCGTAATCATACTATGCTAACAACAGCCCCAACGTTTGGCAGATCTCGTGGTCCAATCTCAATTTCTCAACATCATGTTCGGAACCCAACTTCTCAACACCATGGTCGGAACTCACGTGATTTTTAAAATCCTCAAATTCTCAGTCGATCTCTTCTGGGCATGACGTCATCCACACTCCATCCCATTTCCTGTCAGGGGTTTATTATGACATTGGTGATTGTCATCTCTCCTGCGCGAGCGTAAACTGCACCAACTGACTACAGACCTGGAATCTTAACCCGAATATTTCATAGCCCAACCAAACTGAATGATAAGATATAATCAATGAAAATTGATTTGAATAAAAAAACATCATTCCTTAATTATACAACACTTATTTGATTAGTAAATGATAAGCCTGCCCGGTTATTTCGGATTTCAGCGTGAACCCTTAATCTAGTTGTTTGGATCTGAAATTCACTACAGGGGCAAACTGCTGATTTGGCTGAGATTTGATCTACCTCTTTATGAAGGTCAGAGGTCAAGTGGTCGAGTGAATTCCATGGCAGACATTTCAGATTTGGTTGACGTGATCAGATTGGCTATGAATGACCAAGCCGGTTGACCCGTTCATATATGGATCTAGCGAGGAGCCCGTGGTGTTATGGTTATCGTCGTAGGAAATGGACACGGCGACACGAGTTCAAATCCTGGACCAGTCTAATTGCATTTTACAAAGCACTAATACCCTTGGGAAAGGTATCAATCCAATTATTCTCCCTCCAGCTATGGATAAATAGTAGGAAAGACTGGGTTCTTCAGCCTTGATGAGGCAACTAGTGTAGGAGAAGGAAAACTCTGAATTGAAACCTGTTAAACTCCGCTTAAAAATTGACCTTGTGTCATATCCTGCTCGAGCGGAGGGGTTGGTAAATATGATATATGGATTTAAAAACCTTGTTTTAATCAATTTGAAGTGTTACATGAGGCCTATTCAATGAAAGAGAATTTGTCTTCGATTTGCACTTTGTATATTTTTGATAGAGGAAAAATAACGAAAAAGATATGTTCTTAGTGGGGTGAGTCCATATATTTTACCAAGTTTTTTTACGTTTTTGTCCTCTCTGATTTCCTTTATTCGCGTTGATTTTTAAACTAGGAGACTTGAAATATTTGTTCATATAATTGCCTATCAGTAAAGTTAGCTACATCTATCTATCTATCTATCTATCTATCTATCTATCTATCTATGTGTGTGTGTGGGCGTGTGTCCGAGGAAGAGAGAGAGAGAGAGAGACTGAGACAGAGAGACAGAGAGAGACAAAGAGAGACTGTTTATATCTATGTGTTTCTTTATTTCTATAGATTTGTATTTTTATTGTTTTCTTATTTTCAGTTCAGGTTTCTATCTATCTATCTATCTCTCTATCTGTTTTGCATATAATCAAATACATAATGAACACTATAACCAACCTTATGGTCTTTTGGGTAGAGTGTTCCCCCATGGTCAGAAAGCCTAAAAATTTGCTACAGTTATCTATCTATCAATCTATCTATCTATCTATTTCGCATATAATCAAATACATAATGAACATTATAATCGACACATTGGTCTACTGGGTAGAGTGTTCGCCAATGGTCAGAAAGACTTATCAGTAAAATTTGCTACAGTCGTTTATCTTTCTATCTGTGTGTGTGTGGCGTGTTTCTGAGAGAGAGAGAGAGAGAAAGAGAGAGAGAGAGGGGAGAGAAAGAGAGCGAGTGAGTGAGAGAGCGAGTGAGAGAGAGACAGAGAGAGATTGTTTATATCTACGTGTTTCTTTATTTCAATAGATTTGTTATTCTATGGTTGTCTTGTTTTCAGATCGGGTTTCTATCTATCTATCTATCTATGTGCGTGCGTGTGAATGAGAGAGCGAGAGACAGACAGAGACAGAGATAGAGAAAGAGACAGAGAGAGACAGAGAGACTTTATGTCTACGTGTTTCTTTATTTCTATAGGTTTTCTTTTTGTATGTTTTTTCTTGTATTCAGTTCGGGTATCTATCTATCTATCTATCTATCTGATTGAGGAGGCGCACGTGTTATAATGGTTATCGTCGTAGCAAATGGACACGGCGGTGTAAATTAACAAACTGGATAAGGCTGTTTGCTGTTCACATAACGATTGTACCCTTGAGAAAAGCGTACATCGAACTATCCCTCGCCTGCAATTTTATTTTCGGATGGTAACCAGTCTACAAGATTTTTGAACAGATTCTACTTGTGCGCTGGTTAAATACACAATTATCTAGGATATATAATATTTATCAACGTATTTGAATTTATTCGTATATCTCTATGAATCTATACTTGCTTTTTCATATTCACCTGCCACTGTGTACAAGACAAATAAATAGTGTGAGATATCCATTTAACCTGCGATGAACACGGCGGAAGATGTTGACGGATATTTCCGCCCGCGGATAAAATCGACAAAGAGATTACTGGAAAACAAACAATGGGTGCATGTAAGCTGTTACCAATGGAGAACAAGTATTTATGTAGGTGTAAACTAGGGCCAATAAAAAAAAACAAGCATTGCATGGGTGTAAGCCGTGGCCAATGAAAAGCAAGCAATGTGTGGGTGTAAGCCATGACCAGGGGAAAGCAAGCATTGTGAGAGGGCTGTGTGGGAATTTTAAGACTATATAAGGTCTAGAATTGTGGCTGAAGTCATTTCCCGCTGGCTTTTCCGACTCTCGCCGGCACCTCCGTGTGCACGAAGTCTCTCTGATTGCTCTCCGGGTTCACTTCACACAAGCGTATATCATATATACAAATCTATCAATTGTTTTATCACAGCTTCTTCATCTATCTATCTATCTATTTAGTTCATTCGCTTCTATCTTCCTACCTACCTACCATCTATCTATCTATCAATGCCAGTCTCTTCCCATCTATCTATCTATCTATCTATCTATCTATCTATCTATCTATCTAGTTCATTCACTTCTATCTACCTATCTATCTATCTATGCCAGTCTCTTCATATCTATCTATCTATCTATCTATCTATCTATCTAGTTCATTCGCTTCTATCTATATATCTATCTATCAATGCCAGTCTCTTCACATCTATCTATCTATCTATCTATCTATCTAGTTCCTTTGCTTCTATCTATCTATCTATCAATGCCAGTCTCTTCACATCTATCTATCTATCTATCTAGTTCATTTGCTTCTATCTATCTATCTATCAATGCCAGTCTCTTCACATCTATCTATCTATCTATCTAGTTCATTCGCTTCTATCTATCTATCTATCTATCTATCAATGCCAGTCTCTTCACATCTATCTATCTATCTAGTTCATTCGCTTCTATCTATCTATCTATCTATGCCAGTCTCTTCATATCTATCTATCTATCTATCTAGTTCATTCCCTTCTATCTATCTATCTATCTATCTATCTATGCCAGTCTCTTCACATCTATCTATCTATCTATGACAATCTATCTATCTATCTATCTGCGTTTACCCATCTATATAGACCTGAATCTATCCCCCAATCTATGTCTCCCTAAATCTTTGTGAATCGCTCTGTATTTATATATATATATATATATATGTGTGTGTGTGTGTGTGTGTGTGTGTGTTAATAACTTCTAAAATATTTTCTCTGTTGGTCGTATCTGGTGGCTTTTCAAAATTAAGATTTTTTCGATTATGAGAATCTGTTTATCAGCTTGAATTCCCGATTTCTGGCTGTCGTCTCCATGAGAAGATTTTTCTCTGGGCGAGACTTCAGATTAGTCCATTTTGGTTGTGAATTGAATTCAGTAGAGATTTCTGAGAATCTTATGCAAAGAGAATATTATATCGCAGTCATTGTCTTAAGAATGTGCTACCATATCGAACCCACAACTCGGACAAAGAGATACGACTCAAAATTTTCCCGAGAAATTTATCTTCTTGTGAAAGTAAACCACCGTAGGATATTTAATAAAGTTTTCATGAAATTATGAAAAGTGTGTGTTAACCTAATATCAAACGTTATTCAGATGAAATTCGACTAATGAAAAACTTGCTGGAATGAGAGTAGTGCATACCAAAGTAATATTTTGATCTGAACAAACAAAACCTACATTGATTCTCTCTCTAGTGGGTTGAGTACTCGAGTGGGGGATTACCGGCTGCCACATGCATATATATATATATATATATATATATAGGTGGGGTTAGTGTGTGGGTGCGTTTGCGTACATATGAGTGCGTGAAACACGTCTTGGGGGCAATACTACATTCATTTAAATATTTGGTAACATAGCCTATATATGCACACATATATATATATATAGGTATGTGGATGTGCCCCCGTCGTAGGAAATGGACACGGCGACAAGAGTTTATATCCTGGATGAGTCTGATTGCATTTTCACATATCCTGGATGAGACTGATTGCATTTTTACATAGCCTTGGGAAAGGTACGAATCCAATTATTCTCTCTCCAGCTATGGGTAAATAGTAGGGCAGACTAGGTTCTTCAGTCTTGGTGAGGCAACTGGTCTAGGAGGAGGAAAACTCTGAATTCAAACCTGTTAAACTCCGCTTAGAAATTGACCTTTTATCATATTCTGCCCAAGCGGAGGGGTTGGTAAATACATATATATATATATATATATATATATATATATATATATATATATATATATACTTGTTAGAATATTTTAAAAAATTGATAAAAAACAATTTAAAAAGGATGTGATGCGCAAACATTGTCTTCAATTTACTGACACTTCAACTTAAAGTGTTCTCAATCATCAGACACTAAACATTACCAACAATATTACTTTTCTGGTGACAATTGGCCTAATGAGTAGAGCATTTACCAATGGTCTGGGAGACCAGGGTTCAATCCCAGGTCGAGTCATACCAAAGACTCAAGATATGGTACTTGATGTTGCCTTTCTTGGCACTCCGCTCTATAAAGTAAAGATCAAGGTTAAAGTGGAGCAATCCAGGGAATGAAGTAGCGCCCTTCTCTATACCCCGACGTAGTAGCTATTGAAAAAGGAGCCTTCGAGTCACTTGTGACTATGGTTACTTTTCAAGGCTCCCATTTTAACTACTACCCGAGGTTCGAAATTTAAATGCACCGGGTACTTATTCGTCGGTCCGATTCCTCATTTCTCCCTTGAATCTATGGTGCACCCACATTCGGAATTAAAAATTGTTTTTTTTTTCGAGTTCACCCACCTCAGATCTAAAGTATTAAATATTGAATGCCATTTCTTCTGTCATCTGACAGTGTAATTATTGATGTTTTCAGCCTGATACAGATATCTAAAAAAAAAATAAATAAATTGATCCCTTCTTCCGAATTATAAAGGGGTGTCCTCGTGGTGCAATGGTTAAAACGATGGACAGCGAAATCGTAGTAAGCGAGTTGGTACTCCAGTCGCGCTATTACGTTCACTTTCGGGCAAATACCCTTGGGAAAGGTATGAACCCCCTTATCCTCCCAGCTATGGGTTAAATAGTACCAGTACGGTTCTTCTTGGAGGAGGGCTTTGGCATTAAATAACCTACAAAGGTTGATATATCATTAAACAAAGAAACCAAAACCAAACTATAAATCCTTCTGATTGTATATCATTTATAACTTATTTACTCAATTCTGTGATACAACTATACGCAAGCATCCATCCATACATACATACATACATATAGGTTTGGTTTGGTTTGGTTTGGTTTGTTTGGTTTTATGGCATATCAACCTTTGTAGGTTATTTAACGCCAAATCCATTTTTATGTAAAAAATCTGTTCTATTTAAAACAGTTCAGTTTAGCATAAGTACACAGTTTAATTGTCAAAAACATTTCCATTTCAAGCTATTCAAGCAGTTATATGTAATAATTCAGTTAAGTGTAAATACAGTTTTAATGTCAAAAAACAGTTCTATTAGAAAAAATTCAGTTAAGCATAAGCACGCGCAGGACGACCAGCCCGATCTTACATACAGCAGCTATGTGAGAACACGGGATGTAACCCATAAGACCTGCCGGAGGCGATGAATGATAGGGAGAAGTGGCGAGAGATGGTCAGGGATATCCGTGCTAGCGGCACGACATGATGATGACGATGGCGGTTTAATTATCAAAAACGTTTCTATTTCAAGCTGTTCGTTTACTCAATTCATTTTAGCATAAGTATGCTGTTAGCTCTATTTAACCCATAGATAGGGCCCTATCAGGTGCTACCACTCCGGGCCAGAGTGGACCTGGGAGCAATGGCAATGAAGGGGTACTCAACATTCCGCAAAGCTCCAGCACTGCTGGAACCTCACCATCAGATCGTTTAGTGTCATATCCAGGACACTCGTTAGTGGGGTCTTACCCCTCTGCAAAGGTGCAGTCAGTGTATTCTACAGCCCCAGCTGACTGGGCAATACACAGAGTTAAATGTCAGACAGTTTTATTTCAGATAATTCAGTTCAGCATAAGTACACAGTTTAGACGTCAAAAACAGTTCTATTTCGAGCAATTCAGTTCAGCACTAGTACGCAGTTCCAATGTCAAAACAGTTCTATTTTAAACAATTCAGTTTAGCATGAATACGCAGTTTAAATGCAAAAATCAGTATTGTGAAAGAAGCATGGTCTTGTTCTATTTAACCCCTAGATAGGACCCTTATCAGGTGCTACCACTCCGGGCCAGAGTGGACCTGGGAGCGATAGCAATGAAGGGGTACTCCACATTCCCCAAAGCTCCAGCATTGTTGGAACCTCAAAATCAGATTGTTTAGTGTCATATCCAGGACACTCGTTGGGGGGTCTTACCCCCCTGCAGAGAAGCAGTCGGTGTATTCTACAGCCCCAGCCAACTGGACAAATACATACATATCGGAGCCACCTGTTGTGTAATGGACATCAGCGGAGGAAATGAATACGGTGATCAAAGTTCAAAACCTGGACGTGGGTATTTGCATTTCTCATATCGCAAATATCCTTGGCAAAGGTATAAATCAAACTATTCACCTTCCAGCAATTAGTAAATAGTAGGACAGACTATGTTCTTTAATTTTCATTTGGCAATCGCTTCAAGAGAAGGAAAACTTTCAATTTAAACCTGTTTAATTCATTTTAAAATAAACCTTATGCCAAATCCATCTTTTGCGGAGGGCTTGGTTAATACATATATACATTGGCACAAACATAGGAGGTGCTAGTAGTGTAATGGTTATCATCGCAGGAAATTGACACTACAACCCAAGTTCAAATCCAATATGAGGCTCTTTGCATTTCACGTAGCGATAATCACCTTGTTACATAGCCATACATGAATATGTAAAATATACATATTCATACCGGTACGAAAAACGTTCATAATGTCCATAACGCACCTAGATAACATAGGAATCCCGAAACACGAAAAACACTTACGACTTCTTAGTTCAGGAACGAAACTTTTTATTACCTTTGAGTTTAAAGGTTTTTTCGACATAAGGAGAGAGATACTATCTTTCTATGCTGACTTTTCCATCTGCCCCAAACCACGTGCGACACCCGCCGCAAGGCCTCAGCGAGCTCCGAAATGGGTTTTCCTAAAATTTGAAATTTGATACCCAGGCCGAATCTAACTCATCTTGTCACATATATATGTGTGTATATGTGTGTGTGTGTATATGTGTAGGTGTGTGCGTGTGCACACACATGTGCGTGGGCGTATATATATATATATATATATACACACGCACACATGTATGGGCACACACACACACACACACACGTGTATACATGCCTGTGCGTATATCCAACTCATAGTGTCACACATACCTACCAACATACATGCATATATACATACATCTACATTACGTATATATGCACATGGTCATCTAAATATACTCAAATCCATATGTATGTACATAAATGCAATGTCAAAACAAATACATTGTCATGCAGTCATAATCGAACCTACATCCAGTGCGGCAGTGATCAAAAGATGTTGTAGCGTTAATATAGCTCTGTATATTGCGGACCTTAAATATTTACATAATTTTTACATTATTGTCTAGATATACGTTTAAAGCACCGGAAAAAATCGACTTTACAACCGTTAAGTTTTAAATAATTGACAAATTCGAAAGAAGTTTTGACACAAGCAGTAGAAGCTCTCTGCATCATAAATGTGCCGTATCATGGGGCTCACTTCGAAAGACAATTTTTAATGTAGGGAAATTCTGAAGCGCGCTATCAAAAACCAACCATGAAATCTCTTTTATAAAAAGACAGGTAGGGTGGCTGTGTTACATGGTTCATTTGTCTTGACACGTCGATCTTAAGTAAGAGGTATTACTCCTGTTATATAATTGTAGAAGGATTTTTTAAAAATTATCATTTTTCGTTTTGTATATCTAACCTTTCGGTTTAGTTAGGCTGAGAACCTTTCGGCTTTGTGAATAGGTTAGTTAGGTGCTCACATTGAGTGCAGGTGTTCATTCGCGCGTGGGGAGGATGTGACAATCACAGATGTCACAATAAAAACCCTGTTAGGAAATAGCACTATGAATGTGAATGACGTCATGCCCGGAAGCGACGGGCTGAGGATTTTGGGATTTGAAAAAAAAGCAGTGAGTTGAGGTTTGGGCTTGGACGAAGCAAGTCGATTTTCGGAACTCGCCGAGGCCAGACCAGTTCGGGTCTACGAAATGTGCCGGGCGTTTGTTGAGTCAGTGAGTCCAGAGCTGACGATGTACGAAAAGTCAGCATAGTAAGAAATTGTGTCTCTCTCTCCTCATGTCGAAAAACCTTAAACTCAGAGATCGATAAAAGTTTCGTATCTGAACCAATTTCGCGTTTTTTTTACATCCGCGTATGGACATTTGTGAGCGTTTTCCGTATCCGTATGAATATGTCTATTTCACGTGGTCGTATCTTAGTCGTATATTTTTGGACCTATGATTTTCACTCCCTAAGAAGTAAATTCTAATCAATTAATTTGGGGTTTGTTAATATATATATATATAGTAATATATATATATAAAAAGAAATATTCCACTGATTTTCTTCCAAACTGATCGCACCTCTACAGGGATTAAACCCCCTATATAAATGGTGGAGTAGAATACACCAACTGCATCTTTGCTGAGGGGTAAGACTCCCCCAACGAATGTCCTGTATATGACACTAAACAATATGATGGAGAGGCTCCAGCGATGGTGAAGCTTTGGGAATGCTGAGTAACGCTTTATTGCCATCACTCCGATGTCCACTCTCGCCAAGCCTTTATAGGTGGTCAGACTCCCCACCTCAACAAGTTCCCTAATGAGACTTCCGACTGGGAACTTTGAGTAAATGGAGTAGCCTTCACAGCATTACCCAGATCCCCTATATATATATATATATATATATATATTGTAACAGTGTTAGGTGTAACTAATTAACTTTGTGGGTTAGAGGCGAAACAAGTGTGATATTATTTGTAGAGTTCTCAATATCTGTGATATATATATATATATATATATATATATATATATATATATTACCCTGATTTATCGCAATGATCCGATATATTAAACCTAGGTAGATTACTTCCTGCGATTTTGCTTACTGTGTTGAACACTTTTACATTTCTGTTTTGAAAGCACTGTCAATGTTTTTTTTTCTTTTGGCTAGACATTGCGGTGCTGGTTTTTTTTTATTTTCAAGCAGTACGAATATTTTAGTCTTTTCATTTTTTATTGATTTTTTTCACAGATATCATTTTGTGTAACATTCTTATTTACAAATTGCGTCTTCTGTTTTTACCACTGTCAGAATAAAAGTATAGATATAAAAATAATATATATAACAGAATTTGGCATTAAGTTAGTAAAGAAAGGGACCGTAGCCGAGAGTGACTCAAAGGCTCCACGTTCGATAGCTACTGCACCAAGGGGTAGGGGAAGGCACAAATCCTTTCCTTAAGTTGCTCTACTTTACCCTTGATCCATACCTTATAATGCATGGAGGTATCAAGTACCATTTTTTGAGTCTTTGGTATGACTCTACCTGGGGTTGAACCCAGGTATCCTGGACCATTAGCGAACACTTTAACCATCATGCCAAAGTGGGGTATTACGCACAATAGATAATATGCTACAAAACACAACCCTACAACATCCAGTTTCCATACCAGGGTTCAATTTTATTCCAAATGGTGTATAGAAGCGGATAAATTCTAAAAAATATTTTTCGCTTTCGTCTCGTCAGAGAAATGGCGGTAAAAGGGACCAGTGATGAAGAATACAGAAAATCAACTTGCAGGATGGGGAAAAAAAGAAAAAGAAAAAAATGTTTAACCCCTTGAGGGGAAAAGAAAAACCCTCAAGGGATTTCTTCCTTTTTTTTTTTTTTTTTCAACCAAGCGGTTGACTTTTATCGTTGGTTTCACCTACGGTCATTTCTCTGACTAGACGTAAACGAAAAAATATTTTTCAGAATCAATCTGCTATTTTGTTGCCACAGAGAACTGTTCAATTTTTTTTTAAATTACTAAGGTGTGTTAACAGTTTCCTCTTGCGTCTTGCCTACGGAGTGATATTAAGATATAATTTATCAGATACGTCAAGCAGAAGACCTCATATATTTTCGCCAAAAGTATGTTTTGTTCAGCTTAAATTAGCATGTTTACCTTTTAAAAAGTCAAATATGACAATTCTTTTTAATCAATTTCATTTGTGTAGCGTTACATACCAAAAAGACGCTTTTATCATTTCACGCCACAAATAGAAGTTTGTAACGCCCCGGAGTTCAAATGGAAGTTTGTTCGGATACCATCTCAATAGACCTTTATACCACTTAATCGATTAAATTTTCAGTGGGACCTCATGAGAATAAAACTGACGAACAAACAAAAAACCCGTCTTGGTTCGTTAATACCAAAGTTTATTTGCAACAGCACTTTTCCAGTGATCGTCAGGAAGAGCGAAACAGAATATGAAAACTGAGTCGACTGCGTTAGCTGGACAAAGAAAAACAGGTCATGAGGAGAGAGAGGGCAGACATAGACCTTGGATTATCTTCCACGTTTTTACTAGCAGTTCTAACCCTTGCTTCTTAGAGAGGTTTGTTCTTACCAATTTAGTGAAATTACACACTTTAGTTCTATTTAATTCATAGAGTGGTCCCAATCTGGTACCACTACACCGTGCAGCAGTTGATCTCAGAACGATGGCAATAAAGATGCTATCAGCATTCCCCATAGAGATCCAGCATTACCCTCATATTGGTTAGCGTCATATCTAGGATATTCCTTGGAGGAATTTTACTTCTTCGCAGTGATGCTGTCAGTGTATTTTGCAGCCCCAGCCAACTGGGTTATTTGGGCATCATTCCAAGTTCGTCAGTTAAAATAAGTGTCTAGATCACCTTCATGTTTCATATTTTTTAGTTCTCTGACAAGGTCCTAGTACTTTTCTCTCCTTTCGTTTTCTTTTATTTTCAAGCTGTGGTCTACACGAACCACAAAATTGACTATTTGGCATGGTGTTAATTTCACTATTATTATTTTTATTATTTACTCATAAGAGCTTTTCACATCAGCGTTAGCTGATGGTTTTTCACTGGAGTCTGAGTGACAGTAAGTCTCCTCAAGTCTCCAGGACACTTCTTAGTATTCTGGCCGTTCTCAATAATGCTGTCGTTCGAAAAGTCTCCACTCGTCCGCCAATTTCCAAGTCCTCCAGTCCCTTTAGTAATCCTTTAGTTACTGTTCCAAACGCATTAATTACAATTAGTATAATTGTCACCTGCATGTTCCACAGTTTTTCAATTCCCTCTTAAGGTCGAGGTACTTATCCTTTTTTTCACATTCTTTCAGTTTTATTCAGTGGTCAGCCGGGACAGCAAAGCCGACTATTTTGCATGTTCTCTTTTTTTGGTTGATTATTATTAAGTCTGCTATTCTGGACAGGATTAGGTGATCCGTTTGTATGTTAAAGTCCCATAGGAGTGTATGCGTAGCATTTTCTAGGACAGGTGCTGGGTTGTACATATACCATTTGTCAGTATGGTCGAATTTAAATTTCTTACACATTTCCAAGTGAATCACCTTAAGGAATTATTAGAACTGTTTCGCTTGAAAGCCGTTATATAATCTTAAGGGTAATAAAAACGTTTTATCCATTACAGAATGTGATTATGGTGTCTGACCCCGAGGTTGCACACCTGTAAAGGTGATAATTGACGACTGAGAGATGAATGCTTTTGATCCAGCATATAAACTACAATTTGTTGGAACTGACGATTTGAAATCACAAATGTGGACTGATTACTTAGCAGAAAGAACTCACATGACTCTAACGTAATTGAACGGTTCATAAAAAATTAAAATTGGAAAAAAAGTGAATTGAAAAGCAAACAGCCTTCGAACGGCCTGGCCCAGACATTTGTTGTAGATAAAAATGACTTAAGAAAAATTGGATGACCTCAAAAATTTGTGTACTCATGTGAGAAATCGGCTGAAACGGATGTTTCTCCCGCCGATACTAAGCGAAAGAGAGGGAACGACTCGTGGCTTTTGGGGAGTTAAGGGCGAGACGTGATGAGGTAAAGACCGTTAAACTCCAAGCACGAAGATGTATGGAGAGGAAAGTTTAAGCGGAGCTTAGACTAGACATGTCTCAGCGGACAAGCATGTTAAAAATCCAACAGAAAGCTAGGAAGGAAATTTAAGATCTGTTTCTGCTCTCTTTTCTCACCAGAATATGTTACTTCTGTTTGTCTAGCTGACGTGGTTGTTTCAGTTTCCATACTCTCTTTCATTCTCCCGGCAACTACCTCCAAATTGTGAGAGTAAATAAACCTTAGGGTTGTTAAAGGTCGGGTATTTCTTGCGTTGGTCAAAACAGTATCCTAAGGGCACGAAAGTGTATTAAATACCGTAATGTCACAATGACCAGAAAAATGGTTAGTAAATTTTTAGCAGAATACCAAATCTTTTTTGGTTATTTAATCAAAAAATTTCACCCAAATAATATATACACAGATAGCTATTCTTATCGAATAATAATTAATGAAATAAACAGAAAATAAATCTAAAAAATAGAAGTATGAATAGGACTCACTAGCATTGAACATCGTATCGTCGTATCAATATGCGGACACAAAGACGACATTTTTTCAATATGACTGGGGTAGGCTGCAGGATAAACCGACTGCTTCTCTAATGTCTTGGATATGACATTAAACAATCAGATGGTGAGGATTCAGAAATACTGGAACTTTGGGGAATGCGGAATGCCCCTTCATTGACATCGTTCCCAGGTCCACAGTGGCCCGGAGTGGTAGCACCTGATACGGCCATACCTAAGGATGAAAGAGAACTAATCTACATACTTATGCTAAACTAAAAAAACTTGAAATAGAACTGTTTTGATATTTAAACTGCGTACTTATTCTAAACTGCATTGTTTGAAATAGAATAGTTTTTGACTTTAAAACTGTAAACACTAAACTGAATCGTTTGAAATAGAACAATTTTGACATTTAACTGTGTGTAATCAAAAACTATATTTATACTAAACAAAAGTGTTTGAATTAAAACTGTTTGACTAAACTGAATAGCTTGAAATAGAAATGTTTTTGATAATTAAACTGTGTACTTATGCTAAACTGAATTTTTTTTTTATATGGAACTGTTTGGCTAAACTGAATACCTTGAAATAGATATATTTTGGATAATTAAACTGTGTACTTATGCTAAAATGAATTGTTTGAATTGAGCTGTTTATATGTATAAAAAGGGATTGGGCATTAAATAACAAACAAATCAAAACGATATTAAAGATAGCAAAGAAAGGCTTATCACGTCGATCAGAAACATCACTCATAGCATAAAGATCAACAGAACAACAATAACAGAAAGAGAAAAAAACAACTATGGATATTTCAATAGGAGAGCTCGTGGCCATGACTACGGAATATAAACCTTAAGATAGAAAGTAAATATCTTCTAATAGCAAAAACAACAGCGCCATAACGACCAGTTATATTATGTAGAATGAAAATATATAAGGTACTATTTACCAACCCCTCCGCTCGGGCAGGATATGACACAAGGTCAATTTTTAAGCGGAGTTTAACAGGTTTTAATTCAGAGTTTTCCTTCTCCTAGACTAGTTGCCTCACCAAGGCTGAAGAACCTAGTCCGTCCTACTATTTACCCATAGCTGGAGGGAGAATAAGGGGGTTCATACCTTTCCCAAGGGTATTTGCCCGAAAGTGAACGTAATAGCGCGACTGGAGTACGAACTCGCGTACTACGATTGAAATATATAAGGTGCAACAAAACAAAAGATGTTGATTGTGTGGTGATAGAGAAAAAATGATTAATCCCATAAGAAACGAATGAAGCAAACAAGTATAAAGAGGGTTGAGCAGTAGACACGACTGGGTGGGATAGATGCTCCACTGGGAATTGGGCAAGAAGTTTAATGTGAGAGAAATTTAGATAAGAAAATACTTCCAAATACTATATACACAAACCAGAATCCATGTTGGAAAATGAGACACACAAAAATTCTCTAGGATTTTGAGACACGAGTAAATCAACTAGTGATAATAAACAAAAAAAGGAGATCTTGCCGTGTAGATATTTTTGCTGACCCAATGGATCACAAAGTGAAAATCAAAGTATACGAATAAAGAGACAAAAATTTCAACCTTGCTAGAGAACGTCAAAAGTGATGGAACACAAAGGTGATAGTAATCCTATTTACCAACCCCTCCGCTCAGGCAGGATATGACACAAGGTCAATTTTTAAGCGAAGTTTAACAGGTTTGAATTCAGACTTTTCCTTCTCCTAGACTAGTTGCCTCAACAAGGCTGAAGAACCCAGTCTGTTCCACTATTTACCCATAGCTGGAGGGAGAATAATTGGATTCATACCTTTCCCAAGGGTATTAGTGCTATGTGAAATGCAATAAATCTCGTCCAGGATTTGAACTCGTGTCGCCGTGTTCATTTCCTACGACGATAACCATTACTCCACGGGCACCTCCATAAAGGTGATAATAATAAAGACTGTAATTGAGGTACTTTAAACAGTCCCCAAAGGCTTGGAAAGGGAACTCAAAGAGTTAGAAATCTCAAGATGAACTGAGACTAGCATTGTTAGATCAACCAGAGTACTGAGAAGAGTCCTGGAGACTTGAAGATACTTGCTGTCTCTCAAACTCCGGTGAAGAGCATCAGCTAACGTTGATGTGAAAAACTATGAAGAAATAATATAATTAATAATCATAATAAAAACTGAATAAAGCTGAACCACAGAAGCCTGAAGCTAGAAGCCAAAAAAGCTTATAATCTTTTGGGTGAGGCTATTGATTACGAGTACAGAGAATTTCTCAATTGATAGCGTGGATAGATTTATACTTTTTTCAAGGTAAATAAATCGAAGAAAAAATGCAGTTTGCCTCATGAAGGATTTGAACTCTGATCAACGACCATTCTGTTGGGTGGGGTGGGGCTGTTAAATACACCGACTGCATTTCTGCAGAAGGTTAAGACCCCTCCTACAAACACACAACAAGTGTCCTGATATATGCATATTTACCAGCCTCTCTGCTCGGGCAGGATATGACAAAAGTCAATTTTTTAAGCGGAGTTTAACAGGTTTGATTTCAGAGTTTTCCTTCTCCTAGACTAGTTGCCTCACCAAGGCTGAAGAACCTAGTCTGCCCTACTATTTACCCATAGCTGGAGGGAGAATAATTGGATCCATACGTTTCCCAAGGGTATTAGTGCTATGTGAAATGCAATCAGCCTCGTCCAGGATTTTAACTCGTATTGCCGTGTCCATTTCCTAAGACGATAACCATTACACCACGGGCACCTCCATTACACCACGGGCACCTGATATATGATACTAAAGTATCTAAGGGTGAACCTCGTGTCCCAGCGCTTTAGAAAACGTGACCTACCCCTTCAATTTTATTACTTCCAGGTCTAATCTGTCCGGGAGTGGTTGCACCTTTTTGCGTGTCATCTCTGGGTTAAATAAAACTATGTAATTAATCACAAATACTTGAAACAAATTGTGAGTAAATATATAATTGTTGAATTCTAAGTATTCAAGAGCAATACTTGGAACAATCTTAGTGCTCGTTGAAAAAAGTTAAGTATCTCTTCGTTTGTTTTTGTTATACACCATTACAACCGTTGTTGGTGATTTGATGCAAACTCCGGTTTATACATATGTATTAGATATACATGATTCGTAAACAGGAGGTAACAAAGTTAAATAGTTCCAAGTATTGCTATGTATCACTAAAAATTCTATTAAACACCTGCCATTCGTTTACACACTGTTAAATGATCAAACAGTTCTAGTTCTAACAATTCAATTCAGCGTAAGTTAACAAAGGTACATTGTTCCAAGTATGGTTATTTATCACTAAAAATTATATTAAATACCTGCCATTTTTTTACATACAGATAAATGATCAAACAGTTCTATTTCTAACAATTCAATTTAGCATAAGTAAACAAAGGTGCATTGTTCCAATTATTGATATATATCACTAACATTTCAATTAATCAGACTTTTGTCTACACACAGTTAAATGATTAAACATTTGTATTTTAAGTAATTCAATTCAGCATACGTCATATGTTTGCACTCAATTTAAATGTCAAAGATTTCTATTTGACTTATTGATAGGATCCTATCAGATGTTATCACTCCGGGTGGGTGTAATGGTTATCGTCGCTGGATATGAACACGGCAACACGAGTTCAAATCCTGGACGGGACTGATTGCATTTCACATAGCACTAATACCCTTGGAAAAGGTATGAATCCGAATATTCTCCCTCCAGCTATGGGTAAATAGTAGGGCAGACTAGGTTCTTCAACCTTGGTGAGGCAACTAGTCTAGGAGAAGGAAAACTCTGAATTCAAACCTGTTAAACTCCGCTTAAAAAATGACCATGTGTCATATCCTGCCCGACCGGAGGGGTTGGTAAATATGATCAATTCGGGCGTAAATGGAACTGGAAGCGATGGCAATGAATGGGTACTCCGCTTTCCTCAATTCCCACCTTTAATTGAGCCTCACGATTATAATGTTTAATGTCAGGACACTCAATCCTCTGTAGCGATGCAATCGGTGGATTCTACAGCCCCAGCCGTAAAAGCTGCAAAATATTACCTACAAACTCTACTTTTACAAATCAGGAATATATATATATATATATATATATATATATATATATGTGTGTGTGTGTGTGTGTGTGTGAGATATTTGGCATTAAGTGGCTCACAAGGCTGAGTTATGCAAATAAATACAACCAAACCAAACCAATCAGGGCACTGATTCCATTTCGTATGTCGATAAACGTCACGCCAAGTGCGCCCTTGAAAAGCCCTAAGTATTTACAAAAAAAAAAAAAGAGAAAAAAATCCTGAAGAAGACATGTATATATCGGGTTGAAGAGGTCCATGTCAAGAATTAAACTCACGGTCCCATGAAATGAATATTCAATTTCTAAATTACATGTTAAGAGCTTTAATGAAGTGACCTTCTGAAATAAGGAAAGCATTTCAACTTTGAAATTTCTTAAGAATAAATCGTTGGAACTGAATATTCAATTTCCTCATTTCTACTGATGTAAAATCAACTATTTGATGAAATGACCTACTGAAACAAGGAAAACAATTTTAACTTTGAAATTTCTATGGCATAAAATATTATTTTATAAAAAAAAAAGACCGCATTTTGAATTCGTGGTAAAAATCGCGCAAAATTCGTTATGAATTGGAAATATTTTCACACAATAGAAGACTAATTGCCATAAACAGTTTTCTTTTCAATGAAATATTTTTTTTTATTTCCCCTTTACAATGTTTTTTAATTTAAAATTATTATTTTTTTTTTTAACAAATTTGCTTTCACGCTTATACTCTTTGTTTTAAATCTTGTTTTTCCTGATTGTTTTTAGGTTGTTGATTAGGAAAAAAAAATTATCTGGCTCAAACTGGCTATCAACTGTCAATTCTGCAGGGAAACTGTCCAGATATGTGGTATCGATTTATCAGCAGACACAGCTCCGCGGTAGCCTTGGGGGCAAGCTGAGATTGAGGTTAAAACTAATAAATGAATGAATTGCAAACGAAGAGGAGAAATATTATTCCTGCGGAAAGTAAAATTTAACACGATAATTAATCATCATCTGTCTACATCTCTATACTATGATGTACTAACGTTACAAGTATATCTACGCAAGCCTGCCAATGTCTTTTTATAGGGAGATTTTGGGGATGGGTCACAAACGAGCCGAATCTCGTGAGCTGCTGTTTGGTTGTTGGTTGGTCGTTTGATTTTTATTGCATATCAACCTTTGTAGGTTATTTAATGCCAAATCCAGTTTTATTCAAATAGTCAATTCTATTTCAAACAATTCAGTTTAGCATGAGTACACAGTTTAATTGTCTATTTCAAATAATTCATATTAGCATAAGTACAGATTTTAAATGTCAAAACAGTCTTATTTCAAACAGTTCAGTTTACAGTGAATATACAGCTTAATTGTCAAAACAATCTATTTCAAATAATTCAGTTCGGCATAAGTACACAGTTTAAATGTCAAAACATTTCTATTTCAAACAAATCAGTTTAGCATGCGAAAGTAAATTGGTGACTGTATTCGAGGGTGACCCGAAGGCTCCCTTTTCAGTAGCTACAACACCGAGGCGTAGGGGAAAAGGGAGCCTTCTGTTCACCCTCGACTACAGTCGCCAATAACTTAGCCTGAGTACACAGTTTAATTGTCATAAATATTTCTATTCCGAGCTATTCAGTTTAGTCAAACAGTTCTATTCAAACCAATTCAGTTTAGTATACGTGTAGATTTGGTTTACACACGGTTAAATGTCAAAGCAGTTCTATATCAATTAATTAAGTTAAGTAGATAAAAACCATTCCATTTCAAGCAATTCAGTTTAGCATAAGTTTGCTGTTTAAATGTAATTCAATTGTCAAATATTTCCATTTCAAGCTATTCAGTTTAGTCAAACATTTCTCATTCAAACAATTCAGTTTAGCATAAGTTGGCAGTTTATTAAAGGGTTCTATCAGGTGCTAATGATTCTATTCAAAATTTGTTTGCTGGCATTCACTTTTTAAATGGTTCCAAGTATTGTTATTGTTGTGGCCCCGGAAAGGGTCACTAATGAAAACTCAAACACGGATATTAGATAACAGATAATATTACACAAGAATAACAGTGTTACATAGAAAAGGTAAGAAGTCTCGTACTGTTCGGATTACACCGATATTGATCTGCCTCTTGGCAGCGAAATCTCTAGTACTAATAACGATGAGAAGAGTCCATTATGGTAAGATGGGTAAGGCTCCTACAACAGTTATTTATCACTAACCATTCAATTAAACAATAGTGTATTTACACTCGGTTAAACGGCCAAAGAGTTTTATTTCTATCAATTCCATTTAAGATATGTCATGTATGTGCACAGAGTTTAAAAGTGGCCCGGGTCAGAGTGAACCAAGGAGCAATGGCAATGAAGGAGTACTCCACATTCCCCAAATTTCAGGGACTTGAGTCTTACAATCAGTTTGTTTAGTATAACATCGTGGACATTTGTATTACCGTTCTGCAAAAGAGCAATTGCTGTATTCTGCGGTTTTAACCGACTGGGTAGATAATTATTATTTTTAAATAGCAGTACTTGAAACCATTTACGTGTGTGCTAAAAATAATATTAGATAGAATTTATTATTAGATAGTAATGTATTCTGCGATTTTAGCAGACTAGATAGGTAATTATTAGTGATGAATAGCAATACTTGAAACCATTTACATGTGTACTAAAAATGATATTAGATAAAATTTATTTTTAGATAGTAATGTATTCTACGATTTTAGCCGATTGGGCAGGTAATTATTAGTGATGAATAGCAATACTTGAAACCATTTACATGTGTACTAAAAATGATATTAGATAGAATTTAATATTAGATAGTAATGTATTCTACGATTTTAGCCGAGTAGATAGGTAATTATTAGTGATGAATAGCAATACTTGAAACCATTTACATGTGTACTAAAAATGATATTAGATAAAATTTATTTTTAGATAGTAATGTATTCTACGATTTTAGCCGACTGGGCAGGTAATTATTAGTGATGAATAGCAATACTTGAAACCATTTACATGTGTACTAAAAATGATATTAGATAAAATTTATTTTTAAATAGTAATGTATTCTACGATTTTAGCCGACTGGGCAGGTAATTATTAGTGATGAATAGCAATACTTGAAACCATTTACGTGTATGCTAAAAATAAATGATATTAGACAGAATATATTGTTAGATGGAGAAACCATTTAACTATATGTCGATAAATGACTAATATTTAATGAAATTATAAGTGTTAAATAGCAATACTTGTAACAATTTCACTAATGTTAAACTGTAAATACAATTTTTACTATTAGATGACAATACTTGTAACAATTTAACTCTGTGAAAACAAATGATGAATAGTAAATACACATATATGCGCTGAATAGCAGTAGTGGAAACCATTTATCTTGTAACATACCCATGATACGGACATGTGAAATAGACATAGGGAATCTAAAAACACGAAATTTTACGAAATTGGTTCAGGTACGAAACGTTTATTCACCTTTTTGAGTTTAAAGGTTTTTCGACATGAGGAGAAAGAGACACAATCTTTCTATGCTGACTGCTTTTCCATCGTCAACTCTCAACAAAGTCGTAGCGCACAAAGTCGTCTGGCCTCGCCCAGCTCTGAAAGTCAACGTTCGTCTTCCGAGGTGAGAACTCAACTAACTGCTTTTTCTCAAATCTCAGCCCACGCTTCCGGTGCGTGACGTCACCCAAATACCCAGCTACCAATTCCTCTCTGGGATTTTTTTTTTAACATCTCTGAATGACACATTCTCTCCGCGCGCGCGTAATCACCTGCGTTAATGTTGCACCTAACTAACCCATGCACTAAGCGAAAGGTTCTCAGCCTAACTAAACTGAAAGGCAAGATATATAAAAAAAAAAATCCCTCGGCAATTATATTACAAACTGTGTGCAAATAAATAATTAATATTTAATCAAATTCATTGTTAATTATACTACTTGAAATAATTTAACTATATGCAAAAAATTAAAAATATTCAATAAAATTATAAGGTTAAGCTAGCAATACTTGATATCCATTAACAAATGATAAACATTTAATAGAATTATGTGTGTTAAATAATAAAACTAGAAAAATTTTAACTAGGCGCAAATGAATGATAACAATCAAATAGAAGTTTGTGTTATATGGAAATACTTGAAACCATTTTTCTATGTGAAGACAAATGAGTAATATAAAAGAATATTTAGTGTTAGATAGCGATACTTTAAACTATTTAACACTGTACACACTATTGAATATTAAACGGAATGTTTCGTGTTAAACAGCAGGTGCCTGTGGTGTTAGGAGGTGCCCGTGGTGTAATGGTTATCGTCGTTGGAAATGGATACGACGACACGAGTTCAAATCCTGGACGAGACTGATTGCATTTCACATAGCACTAATACCCTTGTGAAAGGTATGAATCCAATTATTCTCCCTCCAGCTATGGGTAAATAGTAGGGCAGACTAGGTCTTCAGCCTTTGTGAGGCAACTAGTCTAGGAGAAGGAAAAGTCTGAATTCAAACCTGTTAAACTCCGCTTAAAAATTGACCTTGTGTCATATCCTGCCCGACCGGAGGGGTTGGGTAAATATAGTTAAACCGGAATCTTGGAATCATTAATTGCGTAAACAAATTAACTCATGTTCTTTAAGAATAAAATTAAATACGAATTATTGGCTTACCAATCACACATACACACAAATATATATATATATATATATGTGTGTGTGTGTGTGTGTGTGTGTGAGTGTAATATAATGGCCGAGGGATTTCATTTCATCTATCATGCCTTTCGGTTTAATTACTCTGAGAACCTTTCGCTTAGCGCATGGGTTACTTAGGTGCAACATGAGTGCAGGTGTTCACGCGCGCTCGGGGAGAATGTGTCATTCAGAGATGTCAAATAAAGATCCCAGTTAGAAAAATATGACCAGTGGATGTGAATGACGTCATGCACCGGAAGCGTGCGTGGATGATTTCGGGGATTTGAGAAAAGTCAGTTAGTTGAGTTTTTGCCAACGACGAAGAAGGTTGACTTTCGGAGCTTGCCGTGGCCTTGCGGTGGGTGCTGCACGTGATGTGGTGGGTGCAGATGGAAAAATCAGCATAGAAAGATTATGTATCTCACTCCTTATGTCGAAAAACCTTTTAACTCACAGGTAATAAAAAGTTTCGTACCTGAACTAAGAAGGCGTAAGCGGATTTTTGTTTCGGGATTCCTGTGTTATCTATATGTGCGTTATGAACATTCAATGTCTATTTCACACATTCATGTATGGCTATGTAACACACACACACACACACATATATATATATATATATATATATGTATGTATATAAGACTTACATATTTAATGTCATGGAAGTCTGTCTGTGACCTTAGGTTTCATGAAGTTTTACAAACAACAATCATCAGCCAGATAACGAAAGGAAATGAAGAAAGCGAAAAAATGAAAAATGCAGTCAAAAACAGTTGGAATTGTGTACAAATATTTATATGTGCTTGTCAGTGTGTGTGGAGGGTGTTGTACACAATTCCAACGGTTTTTGACTTTATATTTCTTGTTAAGATTTCGGAGACAGCAATTGTTTTCTTGATTAAGTAAGTCAGAATGTTTGGCTATAAATGTCAAAAATGTCCACTGTCTAATCTGTTATTTGTTTCTTTACTGCTAAAAAATGGTATATACTACAATGTTATTGATAATTTACAAAATTTTTCCGGGGTTAATAATCACTGATTATGTAACATCGTTAGCATACCATGTTGACTCATTCATTTTACAACCTTCTAATATTTTTTCCGTATATGTAAGTTGTTGTGATTGCATACACTGGCTGAAATACATATCTCGTAAACCGAAATTGTTTTGATGTCAGCATCATTTATTTTTTTTTTATTCAACCAAAGAGTTCATTGAAAAAAATTAACATAAAAAATTAACCTCTATGTCTGACTGTTTTTGAATAAAAAGAAGGCCAACGTCAACATTTTTGGTTGGTTGAATTACTTCTGTTCTCTATATAGGGTGAAACGATAAATTGTCGTCCGAAAGAAAACAATACAGCAGCTTTATTTTAAAACTTTTATTGAAAAAATCAATTCAGATAACTTGATTATGCTGTAGAGCTGACATATATTCAATGTAGCCGCCCTCAGCCTCAATCACAGCCTCGATACTGATCCGGAACTGGGAGCATGCCTTTTCCACAGGCGCCCACGGGAGCTCGCGAATACTTAGCGGATGGCAGCGATCAGACTGTCTTTGGTGTTATGGGAGCTGATGTTGGAGATGTTCTCGACGTATGACCAAACGAAGTAGTCCAGCGGGTTCAGGTCGGGGGAAGAGAGGGCCAGTGAGAGAAGGGTACAAAGTCGTAGCACTCTTTCTTAAGTCAATCCTGGGTCTCTTTGGACTTGAGTGCCTTCGCCAAGTCCTGCTGCCACACCCAGGGTCTTCCACCGGTCATCTGATTGCACTAGGGGATCACCAGACTCTTCAGCACATCCAGGTACACTTTGGTGTTGACTTTCAAGCCGACTTCGACGATTTGAGGTGGCATGATGTGGCCCTCACTCGAAACCACACCAAAGATCATAACCGTAGCCGAAAACTTTATTTTCATCACCCTGGGCACGTCCCTGTTATTGGTGGCAATTCAGAATTGCATTTTGAGGGTGCTGGCAATGGTCCTGTTGTCATAACTTGGATCGGTAGAAAACATGAGTTGTACAGCGGCGCATCTCCGATCTCGCTCGTTGAACATTGTGTCACTTTCAGACATGATAGAAGGCTCCTATAGCTCTTGGGATTTGTACACAACTGGCCAACTAGTAGATGGTCTGCAACAAGAAAAGAAAACCGGTTTTCATTAAACGGAAATGGAATCATGTCGTCTTTTCTAGGGCGACAATTTTATCGTTCCACACTGAATATTCAATGTCGAAGCCACTTTCCTTTCCACCTTAATTTCATATTTTTCAAGTAATCCAACTAAAATGGGTATCATCAAAGAAATTTAAGCTCAGACGTCTGGTACAGTAAAAAATATTGATTGCATCTCTGGAGAGGAGTAAAACCACCCCTAATAAATGTTTTGATATAATACAATCAAATTGTGAGGCACCGGCAAGCCTGGAGCTTTGGGGAATGCAAAGTACACCTACGTTGCCATCGCTTCCAAGTCCATTCTGACCCGGAGTGGCAGCAGCAGATAATGTTCTATCTATATGTAAAATAGAATAGTTTGGCATTTATGCTTAATTGAATTGTTAAAAATTGAACTGTTTGATCATTTAGCTGTGCGTAAACGAATGACTAATGTTTAATTAAATTTTAAGTGATGCATAGCAGTACTTGGAACTATTTAACTTTCTTGAATTAAGCTAAACTGAATTGTTAGAAATTGAACTGCTTGATCCCATTACTGAGTGTATCTAAAAATGTGCTTACATATATTTTGAAAGATATAAATAAAAATGTTTTGGCATTAAAAAAGAAACAATGATAGATATGCAATGAAACGAAATCAAAGCAAACATTACCAATCAAAGAAATTCACCCAACATAAGACTATTTTTCGGTCTGAATTTCAAGAAATAGTAAAATTTAACATGGCTTCATCACTGAAATTCACATGAATTAAGACTACTAGGCATAATATTAAGAGAAATACTAGTAAAAAAAGAAATAAGAATTGATATGTTTTCATCTTAGAAATTCACACAACCTAAGACAATTGCTACTAGATGTAAAATCGAGAAAAATACTTGTAGAAAATGGATAATAATTGACATGTTTTCATCTTAGAAATTCACACAACCTAAGACAATTGCTGCTAGATGTAAAATCAAGAAAAATACTTGTAGAAAATTGATGATAATTGACATGTTTTCATCTTAGAAATTCACACAACCTAAGACAATTGCTACTAGATGTGAAATCAAGAAAAATACTCGTAGAAAATGGATAATAATTGTCATGTTTTCATCTTAGAAATTCACACAACCTAAGACAATTGCTACTAGATGTGAAATCAAGAAAAATACTTGTAGAAAATGGATAATAATTGTCATGTTTTCATCTTAGAAATTCACACAACCTAAGACAATTGCTACTAGATGTAAAATCAAGAAAAATACTCGTAGAAAATGAATGATAACTGATATGGTTTCATCTTAGAAATTCTCACAACTTTAGATATTTGCTACTTGGATAAAAAAAAACAAGTGACATTAGATGAAATAAATACAAGTGAAAAATGAATAACAATTGACATTGTTTCAACTAACAAACTCACGCAACTTAAGACTATTACTGCTTGGTGAAAATCAAGACAAATTTGACGAAGTCAATACTATTCTAAAATTATCTAATAACGGACAATGTTTCATCAAAGAAATTCGATTACTATTTTATCTCCTAATGATAAAAATATGAGACGTGTGCCAATATAATCAACATTTCTTCGTGTTCCACGTTTATGCGAGTAATTAGTATAACTACGACTAGTGAAACAAAGTGTACCACCACTACTACTACTACTATTATACTACTGCTACCATGAATAGAAGACCTAGTGTTGATTTCCACTCATTCAACTGGTGTTGTAGAATACACCGACTGCACCTCTGCAAAGGGGTAAGACCCCATCCATCGAGGTGACCCGAAATGTTTCTGGGAAGGATCCCGGTAGCTGAACAATCAATGAGCGGGAAAGAGAAGTGGTCATTTTATCCTCAACACTCCGCATTGACCCTTACTGGTCTAGACCAGCAGTCGGAGTGGCCCTATCCGACCAATCAGCAGGTCATGTGAAGCCCATACTCTTTATAATTGTTCCTACCGTAGTATTCAAATTACACAAATAGCAAACATTTCCCTTATTATATTTTGATTTAAAGGTGCTAGTACGTGGTGGCGGTGAGCCAAATGCCCCGAGATTGCATAACATACCCATAAATGAATATGGGAAACGTACACAGAATTTTCATAACATATATACATAGAACATAGGAGGTGCCCATGGTGTAATGGTTATCGTCATAGGAAATGGACACAGCGATACGTGTTCAAATCCTGGACGAGACTGATTGCATTTCACATAGCACTCTTACCCTTAGGAATTTTATGAACCCAATTATTCTCCCTCCAGCTTTCTGGGATTTTTATTTTGACATATCTGAATGAAACATCCTCTCCGTGCGCGCGTGATCACCTGCGTTAATGTTGCACCTAACTAAACCATGAGAGAAAGGTTCTCAGCCTAACTAAACTGAAAGGCAGTATATATAAAAAGAAATCCCTTGGCAATTATATTACAAACTGTGCGCAAATAAATGATTAATACTTAATCAAATTCATTGTTAGATGGTACTACTTGAAATAATTTAACTATATGCAAAAAATTATAAATATTCAATAAAAGTATAAGGTTAAGCTAGCAATACTTGATATCCTTTAACAAATGATAAATATTTAATAGAATTATATGTGTTAAATAATGAAACTAGAAAAATTTTAACTAGGCGCAAATGAATGATTACAATCAAATAGAAGTTTGTGTTATATAGAAATACTTGAAACCATTTTTCTGTGTGAAGACAAATGAGTAATATAAAAGAATATTTTTGTTAGATAGCAATACTTTAAACTATTTAACACTGTACACACTATTGAATATTAAACGGAATGTTTCGTGTTAAACAGCAGGTGCCCGTGGTGTAATGGTTATCGTCGTAGGAAATGGATACGGCGACACGAGTTCAAATCCTGGATGAGACTGATTGCTTTTCACATAGCACTAATACCCTTGGGAAAGGTATGAATCCAATTATTCTCCCTCCAGCCAAGGGTAAATAGTAGGGCAGACTGGATTTTTCCGCCTTGGTGGAAACTAGTCTAGGAGAAGGAAAAGTCTGAATTGAAACCTGTTAAACTCCGCTTAAAAATTGACTTTGTGTCATATCCTGCCCAAGCGGAGGGGTTAGATAGATATGATATACATAGAACATAGGAATCCCCAAACACGAAAAACACTTACGGCTTCTTAGTTCAGGTACGAAACTTTTTATTAACTTTGAGTTTAAAGGTTTTACGATATAAGGAGAGAGGCACAATCTTTCTATGCTGTTTTTTTCCATCTGCCCCACCTCCATTACCTGCGCACCCGCCACAAGGCGTCTTCTTTTGAGCCAGGAACTCAACTCAACTGACTTTTTCAAAATCCCCCAAATCCTCTGAGCGCACGTTTCCAGTGCATGACGTCATTCACATCCACTGGTCAACCTTTCTATCTAGGATTTCTATTTTGATATCTGTGAACGACACATCCTCCCCGTGCGCACGCGTGTCAACACCTGCGCTCAAGTTTGTACCTAACTAGTCTATGCACTGAGCCGAAAGGTTCTCAGCCTAACTAAACCCAAAGGCAAGATACATAAAATGAAATCTCTCGGCCATTATCTTACAATAGCAATACTTGAGGCTATTTAACTTTGCGAAAATAAATTATTGATATAAGATAGATTTTTTTTTTTCGTTTAGGGTTTTCAAATTCACAACATTTCGGCTAATATGTCCTCCTGCCTTCTTCAGGTGCTTCTTGTCGAACTCGGTAGCCTTTATGGAACTTCTATCTGAGTTCTTTATTTAATTTATGGGTGGGGCGTTTCTTCTGATTCCATTAACCATAACAATGTACAAGTATTAAGTATTCCTCTACCGTTAATCCCCAGCAGTCATGATTGTTCCATAGAAGCAGAGGGAACCAACAGACAAGCGTTTCGCCATATGTCCTGCTGGACAGTTCAGAGTGAGTTTTTCGGACTAATGAACTTAATTTTCTAACAACAATATGAGTTTCAACTATTATGTATGATTTTTTCTACCTGAGCTAATTTTAAGATTTTTTGATATGGAAAGAAAAGGGAAAACATCAGTCCTTATCGGATAAGGTTAAAAAAATTGATAGTGAAATACAATATACGCCTTAAATAATCAGCTGACATGTTGGGCTACAGTGACTTGTGGAGTAAGCCAGGTATAAATACGAATACAATATTGGAACCAAAAATGAAAAAGGTTTGATAAAAAATGTTGCATGCACATATTCTACCACAGTATCTCAGGGTCCTCAGAGCCACAGAAAAAGGAGTCCCGAAGTAAAAAAAAAAACAAAAAAAAAAACAAAAAAAACGAAGGCACAGAATGAAAGGCAGAGTATGGTCCTTGACCAAAAATTTAAAATCCAGGGGTCAGGTGACCTAAATCACGTGTGATTGTTTGATTGGGTTGGGTTTTATGGCATATAAACCCTCGTAGCTTATTTAATTACAAACCCTGATTATATCTATCTATCTATCTATATATATATATATATATATATACTTAGGCAGCTGTCGTTCATTTAAGCATATTTCATTTAATAGTCAAGACAAATTTTGTTTGTATAATATAATTAAGATCCTGCCGAGTTTCTTGATAAGTGTCTTGGTTTCAGGTTGAAATTGGTGAATGAATTTACCAAAATTGTCCTGAGCGCTTTCGGACCCTTCATAGGCCATCATCAGGAGTTGTTTGCTTGTGTAAAGACTATGTTTTTTTTTGGGAGGGGGGTTATGAGTTTTGAAAGTTATTTTTTATAACATAACAAGAATATGCAAATGCAGAATATAACACATATAAAAACAAAAAAAAAATCTATAGAATTATTTGTAAAAATTTCGACAATATTTTGAAATGCATTTTGTATTTTTTGAATATTTCGTATTCCTTGATAGTATGTTATTTCCGTTGATAGTGTTCTGTTTTTAAAATCATTAGCAACTCAGTTTTTATCCAACTCTGCGTTCGCATAACTTGTTATGTCATTAAAAAAAACTTTCCAAAAACTTTCAAAACTCATTTTAAAAAAACAACAGTCTTTACACAAGCAATCAACCCCTGATGATGGCCTATGAACGATCCGAAGTGCTCGGGACAATTTTGGTAAATTCCTCCTCCAATTCAAACAGAAAGCAAGATACTTATTAAGAAAGTCGAAACGATCTTTGTTAAATTACACAGACAAAATTTGTCTTTATTATTTAATGAAACATCCATATATATATATATATATATATATATATATATATATATATATATATATATTTTTAGATAAGTTTTTTAGCGAGACAGAGCTTATTCCTTTGCACACAGTAAAATGGTTTGAAGAATTTCTGAGTAACACTACGAGTATAATTGAATACCAGTCATTTGTTTCTTTCGATCTAACATTTATTATTTGTTTCTATACAGTGAAGTGGTAACAAAATTTTACTCACAAGAATGGTTCCCTTTTCAAGCAGTTAAATGGTTCAAAGTATTCCTCTGTAACACGATAAATTTTAATTAGTGTTACTCATTTGTTTTCACACAGGTAAACTGATTCTAGTATTGCTATCTAACACCATTAGTTTTATTTGCACGCAGTAAAATGTTTTCAAGCATCCTAATGTGATACTAACAATTTAATTAAAAATGATTTTTTTTTGTTTACCATCAGTTAAATATTCATACAGTTCTGTTTGATCAAGAGATAAAACTCTGAGAGGTAACCTACTCCGGATGTACCATAGCCATGATATGGCTATGTGTGAAACGTACATCGAATGTCCATTAAGACAGAACATAGGAATCTCGAAACTCGAAAAACACGTAACGACTTCTCAGTTCAGTTATGAAAACTTTTATTACCTTTGAGTTTAAAGGTTCTTCGACATAAGGAGAGAGAGGCACACTCTTTCTATTCTTGCTTTTTCATCTGCCCCCCCAATACGTGTGGCACCCCCACAAAGGTCTCCGCAAGCAAGCGAAAACCAACCGTCTTCCCCCGAGGCAGGTTTAATCTCAACACTCTGACTTTTTCAAAATCTCCCCAAATCCTCCGCGGGCTTCCGTCGCGTGACATCATTCGCACTTGCTAGCCACCGTTTCCCATCTCGGGGTATTGTGACATCTCTGAGTGACACTTCCGCTCTGCGCGCACGTGCGTGAACACCTGTGTTAATGTTGCACCTAAATAACCTATGCACTGAGCCGAAAGGTTCTCAGCTTAACTAAACCCAAAGGCATAAACAGAAATCCCTCGGCCATTATATTACACGGATCAGAGTTGACCTTGGAGAAGATGTACTCTACATTTCTAAGTGTTCAAGGATAACTGAATGTGGTACTATAGCTTCCCGACACCTAGTTGGCCGCTGGTCTCATGATTACTACATGTGTCGACTGGTCTTTCTCTGTTTCTTTGCACGCCCACGTTGTTGACTGGCAGAGTCTTAACAGCAATTAAGCGGCAAATTCCTGAACCAAACCCGTTGCCATTGCAATTGCCATTTTGACACTGCCTAATTGCAGTTAAGACACCGCCAGTCAACTATTTTACCCCCAGTTCGCGGTGTTTGATGAAAAATATTTAAATAACTGTGTAAATAAACGTTTGTTACTGTTTATAACAAACGCGTTTTTTTCCTTTTTCTAAATTTGCTTGGCAACTTTTCTTCTCTCCAACATGAATTCCAACCTTCATCGACTGGACCACATCCATCTTCTCTTTCCTCGGATCTGAAAGCAACGTGGGCGTGGAAAGAAACAGAGAAAGACCAGTCGACACATGTGGTAATCACGAGACCAGCGGTCAACTAGGTGTCGTGAAGCTATAGTACCACATGAAGCCTGACCATCAGATAGTTTAATGTTATATCCAGGATACTCGTTTACCCCTCTGTCGAGATGCAATCGGTGTGTTCTACAATTTAAGAGATCTGGGTTGGTTGGTTTGGTTTCATTTCGTTGTTTAATGGCCTATAAACCTTTGTAGGTTATTTAATGCCAAAGCCATTCTCCTAGAAGAACAGTAGTGGTACTATTTAATCCTGGGAGGATAAGGGGGTTCATAACTTTCCCAAGGGTATTTGCTCAAAAGTGAACGTAATAGCGCAACTGGAGTACGAACTCGTTTACTACGATTCCACAGTCCATCGCTTTAACCATTACACCACGAAGACACCCCCCGATCTGGGTTAGTGCTTGAGGGAAACAATGTAATTTCACATTATAATATTTTTTTTGCTCTCTGAAACTAATTGACAAGTTCACCTACCTAGGAAGCAATGTCTCATCAACCGAGACAGACATTAACACGCGACTAACAAAGGCATGAACAGCTATCGATTGACTATCGCTCATATGAAAGTCAGAACTGAGTGATAAAATAAAACAGTTTCTTACAAGCAGCGGTCGTATCGATACTGCTATATGGATGCACTACATGGACGCTAACTTAACGTAAGAAGGAAAAACTTGACGGCAACTACACAAGAATGCTGAGAGCAATATTGAACAAGTCCTGGAGGCAGCACTCCACAAAGAAGCAGCTGTCCGGCCACTTACCATCACGAAAACTATCAAAATCAAACGAACCAGACATGCAGAACACTGCTGTAGAAGTAGGGAAGAGCTCATAAATGATGTGCTCCTGTGGACCCCTTTACATGGACGTGCAACGCAGGACAACAAGCTAGAACCTACATACAGTAGCTCTGTGCCGATACGGGATGTAGCCCTGAAGACCTACAGGAAGCGATGGATGATAAGGAGGAGTGGCGAGAGAGGGTCAGGGATATCTGTGTTGATGGTGTGATATGATGATTATGATGATGATATCACCTCGAGAAATGACCCAGTCATTTAGATTTTAATTTTAAGAAATGACGGAAAATAAAACCTTTTCCTCTTCCGATAACCTGATTCAATGAGAAAGTGTCAATTGTGAAAAGCGATTCGAAGTAATTTATTCGTTTTTTTTTTCCAAATATGTCGCGAAGAAAAACAACAAATCCTTTACCCGAAGGAGATTATGTTATGCCATTTTTCTTTGAAGAATGCGTATGAATTACCTAATATTGATACCCTTGTTCGCAAGGTGAATAGAATTAAAGTTGTACTGTGTCTCGACATGAAAAGATCAACCACGAGAACTCTCGGGGTAGGTAGAAGAGTCGATGAAATATGAGAATTGGGGAATTTTGATATGAGGCAGTTAGTTATTTGATGGGAGATATAGACAAGTCACGAGCTAAATTTAGTGACCATGCACAACCGAGCCCTCACTTCGGTCAAATAACAGAAAACTACGATTTATTATAGAACGGATCTTTCCTTGATCCACTTGGAAATACTTCACATCGACTTCTTTTTGCCGAGACCATTCCAGCAGAAAGTTGTAATAATTGACATTTGAATGAGGGTTTTTTTTTTCTGTTATTATATGTATGCATTTACCCAACAACACCACCACACCAGAAGGAGGCAACGTAAGGATAATTATTGGAGGTGTCCGTGGTGTAATGGTTATCGTCGTATGAAATGGACACGGTGACGCGAGTTCAAACCCTGGATGAGACTGATTGCATTTCACATAGCACTAATACCCTTGGGAAAGGTATGAATCCAATTATTCTCCCTCCAGCTATGGGTAAATAGTAGGACAGACTGGGTTGTTCAACCTTGGTGAGGAAACTAGTATAGGAGAAGGAAAACTCTGAATTAAAACGTGTTAAACTCCTCTTAAAAATTAACCTTGTGTCATATCTTGCCCGAGGAGGTGCTTGTGGTGTAATGGTTATCGTCGTAGGAAATAGACACGGTGACACGAGTTCAAATCCTGGTCGAGACTGATTGCATTTCTCATTGCACTAATACCCTTGGGAAAGGTATGAATCCAATTATTCTCCCTCCAGCTATGGATAAACAGTAAGGCAGACTGAGTTCTTCAACCTTGGTGAGGCAACTAGTCTAGGAGAAGGAAAACTCTGAATTAAAACCTGTTAAACTCCGCTTAAAAATTGACCTTGTGTCATATTCTGCCCGAGCGGAGGTGTTAGTAAATATGATAAGGATAATTATTCACACAGAGTTTAAAAGGGTTTTTTTTCTCTTAGATCGGTTGTCATACCATCGATAAAGAGCCAAGTATGCCCTACTATTAACCAATATCTGGAAGGAGAATAATTTTATGTATACTTATCTCGAGGTATTTTTGTTGTCAGAAATGCAGGCATACTCGTCTAGGATGTGATCTCGGGTCACTGTGTCCATTCCTTTGACCATAAGTGTGACTTTTTCTTTCCTAATGAAAACTCGTTATCATCTTCTCATTCCATCTTTGTCTCTCTCTTTTTTTATCAGTAACTTCCCTTTAAAAAAAGGCCAAAACACAACAAAAGAGAAGAAAGAAGAATTACAATCAGTATACAAATGACGTAGTCACTTTAACATGAACAAATGTCAAAAACAATTATCTGCAATGATAGCAACATTGAAATTTGTTAGCTGGCATGTGACAAGCCTTGTAAAAGGAATATTTGTGATGTTCACTTGAAAAAAGGTATCTTGTTTGTTTGTCTGCACATATACAGTCTATAATGGAATAAACGTATGAGTAGAATAAACCTTGTAATTGAAAATGTAAGTGATTGTATTTTTGGTGATAAATAGAGTTTCTTAAGAGCTAAGGACTTCGTTGTTGATGCGTACCGATGACGCTTAAGATTCAAGTCCAAACACTCTGCCATATACATATCCTACAGTGTTTGGACTTGCATACTAAGCGTTGTCGTTTTCGTTAAAAACAAACGACTCTTTTTTCATCATTTAAGTTGACGTTTTGTATTAGGTTTGGTTTCTTTCTTTTAATGGCATATCAACCTTTGTAGGCTATTTAATGCAAAAGCTATTCTCCTAGAAGAACAATATTTGTACTATTTAACCCATAGCTGGGAGGATAAGGGGTTCATATCCTTCCCCAGGGTATTTGCCCAAAAGTGAACGTAATGGCGCGACTGGAGTACGAACTCGAGTTCTACGATTCCGCAGTCAATAGCTTTAACCATTACACCACAAGGAGGTCTCTGTACTGCGTTCACTTTCGGGTAAATACCCTTGCGAAAGATATGAACCCCACCATCACCCCAGTTATCGGTTAGATAGTACAACTACTGTTCTTCTAGGAGAATGGCTTTGACATTAAATGACCGTCAAAGGTTGATATGCCATTAAACAAAGAAATCAATTATATGGCTTCTGGGGTTGCTATTTGATACCAATAAATTATACTCTCACACAGTTAAATGCCCCCAGGTGTTTCTCTGTATTATAGTATCACCACTATTTTGATAAACAATGGACTTTTCTCATAAATATATAACATTTAACTGAACTCTACTCTGAGAGGTTGTTAGCAAAAGCTTTTGGGAATGCCGGGCGCGTCTGGGTTACGGCCCTGCGCCCGGACCCATCTTTTAAAATGCCTTGTGCCAAACTCGTCTGGTTGGTGGAACGGCCGACAAATACAGATACCTTTTGTTAGCAATAGATACATAAGTGACATTGTATTACTTGTTTTGTGTAATATAGAACTTTTTCTTCTTTTCTCTTTATACGTTTTTGTCTTATTTATTCTATGCCCTTGTCCGAGGATATAACTCTATGTAATACCACGAATTTTTTGCGCACTGTAAAACGACTACAAGTATTGCTATGAAACACTAACACATCGATTTATCGGTAATTTTACACCCAGTTAAATGTTCAAACAATTCTATTTGATCCAAGGTAGGACCCTAACAGATATAATCACTCCAGGTCAGAGTGGACCCGGGAGCAATAGCAGGGGTTCAGAACTGAAGCTTTACCATTAGATAGTCGCTTGTCCTACCCAGGACACCTATTTGGGGTGGGCTCTTACGCCTCTGCAGAGATGTATTCGGCGTATTTTGCAGCCCCAGCTGACTGAATTGAGAAAGAAAACCAAAATTCTTTCTACTATCGATTTTTAGGAAGCGTGTTATGATTGCTGTGTGACTTTCATCAAGCTGATGTGCTATTTCTCAAGCTTCTAACTAAGTCTTTTTTCTTTCACTACCGTTTGAACTTGCGACTGGTGTCCTGAATGAAGCTTTTTAATTTTTTTTTGGCGGGGGATGCTTTTTAAGTGATACTGTGTTACAACTGAGTAAGCCAGCATCGGCATTTTCTGACATTTCAAACTTTATATCTATCAACATTGTAATCATTTCCAACCCCACTTTGTGATGAACAATTTTTGAATGCTTAAAATTCATCGGGTCACAAACAGGTCTCATCTATATTTGAAGGAACTCACTGATTTGACAATTATTCAAAATTACATTGTCATTCATTGAAGGAAGGGAAGACATTAACAGGCTACAGGACCTTATTAAGATCTGGTCTCTCCAAATCGAATTAAACGAATCATACAAACAGTAACAGAGCAAGTAATACTGTATGATTGCACCACATGGACTCTACACGCCCGGGGAAAAGCGGGATGGGAACTACAAAAGGATACTGGCCGAGTTGTCTGGGGTTGTAGAATACAGTGACTGCTTCTCTGCAGAGTGGGAAGAGTCAGCCAATGAATGTCCTATATATGACACTAAACAATTTTATGGTGAGACTCTAGTAATGGTGGAGCTTTAGGGAATACCGGGTGCCCCTTTATTGCCTTTGCTCCCACGTCTACTCTGACCCGGAGTGGTAGTACTTGAAAGAGTCCTATCTATTGGTCAAATAGAACTAAACTGTATTCTTATTCTAAACTGAATTATTGTAAATAGTACTGTTTATATGTATAAAAATGGATTTGGAATTAAATAACCAACAATGTTTGATATGCCATAGAATCAAAACCAAATTAAACATATAGAAAAATGCGGCGTAATTTTTTTTAACATACTATGGAACCACCACCCTAGAAAACAGCAGCTGTACGGCTTCTTACCTCCCATCTCATAAAATACCCATGTAAGACAAAAATGATGCCTGGCGTTGTAGGAGAAATAAGAACGATCTCATAAACAAATGAACTACAATACATGAACTCAGAAGTTTTTAGCCATAAGTCAAGATTTATATTCATTAGCTCTGCGTGGACACTGGATATCTTCCGAGGCACTGATTTTCAACTTGGACACGTAGACCCACAAATACCGCCTGAGAAACTTTTAAAATGAACATCCAGTTGTCATTGATCCCATTATTGCTATAGAACTACAGATAGAAAACTAGTTATTGATGAGAGGAATTGAAAGAGAATGATTGATTGGATGGCTGAAAGTAAAATCCTCCCTTCCTTTGCTCTTTGAAAAGGTGGTTCCATTCTTACTTGGTTTGTTACCACCTGGTTGTTTGAGGCGGGATTTTCTGTATCCAATGATTTACTTCCAAAGAAACGTAATTTATTGCCGATTGAAAAGAAAGGAGACCTATGCCTGAAGCTGAACCAAGGTTTGGAAGTTCAACTTGACGAACTGAGTGATAGACACCAGGAGCAGTGGGGTCATTAGTCAGGGTTTATATTTTATCTTGATTTTGCTTTTTCTAAGTGAAATCTATTTCCTATTAGATGGAATTTCTGTTTGGGATTATGTGGCTTTGGAATTATTTGGACAACAACATGGGCTCCGAGGAAGAAAAGGTTGATAAAAACTGGATGAAAAGACTGACCAAGACTGACATAGAGACGGATGGCAAGAAAACGTCTAAGAAATACATGCTGTCGTCTATACTTTGTACTGCTGATGATGATATTAGATGTTTTAAAAATGGGTTTGGTTAGGTTTTATGGCATATCAATTTCTGTAGATTATTTAACGCCATATATATTTAAAGTTGGAAACCTTAGTCGAGAGGGTCCCGAAGGATCCCTTTTCAATAGCTGCTACACCGAGGTATAGACGAGGGCGCTACTCGATTCCCTAGACTGCCCCGTTTTACCCTTTATCCTTACATTATAATGCTGGGTATTAAGCAAAGAGGCATCAAGTGGTATTTTTGAGTCTTTGGTATAATTCGACCTGTAATTGAACACCGGTCTCCCGGACCATTGGCGAAAAATCTACTCATTAAGCCGATGTTTTGCAGATAACATTTTTAGACCAGCCTTAACTCATTCTTTACTCACAAACGGTTTCATCACTAACAATTCAATTAAACATCAGTCATTTTTTAACACACAGTAAAATGGTCAAACACAGTAAAATGCTCAAACAATTCTATTGCTATAATTCAATTTAAAGGCGCCCGTGGTGTAATGGTAATCGTTGTAAGAAATGGACACAGCGACACGAGTTCAAATCCTGGTCGAGACTGGTTGCATTTCACATAGCACTAATACCCTTGGGAAAGGTATGAATCCAATTATTCTCCCTCCAGTTATGGGTAAATATTAGGACAGACTGGGTTCTTCAGCCTTGGTGAGGAAGGAGAAGGAAAACTCTGAATTCAAACCTGTTAAACTCCGCTTGAAAATTGACCTTGTGTCATATCCTGCCCGAGCGGAAGGGTTGGTAAATATGATAATTCAATTTAGCATAAATCACTTTAATGCCGACAGTTTGAATATCAAAGTCTTATTTGACCTATAGATGAAACCTTATTAACTGCGACTACTACGAGTCAGAGTTGACTAGAGAGCTATGGCAGTGAGAGCGTACTGCACATTCCCTAAATTTTCGAAAAGGAATCTATCAAATTATTTGGTGTCATATCCAGTACGCTCGTTGAAAGGAGTGTTAATCCACTTGTGAAGATGCAGAGAAGCAGTCAGTATATTCTGCAGCCAAAACCAATTAGTCTCGTTAGGTTAAGTTTAATTATTTAATGGTATATCAACCTCCATATGTTATGTAATGCTAAAAGCATCCTTGTAGAGAAATATTCCTGATATTATTTAACACGTAGTTTGGGAGGTAAGACAGTTCAATCATTTCTCTATCATCATCATCATCATGTCGTGCCGCTAGCACGGATATCCCTGATCCTCTCACGCCACTTCTCCTTATCGTTCATCGACTCTGGCTGGTCTTCAGGGCTACATCCTGGATCCTCACATAGCTGCTGTATGTATATTCGAGCTGGTCGTCCTGCTTTTGCCCTGCCATATGTGGGGGTCCATAAGAGTACATCTCTTATGAGCTCGTCCCTGCTTCTCCAGCAGTGTCCTGCATGCCTGGTTCGTCTAGCTTGGATAGTTTTCGTGATGGGAAGCAGGTGACCGTATAGTTGGTGCCTTGTGGGGTGTTGCCACCAGGACTTGTTCAATATTGCTCGCAACATTCTTGTGTAATTGCCGTCTAGCTTCTTCTCCAGCGTCCAAGTAGTGCATCCATACAGCGGTATCGATACGACCGCAGCGTAGAAGAAACAGCGTTTCATTTTATCGGTCAGGTCTGATTTCCATATGATCGATAGGCTACCGATAGCTGTCCATGCCTTCATTAGCCGTCTGTCGATGTCTGTTTCGGTTGATGAGTCACTGCTTCCTATGTAGGTTAATTTGTCTACCAGTTTCAGAGAGGTTCCGTCTAGTGTGGACATGTGGCCAGTTTAATTATAGCACATATATTCCGTTTTGTGTGCATTGACATGTAGGCAAATGCCTGTGGTGGCTCGTTCCAAACTACGCAGTAGTGTTTCGGCTTGGTTGGGTGTATTTGTCAGTATCGCTATGACATCGGCGTAGTCGGCGTCGGTAATTGTTTTTTGCAGAGTACCTTCTGCTTCTTTTCTTTGTCAGCTCGAAGCCGTTTTCTATGATTTTATCAATCGATGTTCTAAGCATATAATCTAGACAGATGATGAAGAGGTATGGTTATAGTGTGTCCCCTTGTAGTACTCCTGCTACAATGTCGAAGTATTCTGTGTCTCCCTCTGGTGATCGTACTTTCCCAATTGTATCCCATAATTTACTTGAAAGTATTTGCCGAGTCGACTATTGCTGCAGAATAAACCGACTGCTTCGATTCAGAGGGGTAATAACCTCCACCAACGAGTGTCCTAGATATGACCCTAAACAATCTGCTGGTGATTTTCCAGTGATGCAGGAAATTTGGGAAATGCAAAGAACCCCTTTATTGCCATCACTCCCTGATTTATTTTGGCTCGGAGTTGTAGCACTTGATAGGGCTCAATCTATGGTTCAAATAGAACTAAAATGTGTACATATGCTAAACTGAATTGCTTGAAATAAAACTGTTTTGACATTTAAACTGCGTACTTACGCTAAACTTAATTGTTTGAAATGGAACTGTTTTTATATGCTAAACTGTATTGTTTTAAATAGAACAGTAAATGACATTAAAATATACTTATGCTAAACTGAATTGCTTGAAATAAAATTGTTTTGACATTCAAACTGCGTACTTACGCTAAACTTAATTGTTTGAAATGGAACTGTTTTTATATGCTAAACTGTATTGTTTTAAATAGAACAGTTTTTTATATTAAAAATGTACTTATGCTAAACTGAATTGCTTGAAATATAACTGTTTTGACTATTAGTACAGTAAAAGTAAACCATCTACAGACGCCTAGTTTTGGAAAGGCTTTCTTCTGGCAGAAAAATGGTACTTGAAATCCTCTCGCTCTACACTCAGTACGACTCAATATGAGGAAAGGATTAATGCCCTCCCCTACATCTCTCTGTTGTAGCTATTGAAAAGGGAGCCTTCGAGTCACTCTCAACAACGGTCGGCGATCTTACTTCTATTTAAGATCAAAACGTTTGTATGGTAAATAAGTGTGACGTGTTTACCTGTTTAAGATGGTCGTGTCACGTCTCCAATTAGAGGCCATAGTTGCTTATCTAAACCATGACTGAACATGTAAAAACCCGAAATGACGAAATATAGTATATATGCCATAATAGCGATTCAGTTAGAACGTTCTAATAATAGAAAATCGATTGAAGGGATTTCCATTCCGACTTCAAACACTTTAATATACACAGATACTTAAATCTAAATTAGATTATTCAAATGTTTCAGGAAATTAATGGTTCCAAGAACTGAAATAATAAAAAAAAAAATTTCATTTTCATTGAGTTCATCTTTGAGTTTTATTTAAAGACACTGTGCCGTTTCCGAACACCCGTGGTAATTTACTAAGCTTTTTGCTTAGATGTGGCACAAGGCCATATGAAAGGGGCACCCAGTGAGACTCGAACTCACTCGTGTAGGTTTGCTAGTCGAGCTTGCTAACCATTACACCAGCACAAGCGCCTAAGGTAATTTACTAAGCTTTTTTGCTTAGATGTAGCACAAGGCCGCATGAATTGGGCACCCAATGAGAAGCTTCCGAACACCCGTGCTTCTTATTGAATCCTTTTCAGCAGCTGTAAGAACAGGTTGTTACGTCAGACTTTAGTATTTGCATTTCTTTACAAGAATATTAAAGAAGTACCATCTGTAATATTACGGGCGGTTGCTGTCGTTAAGAGCCTGCATCGGCTGTAGTCAATCAGTGAAAGTGTCACGAGACTAGTGCGTGCGGGCAGAATGAACTCGGGTCACCGTCTCTATTTCCAGAGATGATAACCAAGGGCACCTCCTGTTCTTTTTGTTGTTATTGCTAGTCTGTTGAAAAAAATCGTTTGCGTATGTCAAAAAAAGTTATTTTCTATTCTAAAAAAAATCAATAGCTCTTTTTAAAATTTATAAAGATATGAATAGAATACTCCTTATTTGCTACTCCCTAATCGAAGAGGGCTGTAAAATACACCGACTGCATCTCTGCAGAGGAGTAAGACCCCTCCCAAACAGTATCCTGGATATGACACCAAGCATTCTGATGATGAGGTTCTAGTAATGCTGGAGCTTTGCGGAATGTGGAGTACCCCTTCACTGCCATCGCTTCCAGGTCCACACTGCCCCGGATTAATAGCACCTATCCATGAGTCAAATAGAACTAAACTGAGAACCTTTCCTAAATTGAATTGCTTGAAATAAAACTGTTTTGATATTTAAACTCCATACTTGTACTCAATTAAATAGTTAAAAATGGAACTCTTTTTGTACGCTAAACTGAATTCTTTGAAATGGAAATTTTTTTGAAATTGAAACTGTACTTAAGATAATAAGATTTGTTTGAAATAGAACTGTTTTGACATTTAACTGTGTACAAACAAAAACTATACTTATACTAAAGTGAATTGTTTAAATTAGAACTGTTTGACTTAACTGAATTGCTTGAAACAGAAATTTTTTTTTTAACAATTAAATTGTGTTCTTATTCTAAACTGAATAATTTGAAATAGAATTGTTTCTTTGCATGAAAATGGATTTGGCTTTAGCTAACCAACAAAATTGATAGGCCATTAAACCCAAAAACCCAAACAAATTCCTTATATGCAGACAAGCACATACCTGCTGCTCTTGTGGCTTAGAATATGCAGAGTGTAATCCCCCCGCTTCTGAAGAGGGAGCCTCTCCCCAAAACGTATGCCCCAAATTGCATCTGATGCTGAGGTTCTAGTTCATGAGAGCAAGGGTTGAGTGGGGTAAATCTTCATTGCCATTACTCCCAGGTCAACACTTACCTAGAATGGTAGCAACTGTAATGGTTCCATATATATGTCAAATGAATATGTTAGCCATTTATTCGTTTTTGGTGGGACCTTATGCCAAAAATATTAATATACACAATAACTATAAATGAATGTACAGTGAGCCCTATTCCCTAACCTCTAGATATGATATAACCCTAGATATGTTGACATACCATTGAAATAAATCTATCCTAACATATTAACATATAGATCCTCTCTGCTGTTTACGATCAGTATCCGTGCCAGTTTAAATCCGATATTCATCGTAAAAATTAAGAGGTAAAGTGTTTTTCGATGAGAATCAAAAGTAATTCTTTTTCAACAAATAGATGATAAATAAAACCAGATATATAAATAGCAAAGTAAAGTTGGCGACCGTAGTTGAGGGCGACCCGAGAGCTCCTTTGTAATTAGCTACTACACCGAGATCAAAGGAAAAGAGCTTTTTCTTTCACTTGATTGTACCACTTACCCTCGACACGTTCTTTATAATGCTGAACGTTAAGTAAAGAGACATCAAGTGCTATTTTTGAGTCTTTGGTATTACACAATCTGGGATTGAACCCCGGTCTCCTGGACCATCGGTGAACACTCTAACTACAAGGTCAATGGGCCGGTAGATATATAGGTATCCACATTTACCGACCCCTCCGCTCGGGCAGGATATGAAACAAGGTCAATTTTTAAGCGAAGTTTAACAGGTTTGAATTCAGAGTTTTCCTTCTCCTAGACTAGTTGCCTCACCAAAACTGAAGAACCTAGTCTCCCCTACTATTTTACCCATAGCTAGAGGAAGAATAATTGGATTTATACCTTTCCCGAGGGTATTAGTGTAATATGAAATGCAATCAGTCTCATCCAAGATTTGAACTCGTGTCGTTGGGTCCATTTTCTACGACGATAACCATTACACCACGGGCACCTTCATAAAGGTATAAGAATTTATTGAGTTGAAAGTAATTTACATCTATTTACACTTTTCAGATTTTTCATGGCTTGCATGATGAACTTTATTTCATTTCTTTGTCTCCAAGCGTTTTGTTTATTCTTTGATTTCGCAGTTCTATTCCTGCCGTTATCGGATTTTTTTACTTTCCATTAAAAGCATTCCACATTTCTATATGCCAAATTCCATTTCTATTTCGTGGCTTTATATTCTTCTAATTTGTATAAGAGTGAACAATACTTTTTCCTCTTTTGTTAACCGCTTGATTCCGACTATTGATAAATCTTTTCTTGTGATTCTTTAAAAGTTTAGAGTCCCCAGAGTATTTATTAAGTGCCTTAACTGAGTAGTAACATCCCATTACAAAAAGTAATGGTGACAGCGCATCTTCCTGGAAAACGCCTCTTTTGATGTTCACTCCTGCTGTCAATTCTATTTTCCAGTTCATGATGATGTCCCTAATGAAGTTCGCACTTTTGGCGGATATTTTCTACATTTTCAGACATTGGCCTAGGGGTTAGAGTGTTCGCCAATGGCCCGGGAGACCTGGGTTCAATCCCAGGTCGAGTCATACCAAAGACTCAAAAAATGGTACTTGATGCCTCCTTGCTTAACACTCAGCATTATAAGGTACGGATCAAGGGTAAAGTAGAGCAATCCAGGGAAGGAGTAGCGCCCTCCCCTACACATTGATGTAGTAGCTATCGAAAAGGGAGCCTTCGGGTTACCCTCGACTATGGTCGCCAACTTTACTACTTATTATCCATGTATGCAGGATCATATCATAGTCTTTTTTATCGTCAATTCATGCAAGTGCTACATTTTCTTCCGCGTTTTATCAGATCACCTGTTCTACTTGTTTCTCCGCGGTATCCATTTTGTTCTTCCGGAAATAGTCCACTGTAAAATAAGCGAGTCGTAGAACTTTGCTTTAATCTTTATTGTCAGTATTTTCCATAGCATTCTTAGACAGGTTATTGGTCTTTATTGTCTAGTGATAATTCTTTTGGGAGTCTTTCTAGATCAGGGTTTTTTCCCTTATTCATCAATTCTAGTATACTTACGTCTTCAGTTGTAGAGCCAATCTGTCATAGATGGGCGTGAATTTTTAATACTAGAATCCATGTACGCCATCATGGCTTGGCGTTTTAAAATTCGGTACTTTTTCTTCTAATCGAATCCAGGTTTTTATCCGCCTCAGGTCCTTCTTGGACGTCTTGTAATTTTTTTTTCTTGTTATTATCAATTTAGCCATTATGTTTATTTTTCTCTTTCTGTTTCTGTATTTTTCTCCGATTTTTTTTTTTTTTTGCTTCCGATTGTTAGACTTCATGCATTCTCCATCAACTTGTTGGTAGAATTTTCTTTAGTTAATTTGGAAGTTCCTATTTTATTTGCATTGCTTGATTTTTGAGTCTGTAATCTTTCGCAAATGTCTTTTTATTTGTCTCTTTACATTGTACATTGTACTTTCAGACTCGTGGTGGTCCACCAAACAAGACAAAGGCTTTGGACTCGAGATCTCCGACGAGACTGGAAGTGGAGTAGGAAAGGCAGGTCCGAGAGAAGCCAGAGAGGCAGTTGGGGAAGCAAGATGCAGAGGGGCAGTCGACAACGGACAGCAGAAGAGACCAGTCGGTGTGAGATAGAGTCCAGGGCAGTGAGGAAGACTGACAAGATGTGTTTGCAGTCCTGAGTCGACAACGGCCAGTAACGAGGAAGACAGTCAAATTGAGTTGGTATTCCTAGTAGTTTGTAGAAGTTTCGCGCAAATACACGCTAGCGTTAGTCAACAAATGCACAGGGAATGCAGTGTCACAAAACTACCCTTCTTGCACTTTGAGTCGACCCAAGCCCATACCGTTCGTTTGTCGTTTTTTTTCTCCCACTCCCTCGGTTGTATTTCTTGTGGCTATAAAGAAATGTGAGATACCCCAGCGGACCACTAGATGAATCACCGGCCAAGACAGAATTGTTTCAAAGAAGTTGATCAGTACGAAGTCCGCAAGGGGTGTTATCACAGTAGTATCAAATTGTATGTTTTTGTTTTTTTTATCATCCTTAGTAATTTCGCATGTTGAGTGAGTTTCTTAATCTGTCTACAAGACAAATGTTCTATCCCGGTTTGGCTTTTTATGTTCTAGTTCTCTAGGTGTATACAGAATTCATCACAAAGTAATTAAGCTTGTTCATTAATGAGGATATTAATTTCACTGATGATGCTTGTTGGGATATTTGTTAAAAATGAGTTTATTTATTTAGTTTTTACCTTGACAATTTTCTAGTCTTAATTCCTGAGTTATAGCGATTTACAATTTTCAGCTTTATCTGCTGTGGCTTACAATTATTCTTCGAGTTTTTACCTAAGAGCTAGGATGAGGGAAGTTAATGATTATATAATTTTTTATCTTTATCATACCAGATATTGGCATGATGGTTAGAGTGTTGGCCACTGGTCCGGGAGACTCTTCTCTTAATGTTACATAGCCATGATATGGCTACGTGAAACGTACATAGAATGTTCATAACATATATACATAGAGCATAGGAATCCCGAAACACGAAAAACACTGACGACTTCTTAGTTCAGGTACGAAACTTTTTATTACCTTTGAGTTTAAAGGTTCTTTTACATAAGGAGAGATATACACATTCTTTCTATTCTGGCTTTTCTATCTGCCCACCCCCAACACGGACGCACCCGTAGCACACAAATTCGTCTTGCCCCAGCGAACCCCGACAGTCGACCCTTCTCGTTCGGTGTCTAGTTCTCAGCTCAACTAACTGACTTTTTCAAATCTCCCAAAACCCTACGCGCGCTTCCGGTGCATGACGTCATTCACATCCCCCTATCTGTTTTTTTTTTATTTGATATCTCTGAATGACACGTCCGCCCACCGCGCGCGCGTCAACACCTGCGTTCATGTTGTAACTAGCTAACCCATGCACTGAGCCGAAAGATTCTCAGCCTAACTAAACCCAAAGCATAAAACGAAATCCCTCGGCCATTATATTACGTTAAGTCAGGATTTATTTTAACATTAAATTTCCCTCGTTTCTTTTTGGTTCTGTGATGCTGGGGTTAGTTGTGTTTTGGTTTTCAGTATTTTGTGTTTCAGATCCGGTAAGGCTTTTCAGTATTTTGTGTTATAATTGGGGTAGGAGGCTCTCGTTCATATTCTTAACAATTTAAATGTGCACATATTTCTAGTATCACAAAGTAAGAAAATTATTATTATTATTATCATTTTTGGGCTCCTCGGGTGGTGTAATGGTTAACGAGCAAGAGTTATCAAACTTTCACGAGTGAGTTCGATTTTCATTCGGTGCCCTATTTATACGGCCTTGTTGCCAATTTAAGATAAAAAAGCATTGTTAATTACTATTAATTAATTAATTATTAATTATTATGATTTTACTGTTTGGAGATTTATTTTCCCCACCAGTGTTAGGAATTTGAGTGACATCTAGTCAGTATTCAAGCCGATCTGAATGCTGTAGTCTGGATGGTCTCTACTTGTCCTCTGATTCATTAGGCTTCTCGGTCCTTGACCATTCCTTGAGGGCGTGTTACAGCTGCAGCAATCACAAGAAGAATTTGATTATTCAAATAATTTTACACATTTGAGAGCGTTAGCGGGTTGTTTTTTACTCGAGTTTGAGTGACAGCAAGTTTCCTCATGTCTCCAGGACTCTTCTCAGAATTCCAGCTGATCTTAACAATGCTGTAGTTTTAATGGTCTCCACTCGTCCTCATATTTTCAAATCCTCCAGTCCCAATCCTAATGATTTGGTAAGTGTATCGAACACACTAATGACAATTAGTATCACCGTCACTTTCATGTTCTCTAGTTATTTCTGTTCTCTAGTAAGATCTAGGTACTTATCTCTCTTTTCACTTTCTTTCGGTTGAAACATTTGATCAGCCAGAACAGCGAAGTCCACTATTCGGCAGGTTATATTTTTTGTTGTCGTTGTTGATTGATCCTCGGATCTGATCACCTGGCCTAGATTTGGTGATCCGCTTGTGTCTCAAAATCCCAGAGTATTTTTTGTGTGTCATTTTCTTGGACGAATTCTGTCTTGTGTATATACCATTTATTCGTATTGTTATATTTAAACTTCCTGCACAATTCCCCGTGGCTCACATTTTATTATTATTATCATTATTTACTCATTAGAGTTTTTCACATCAGCATTAGCTGATGGTCTTTCACTGGAGATTGAGTGGCAGCAAGTCTCCTCAAGTCTCCAGGACTCTTCTCAGTATTCTGACCGTTTTCAATAATGCTATTGTTTGGATGGTTTCCACTCGGCCGCCAACTTCCAAATCCTCCAGGCCCTTTAAAAATCCTTTAGTTACTGTGCCAAAAGCACCAATCACAATTGGTATTATTGTCACCTTCATGTTCCAGAGCTTTTTCAATTCTCTAGCAAGGAGGACGTACTTATCTCGCTTTTCCCATTCTTTCAGTTTTATTCTGTGGTCAGCCGGGACATTATTATTATTATCATTATTATTATTATTATTATTATTATTGTCGTTGTTGTTCAATTTTCAGCTTTATCTTCAGTTGCTTACAATTATTTTTCGAGTTTTTACCTTAGATAGACCAATGATGAGGGAAGTTAATTGTTATATAATTTTTTATCTTTATTTATTATACTGGACATTGACATGATGGTTAGAGTGTTGGCTAATGGTCCGGGAGACCAGGGTTCAATCCTAGGTCGAGTCATTCCAAAGACTCAAAAATGGTACTTGTTCCTACCTTGCTTAACATTCAGCATTATAAGGAAAGGATCAAGGGTAAAGTGGAGCAATCCAGGGAAAGGAGTTGGGCTCACCCCTAAATTTTGGTGTAGTAGCTATCGAAAACGGAGAGTTCGAGTCACCCTCGACTACGGTTGCCAACTTTACTTATTTATCTTTATTGATTTTATTTTGTTTGTTTGTTGTTGTTTTTTTCTCCTTTAGCTGTCTTGTTATTTTTTAAAAATTATTTTACTCTGAGCAACTTCTTTCTCACTAGCTTACGTAGTTGTCTCTCACAGGAGTCTGATAAACAGCACGTGCACTTACGTTTCAAGCTCACCAGCTACAACTGGTATTACAAGCAAACTCACATCTGCATCTTTTTCAGTTCTCTGGCAATGTCCACGTATTTGCCTATCTCTTCATTTTTTTTACATTTAAGTATTTTTTTTTTTTGTTAATTAACTCTAGTTATGGTCTTCAGACGGATATTAAATGATCGGTCTGTTTCTTAAAATCCCAGGTAACTATATAGATCACACTCTCTTGGAGTGATTCCATGTTTTGCATTCCCCAGTCGGCTGGGGCTATAGAATACGCCGACTGCACCTCTGCAGAGGGGTAAGACCCCCCACCAACGAGTGTCCTGAATTATGACACAAAAATAACTGATGCTGAGGTTCCAGCAATGCTGGAGCTTTGGGGAATGCGGAGTTACCCTTTATTGCCATTGCTCCCAGGTCCACTCTGGCCTGGAGTGGTAGCATCTAATAGGCCCTATCTGTGGGTTAAATAGAACTAACGACATACTTATGCTAAACTAAATTGTTCGATTAAACTGAATAGCTTGAAATAGAAATGTTTTTGAAAATTAAAACGTACTCGCATTTAAACTGCTTGCTAATGCTAAACTGAATTATTTGAAATATAACTGTTTTTGACATTGAAACTGTATTTACTTTTAACTGTATTGTTTATCATAGAACTGTTTTGACATATAACTGAGTGTAAACAAAATATGTACTTATACTAAGCTGAATTAGCTGAATTAGAACTGCTTGATTAAACTAAATAGATCGAAATAGAAATGTTTTTCACAATTAAACTCTACTTACATTTAAACTGCGTGCTAATGCTAAACTGAATTATTTGGAATTGAACTGTTTTTGACAATAAAACTGTACTTACGCTAAACTGAACTGTTATATATAACTGCTTGAATAGTTTGAAATAGAAATGTTTTTGACAATTAAACTGTGTACTCATGCTAAACAGAATTAGAACTGATTATTTATATAAAAAATGGTTTTGGCATTAAATAACCTACAAAGGTTGATATGCCATAAATCCCATGTTTTGCATGGTGACTATTTTACACTCATTTCACGATTTTTCCCAAAAGTGTTATCTGATCGTCTTTCTGTAATATAATGCCCGAGGGATTTCGTTTCATGCCTTGGGTTTAGTTAGGCTGAGAACCTTTCGGCTCAGCACATGGGTTAGTTATGCGCAAACTTAAGTGCAGGTGTTAACGCACGCACGGGGAGGATTTGTCGTTCATAGATGGTAAAATAAAAATCCGATAGAAAGGTTGACGAGTGGATGTGAATGACATCATGCACCGGAAGCTCGTGCGCGGAGGATTTTGGAGATTTTGAAAAAGTCAGTTAGTTGAGTTGAGACCTGCCTCGGGAGAAGACTGTTGGCTTTCTCTTGCTCGCGAAGGCCTTGCGCAGGTGTCGCACGAGATGGGTGGGGGCAAATGAAAAAGCCAGAATAGAAAAAAAGTGTACTTCTCTCCATATGTCGAAGAACCTTTAAACTCAAGGGTAATAAAAAGTTTCGTACCTGAACTAAGAAGTCGTAAGTGTTTTTCGTGTTTCGAGATTCCTATGTTCTATGTATATATGTTATGAACATTCTAATGTACGTTTTACACATAGCCGTATCTAGCTATGGTACATTTCACAGGAGTCCGATTTACAGCAGGTCTATACCTTTCCCTAGGTTATTTGTCCGAAAGTGAACGTGATAGCGCGACTGGAGTGTAACATACCCATACACGGATATGTTGAAACGTACATATATGTTGTATATTGACCTACGACCCAGCCGGGCTGTCAAAATAGGAAATGCCCCTGTATAAATAACAGGTGCATACGGTCGAGGAATAGCAGAGTGTAGCCTTGACCTTGGATGGGTTTAATGAGTGCAATTTGTGACGCCTACAAGAAGGTGGACGACGAACTATTATGTAACTCAGTGCAGTTTGGAGACCAGACCAGTTAGAGACAAGATGCGGCAGAGAAAGCCAGCACCCAGTATAGGGAGCCCTCAGCCACCCGATTGAGCAGTTTGGAGATCAGACGAGTTGGAGAGAAGATGCTGGAATGAGAACATATCTCAGAGAGGCTGGGCTCCCAGGTCCCCGGTTGAGCAGCCCAGGAGAACGGGAAAGAAACGCGGTTATGGCCAATAGAGTGGGGGGGGGCAATATGTTGCAGTTCTGTTCGGTCTCCAACTCCCTCTCAAACACAACCCTTTCAAATAAAGTGAGAGGTATATTTTTCTAAGATCTGTGTCGCTCGTCTTTATTGTGTCGCTGTTATGATTTTGCATGCATCTGCATATGAGTATACAACATATAATGTTCTTATATATATATATATATATATATATATATATAGAACATAGGAATCTCGAAACACCTAAAACACTTACGACTTCTTAGTTCAGGTACGAAACTTTTTATTACCTTTGAGTTTAAAGGGTCTTCGACATAAGGAGAGAGATACACATTCTTTCTATTCTGGCTTTTTCATCTGCCCCCACTCCCATCTCGTGCGGCACTCGTCACAAAGGCCAGTAGCCTGGCTTGGGCGACCAAGGGAAAGTCAACCGACTTCTTCCAAGGCAGGACTCAACTGAACTCTGACTTTTTCAAACTTTCCAAAATCCTCCGCGTGAGCGCGCTTCCGGTGCATGACGTCATTCACATCCACTGGTCAACCTTTCTATCGGATTTTTATTTTGACATCTATGAACGACACATCCTCCGCGCGCGCACGTTAACACCTGGACTCCAGTTTGCATCTAACTAACCCATGTGCTGAACCGAAAGGTTCTCAGCCTAACTAAACCCAAAAGCATAAAACGAAATCCCTCGGCCATTATATTACATGGAGTTCGAACGTGCTTACTACAATTCTGCTTGGTTTGGTTTGGTTTGTTGGGTTTTATGGCACATCAACCTTTGTAGGTTATTTAACGCCAAATCCATTTTTATGTAAATAATCAGTTCTATTTAAAACAATTCAGTCTACCATAAGTACACAGTTTAATTGTCAAAAACATTTCTATTTCATACTATTCAAGCAGTTATATATGTAACAATTCAGTTAAGTGTAAATACAGTTTTAATGTCGAAAAACAGTTCTATTTCAAATAATTCAGTTAAGCATAAGCACGCAGTTTAAATGTAAATAGAGTTTAATTGTGAAAAACATTTCTATTTCGAGCTATTCAGTTTAGTCAAGCAGTTCTAATTCAGCTTATTCAATTTAGTATAAGTACAGATTTTGTTTACACCCAGTAAAATGTCGAAACATTCTATCTGAAATAATACATTTTAAAGTAAATACAGTTTCAATGTCAAAAACAGTTCTTTTTCAAATAATTCAGTTTAGCATAAGCATGCAATTTAAATGAAAGAACGGTTTAATTGTCAAAATCATTTCAAGCTATTCAGTTTACTCAAAGAATTCAGTTCAGCATAAGTATGCTGTTAGTTCTATTTAACACATAGATAGGGCCCTATCAGGTGCTACCACGCCGGGCCAGAGTGGACCTGGGAGCAATAGCAATGAAAGGTGTACTCTGCATTCCCCAAAGCTCCAGCACTGCTCGAACCTCAGCATCAGATATTTTAGTGTCATATGCAAGACACTCGTTGGTGGGGGGTCTTACCACGCTGCAGAGGTGCAGTCAGTATATTCTACAGCCCCAAACGACTGGGCAAACTATTCTGCCGTCTATCGCTTTAACCATTACTCCACGAGGACAACCCCGGCCAAAAAGGCTGTTAATTTTGAAAGGAATACTTGAACCCTAAGATACATGTTAAAATCAATGATTCCTATTAGATAACAATTTGTTTACATAAGGTTATACTCGTTTCAAGCATCGCTAATAATTTTCTCAGATGTGCTTATATATAGACATACATCGTCCTCCAAAAGCTGGAATTGAAACCCGATGATTTTACGTCAACTAGATATCTTACTCCGAATATATCGTCATTCTCGGTGTAAAGGAAGGAGTATTTTACGTATATGTTTTTTTACGTATACGCTATCGGCTACCAGAGTTCTCGGTTCGTGAGAAAAGCTTTTCATTTACGCGTATGTGGCAGCCGGCAATTCCCTACTCGAGTGCTCAACTCATCGAAGAATAAACAAAACGAATGTCCGGAAAGATAATCGATAACTCCATATATAGTCAGCTTTAGTTGGAAGGCGCTCGTGGTGAAACGGTAATTATCGTAGGATCATAGGAACTGCACTCAAAGCCTGAAAAAGGGTGTTTGGATTCCACTTTACTAATACCCTTAAAAACGAATAAATGTAACAATTCTACAAGCAGCTATAGGACCTATAAACACTGTACTTATGATAAACTAAATTGTTTGAAATAGAACTGTTAATAAGAATGATTTCGTTAAACGGAATTGTTCGAAATTAACTGTTTTTACGTGTAAATGTGTGCAAACAAAAATTTGTGTACCTATGAAAAACTGAATTGTTTGAAATAGAACTGTTTATATGAATAATTACGTTGAGATTAAATTGTTCAAAATTATCTATTTTTACGTTTAAATGCGCGCAAACCAAAATTTGTGTACCAATGAAAAACTGAATTGTTCGAAATAAACTGTTTTTACGTTTAAAGGTGTGTAAACAAAAAAAGGTGTACTTATGAGAAATTGAATTGTTTGAAATAGAACAGTTTTTATATTTATCTGAGTCAAAACAAAAAATCTGTTTAAACCAATGACTCTGCAAGCAAAAAACTGTGCTTATGCTAAATTGAATAGTCTGAAATAGAACAGTTTTTGAATTATAACGTTAAACTAAATTGTTCGAAATTAACTGTTTTTTACATTTAAATGTGTGTAAAAAAAACAATGTGTACTTATGATAACTGAATTGTTTGAAATAGAACTGTTTAACATTTGACTGAATCTAAATGAATATGCATTTGAACCAATGAATACATTTTTAAAGAAATGACAGTACCTATTCTAAACTGAATTGTTTGAAATAGAACAGTTTTACATTTGACTGAATCTAAACAAATATGCATTTGAACCAATGAATAAATTTTTAAACAAATGACGGTACTTATTCTAAACTGAATTGTTTGAAATAGAACTGTTTTACATTTGAATGAATCAAAACAAATATGTATTTAAACCAATGAATAATTTTTTAAACAAATGACTACAGTTATTCTTAACTGATTTGTTTGAAATAGAACTGTTTAACATTTGTCTGAATCTAAACAAATATGCATTTGAATCAATGAATAGGTTTTTAAACAAATGGCAGTACTTATTCTAAACTGAATTGTTTGAAATAGAACTGTTTTACATTTGAATGAATCTAAACAAATATGCATTTGAACCAATGAATAAATTTTTAAACAAATGACGGTACTTATTCTAAACTGAATTGTTTGAAATAGAACTGTTTTACAATTGATTGAATCTAAACAAAAATGTATTTAAACCAATGAATAAATTTTTAAACAAATGACTGCACTTATTCTAAACTGATTTGTTTGAAATAGAACTGTTTTACATTTGACTGAATCTAAAAAAAATGTATTTAAACCATTGAATAATTTTTTAAACAAATGACTGTACCTATTCGAAACTGAATTGTTTGAAATAGAACTGTTTTATATTTGACTGAATCTAAACAAATATGTATTTAAACCAATGAATGAATTTTTAAACAAATGATTGTACTTATTCTAAACTGAAATGTTTGAAATAGAACTGTTTTACATTTGAATGAATCAAAACAAATATGTATTTAAACCAATGAATACATTTTTAAACAAATGACTGTACTTACTATCTATGTTAAACTGAATTGTTTGAAATTAGGTGATATCCTTTAACCGCAGAAAAAAAAGGGCTTTGGCAGTTAAAAATAATATCTTCAAAATGTTTTTAGAAATAAAAGATTTAATATATGGATAACATCGATTTGGCATTACATGACTTACAATGGTCGATATGCCATGAAACCAAACCAATCTTACCAATCTTTACAAAGAATCATAATCATTCGTTTTTTGAACCATTCTGCAGTATAGGATTTATTTGCTTTTTAAAGGGATAATTGATAAATAGAATTATTTAAATAGCGATATCTGAAACCAATTATCAATCAACACAGTCAGCTGATGCTGAAGGATACACTGACTGCATCTCTTTAGAGAGATAAGGCCCCTCGAACTGATGTCCTGGATATGACATTAAACAATCAGACAGTGACACTTCAGTAATGCTGGAACTTTGGGGAATGCGGAATATCTCTTCATTTTCACTTCTTCCAGATGCATTCTGGCCTGGGTTGGTAGCACCTGATAGGGTCATATCTATGGGTCAAATAGAACTATTTAGCATTTAAATTGAGTGAAAACAAATGACAGATGCTAAATTGAATTGTTAGAAATAGAAACGTTTGATGATTAAACTGTGTGTAAAAAATGACTGATGTTTAAATGAATTTTTAGGGATATATATATCAGTACTTGGAACCATTCAAGTTTGTTGATTCACGCAAAATTAAATTGTTAGAAATAGAACTATTTGATCATTTAAACGTGTTTACGAATCATATATTTAATAAATATTTAAAAACAGGATTTGGCATTAAATAACCAACAATAGTTGATATGCTATAAAACCAAACCATTTGAAATCTTTGTCTAGACTACGTACTTAGAACATCGATTGACAAAATATTTGTCTAGACTACGTACTACGTACTTAGAACATCGATTTACAAAATCAAAGAGAATGGCTTCGAACTGACGAAGAAAAGAAGCAGAAGATACCCCGCAACAACAATTACCGACGCCGACTACGCCGATGACATAGCGATACTGGCAAATACACCTGACCAAGCCGAAACACTTCTGCATAGTTTGGAACGAGCAGCAGCAAGCATAGGCCTCCATGTTAATGCACACAAAACGGAATATATGTGCTATAACCAAACGGGGGACAACTCCACTCTAGAAGGAACCCCTCTTAAACTAGTAGACAAATTCACGTACCTAGGAAGCAGCGTCGAATCAACCGAAAAGGACATCGAAACGAGGTTAACGAAAGCATGGACAGCTATCAATAGGCTATCGACTATATGGAAATCAGACCTAACCGATAAAATGAAACGCAGTTTCTTCCAGGCAGCGGTCACATCGATACTGCTATATGGTTGCACTACATGGACGCTAACAAAACGGCTGGAGAAGAAACTAGATGGCAATTACACAAGAATGCTGCGTGCAATCCTGAACAAGTCCTGGCAGCAACACCCCACAAGACACCAACTGTACGGCCACCTGCCCCCTATCACGAAAACTATTCAAGTTAGGCGAACCAGACATGCAGGACATTGCTGGAGAAGCAGAGATGAACTCATAAGAGATGTACTCTTATGGATCCCCACACACGGCCGCGCAAAAGCAGGACGACCAGCACGAACGTACATTCAGCAGCTATGTGAGGATACAGGTTGTTGTCCTGAAGACCTACCTAGGGCGATGAACGATAGGGAGGAGTGGCGAGAGAGGGTCAGGGATATCCGTGCTGCCAGCACGATATGATGATGATGATGATTTGAAATCTCCGAATAAAAGATTTAGATTTACTAGAATCATTTGAGATAGACAAGGATAAAAAAAATTAAACGCAGTTTCTTCCAGGCTGCTGTCGTATCGATAATGCTGTACGGAGTTCTATCTTTTCCCTTTTTTTTCCACGCAGTCAAAATGAAAGAGACTATCATTTATCAACGGTGATGACCGAATTAAACATTCGAACACGTGTGCTCATGCCATATTTTATTCATTCAGGGGTTTCGGAATATTGTTATCATCTTAATTGCTATATTTATATGTTTCGGCCGATGTGTCTTCTGGCCTTTTTCGGGTATTTTCAGTCGAACTCTGGAGCCTCAACGGAAATTCAAACCACGTTATTTAATGCACGGCGGTTGATTGCTCTGATTCCGTTAATCATAACCGGATACAAGTGTTAAGTTCCTGAAGTTTAAGGCGGTGCTGGTGGAAAATTGACTCGTTGACCTGGGTTCTTTAGCCTTGGTTTAGCAACCAGTCCAGGAGAAGGAAAACTCTGATTTCAGACCTCTTAAACTCCGCTTGAAAATTGACATTACTTTTGCAGAGACAGTAGTACGTACATACTTGCCTGCAGTCAGAATTGAACCAGCAACGTCCAGATAATTGTCTCTAAGAAGTTTAGAGGACCAACGTCTATTAATGTTAAACTATGTATCATGCTGTTTGACACGAAACACCTGATGAAGGTCGGAGGACACATCGACCGAAACGTTCGAAATATAATAATAAATATGAAGAGAATAGTCTGAAAAACCTGAATAATAAAAGGGATCAAGCTTCATTTCAGAAATTTAGACAGTCACAATGTTCGTCTTTTAATTATTAATATATTAAATCAATCAAGCGGTCAGTCGTTCAAGACCGATTTCGGATTTAAATAACCCAACAAAGGTTGAGATGCTGAAAAAATAACCAGCAAACCAACTATAAAGATTCTCATAGGAATCGACGGCAGAGACACCTTTTCTCTCAGAATTTTCGCTAATTTCAGCATAAATTTCAGACTTTTCTTCTTTTTTCTTTATTTACTTTTTTCTTTGATTTTACTAGATTTTATTTTTTTCTTAAAATTTATCTTTCCATTTCTTTTTTATTTGATATCAAATATTTTTCTTTTTTTTTTCACCAGTTTTTTTTGGTATGATTTCCGAGTTATATACTTCGTTATTTGAATCAGCTTAAACAGCCAAAAAAAAAAAAAAAATTGAGAAAAATACCATTTTTTCTCCATTATTCAAATATATGCTAATATTTTGTATTCTTTATCACGTTTCTTTCTACACACACACACACACACACACACACACATATATATATATATATATATATATATATATATATATATATATATATATATACACACACACAAACATGTATATACAAACACCCACACATATACACTCATATGTACATATATATGCGTGTGTGGGTATGTTGAAGTAAGTTTGCTGTTTTCGTTTTACCGGATATATTTTTCCCGCCACTTATTTCTATTCTTATTTATTTATTTATTTATATTTCTACAGACAAAAAAAAAATTAAATGTATTCTTGATATATATAATCAATTGTTTCAAACATCACATTTTTTTATGTCATCGACAAAATCGCAGAACCTTACTCTCATTGTTAAAACCTGCCAGAGAATTTTTTCAGACAGTCATTTACAAACAAATCTCAGCAGTATTCTATGATTACTTTGTCATTTAAATAAAACCAGGACAAAAACATCTTTTCCCTGCAGTAATGACCATGTAACGACCTATTTAATATTATTTTGAGCATCTGATTTTTGTGTGAGGTTGTCTGCATTTTAAAAAAACGACATGTTTACTCGAAGTAGTCAATTTTTTTGCAATATTTTGATCGAACGAGGCACAATCTTGCAGGTCTATACTTTGAGATGTCGTGTTCACCTGATACTCTCCCAGCACCAGTAACTTGGAACACGGCCTCGGAATCTACGATTTAGAGCTTAGCTAACCTTGCCTGATCGTCGAAGTTATTGGAATCCGAGTGAAATTTCTGGAATAATCTGGTGACTGTACTTGGATCAAATGTGCCTTCACTTTTCGTACGGCAAATGCTTTTGGTTTAGTTTGGTTTAGTTTCTTTGTATAATTAAAAATCAACCTTCAGGGGTTATTTTATGCCAAAGCTATATATTATGCCAAAGCTTATATTCGTCAATGGTCCTGGAGACTGGGGTTCAATCCCAGGTTGAGTCATACCAAAGACTCAAAAATGGTACTTTTTGCCGCCTTGCTTAGCACTCAGCTTCATAAGGTGAGGAGCAGTCCAGGGAATAAAGTAGCGCCCTCACCTACACCTCGGTGTTATAGCTATTGAAAAGGGAGCCCCCAGATCACACTAAACAAACTTTAATTAATACTATTGTTGTGGGAGCCTTACCCATCTCACCATAATTGACTCTTCTAATCGTTATTAGTACTGAGAGATTTCGCTGCCAGAGAGGAAGATCAATATCGGTCTGCGCCTCTCCAGATGACGGGTAGCACTTCGGCCGGTCGTGTTATCTGTAGCACGGATTAGGCTGAGTGTGTCTCGGTACCTAAAGATTTCCTTCGGGGGGTTTGGTTTATCGTTCGGCGCCTGAGGCGCCCCTAATAAAGGGAATGCCGACGGGGCCGTAGGAATTTTTGGGAATTCCGGATGCGTGTGGGCTCTGGCGCTGCGCCCGGACCCACCTAAAAAAGCTTTGTGCCACACTTGCCCGTTAGGTGGGGCGAGCAACAAATATCGCAGATCAATATCTGTCTGCACCTCTCCAGGTGCTGGGTAGCGCTTCGGCCGGCCGTGTTATTTGAGGCACGGATCTGGCTGAGTGTGTCTCGGGATCTGGAGATTTCCTTCGACCTCAGGGGGGCTTTTTCCCAGGCTTTTAGCCCCTGGGGGGGGGTTATTGCTCGGCGCCTGAGGAAGGGGAATGCTGACCGGGCCATAGACATTTTTGGAAATGCCAGGTGCGTGTGGGCTCCGGCCCTGCAATCGGACCCACCAAAAAATGGCCTTGTGCCAAACATGCCCGTTGGGTGGCGTGAACATCAAATACCGCAGATCAATATCGGTGTTATCAGAACATTACGAAACTTCTTACCTTTTCTGTGTAACTCTATCTTTCTTTTGTAATATAATCTGTTATCTAATATTTTTTTTTTTTGCCCGGACATTGGCGTAATGGTTAGAGTGTTCGCCAATGGACCGGGAGACTCGGGTTCATATCGGGTCGAGTCATACCAAAGACTCAAAAAATGGTACTTGATCCCTCCTTGCTTAACACTCAGCATTATAAGGTAAGGACCAAGGGTAAAGTGGAGCAATCCAGGGAAAGGAGTTGCGCCCTCCCCTACACCTCGGTGTTGTAGCTATCGAAAAGGGAGCCTTCGGGTTATCCTCGACTAAAGGGAGACAACTTTACTTACTTACTTACTATCTAATATTTGCGTTTTCATTAGTGACCCTTTCCGGGGCCACAACAACTACTTAACCTAAAGCTGGGGCGATAGGGAAATTCCTTCATTCCCCAAGACTATTAAGATAACAGCGGGACTGTTGTAAGAACACACTTACTACGACGTTCGACTACAACACATAAGCAAATACGTCACGGGGATTCCTTTTGCGATTGGTTGCTTCCATTACGTTATAGCCAAGTTCGAACTAATCAGAAGTTCTCGATATTTACGATGTTTCCATTTCATCTATAGGCCTTTCAAGTCACACACTCAGTGTAACCGTATACAATGTAGCAGCGCACCAATTACCACGACACTATCACTCACAGCAGTTATCTACCACGACTTGAACTGTTTCAGTTACGTGATTATCAAGACGTAAACTAACAAATAAAGATATATTGTAAAACTTTTAATTCATCGAAGTATTTTTCTTGTCTTTAAAGAAAATATCGATAAAGACCGTCTGCTTCTTGATTCATCTTTTTTTTTTTTTTATCAATTTTCTAATGTACTTGGAAATCTATGAACCAAGTGGGTTCATCTTGTAACGTCAATCCACGATGATATTTATTTCTTTGTTTAGAATAAATTATTCAATTTAGCATTTCATTCAAATCTCTCAAATATCTAAAATCTGGATAATTTCTCTTTTTATCATTTTTTAACTTTTTAAAATGATTTGAATAACTAAATTGATAAGTGGAGAAATCAGACATAAATGACGGGAAAATAAAATTAATATTTATTATACGAGGATCATTAAATAAGTTTCCAGACTTTTTTCATATGGGCACTTTTATTGATAGTACACACATGAAACTCTGGTTCACTTTGAAGTAATCTCCTCCTGCGGAAATGCACTCGTTGTACCGTTCCAACAACTTCTTGAAGGCCCAATGGAAGTCCACTTGTGTGCGCATGTCAATGACCTCCGTCACAGCCTCTTTCATCAGCTCAATTGTCTCAAAACGACAGCCTCTGAGCTTAGGGAATAACCAAAAGTCAAAGGGAGCAAGGTCTGGACTATAGGGTGGGTGACGAACTGTCTTTATGCCCATCTTGGTCAAATAGTCTGTGACAAGGATGGAGTTGTGGACCGGGGCATTATCCTGCTGGAAATGCCACTGACCCGATTTGAAGAGTGCTGGACTCTTCCGACGGAATCTCTTGCTGAACTCCCTTAAAACCTCAACATAGTAACCCTAACCCTGACCCTTTGGCCAATCAACTCTGGTGTATTGACTTCCTTACGTCTTCCACATCTCTCATTATCCCTCATAGACTGCCTGCCTTCCTTGAATCTCTTATGCCCCTCAAAAAATGATGCTCGATTCATGCAAGATGCTCCAAAAGCAGTCTGAAGCATTCCATACGTTTCTGTGGCATTTTTTCGAAGTTTAAAACAAAATTTTATAACATATCGTTCTTCTCATGTGTCCTCACGTCTAGATTGCATTTTTGAAATTCACCAGCTGTGACAATCAGGCTTTAGTAGGGTGTAATTCCAATTGCTGCTGTAGCTGTTCATTTAAACCTGAAATCATGAGAAGAAGTAGTCAGTCATCTAATAAGATGTATAGCAATAACATACTGGATTTTCAAGAGTCTATGACAATTTTAAATGATTGTACAAAAAAGTCTGGAAAATTGTTGAATTCAGCACTTATTTCTCTTTCTTTTTTTTTTTTAAATCTATTCTCTGATATACTTGGAAATCTATGAATCAACTAGGTTCATCTTGTAACGTCAATCCATGATGATATTTATTTCTTTGTTTAGAATAAATTAAATTATTCAATTTAGCATTTTATTCAAATCTCTCAAATATCTAAAATCTGGATAATTTCTCTTTTTATCATTTTTTAACTTTTTAAATTGATTTAAATAACGAAGTTGATAAGTGGAGAAATCAGACCTAAAAAACAAGAAAATAAAAGTAATATTTAATAAATTCTAATAAATAAACATGAAGCAAAGAAATTTTAATTAAAAGAAAAATCATATCCATAAAACGCCTGACTCCCGCAAGAACGTCAGTGGACGATTATGAGGTTGGTTGGTTGGTTTGTTTTACGGCACGTCAAACATTTTCGTGTCATTTAACGCCGAATTTGATTTTAAACAATTCAGCTTAGTATAAATATAGTTTTTCTTTATAAACAGTTAAATGTCAAAACAATTCAGTTAAATATCAAAACAGTTCTATTTCAAACAATTCAGTTTAGCATAAGTACACTGTTTAGTTCTATTTTGAAATGTTCTATTTCAGACAGTTAAGTTTAGCATAAGTGCGCTGTTTAGATATAAAAACAGACCTATTTTAAGTAATTCAGTTTAGCAAAAGTTCACAGTTAAGTTTTTTTGACCCATAGATAGGACATTATCAGGTGCAACTTCTCCGGGCCAGAGACAGTCAGGAAGCGATGGCAATGAAGGGTTACTCCATATTGTCTAAAGCTCCATCATTACTAGAACCTCACTTTCAGATTGTTTAGGGTCATAATCAGGGCACTCGTTGGGAGTGGGGTTCTTAAACCTCTGCAGAGAAGCAGTCGGTGACTGGGCAAAAGATTATTTAGTGGTGCATTTTTCTTCTTTTTTTTCTTCAGCTGCATATTCTTAGATTATTGCATATTGTTTGAATTATCAGTATATTTGTTAGTGTGTATCAGCAATTTTTTGAATGTATATAATCGTGTGTCAGCAAAAACGGCGAACCGTTGAACGTATTTTATCAGAGCAAGTCTATTATAGGATTGGTTTGGTTCCGTTGTCTAACAGCATACCAACCAGTTACTTTGGTGTGCAAGTGACCCTTCTTGAAGAACAGAAGTTTTTCTATGTAACATATAACTAAGTAAGAATAAGAGAGATTATTAGTATACTATTAAGATATTCTTAACTATTTGAAGGATATCCCAAACCAGGGTTATTTCATCATCATCATCATGTCGTGCTGTTCCGATACTGCAACGCAGTCTATAATCAAAATACGATAGATAGATGGATGAAGGGATGCATCCTCCCCTTCCCTAAAAAGGGGAACCTCGGATTAGCCAAGAACTACCGAGGCATAACACTTACATCCATTGTGGCCAAAATATACAATGCCCTACTACGAAACCGCATAGAATCCAAAATCAACAACATTCTTAGGAAGAACCAAAATGGCTTCCGAAGAAATAGATCCACGACCTCACAAATATTGACCATCCGTAGAATCCTTAAGGGCGTACGGGTAAAAAACCTACAAGCGACATTACTATATGCCGACTTTACCAAGGCATTATTACTAGGGTTACTTTAGTATATGGTTATTGCAGAAAAATGGTTCCCATCTTTTTAGCAAATCAAATATTTTTAACCTATTTTTACAAAGAAACACACATGGAGAAGCAAATGTTTTGGATTGTAAAAATTTGGTTTCGTTTCTTTGCTTGATGGCAAATCAACGTTTATGGGTTAATTAATTCTGAATCTATCCTTCTAGAAAAACAGTAGTGGTACAGTTTAAATCATTAACTGAGTGCTTATCTTTCAAGAAATATTGGTTCGAATGTGAAGGTAATAACGTGACGAGAGTTCACCTTAGCGTACTCTCATGTTGCTCTCCAACCTATTGTCAACTAAGCCATGGGAACTATTCTCTCTCTCGCTCTCTTTCTCTAAGTTAATCATTTTCAAGGACCCGGAAGAGAGTTAATTAATTTTCGTAAAATACAGCATTCTATCTCTGTCAACGCATGTAATATAATGGACGAGGGATTTCGTTTTATGCCTTTGGGTTTTGTTAGGCTGAGAGCCTTTCGGCTCAGTGCATGGCTTACTTAGGTGCAACATTAACGTAGGTGTTCACACGCACGCGCAAGCGGAGCGGACGTGTCACTCAGAGATGTAACAATAGCCCGAGTTGAGAAACGGGGCTAGCAAGTGCGAATGACGTCACGCATAGGAAGCGCCCGGAGGATTTGGGGAATTTTGAAGTCAGTGAGTAGATTTGAGAACTGGACATCGAACGAGAAGGGTCGACTTTCGCTTTGCTCGTCGAGGCCTTTGTGGCCGTTGCCACACGTGTGTGTGAAAGGGAGTGGGGCCGATGAAAAAGCCAGAATAGAAAGAATGTGTATCTCTCTCCTTATGTCGAAGAACCTTTAAACTCAAAGGTAATAAAAAGTTTCGTACCTGAACTGAGAAGTTGTAAGTGTTTTTCGTGTTTCGTGATTCCTATGTTCTATATATATATGTTATGAACATCCCATGTACATTTCGTATATCCGTATCATGGGTATGGTACACGCATTCTTATCTATCTATCTCACTCGCTATCTCTCGCTCTCTGTTGATATATATATATATATATATATAGAGAGAGAGAGAGAGAAACTGATAAAGTTAATCCAAGCAGCAAGAAAGATTTATTGAGAAAGAAAGTCGACGTTCTAACGTTTCGGTTCTAATGAACCATCATGCGTACTTGGAGGTACAGTATCGACTAATGTTGAATTTTCGAGCGATGTTTAATATAATACAAAAATTAGGAAATTCTGTTTATACAGAACGGGATCATTGGCCTGAAAAGTTTTGTGTTCACGAGTGGTCCGGGAGACCGGAGTTCAATCCCGGGTCGAGTCATACCAAAGACTCAAAAAATGGTACTTGATGCCACATTGTTTAACACTCAGCATTATAAGGTAAGGATCAAGGGTAAAGTAGAGGAATGCTGTGAATCGTGTTGAAACTTCCCCTACACCACCGGGCAGTAGCTATTGAAAAGAAAGCCTTCGGGTCACCCTTGACTTAGGACGCCAACTTAACTTTTTTTATATATATACAAAGAAAGGGGTAACCATTTAATCTCGACGCTGCTTTATTGATTAAACGGGGACCCCTTTCTCTGTATATATAGTATTTCCTTATTTTTATATTTTATTAAACATTCATCGGTGATTTAAAATCACTAGATATCATACATTCATAGTCCTGAGGATGGTTCGTCAGAACCGAAACGTTATATCATCGATTGCTCCCATTCTTGGATTTCCTAGTTCATCGGATTTATTATTGGCCTCGTGAATAGAGTGTTTGCCAATTGTCCGGGACACCTGGGTTCAATCCCAGGTCGTGTCTTACCAAAGACTTTTAAAATGGCACTTGGTACCTCCTTGCTTAACACTCAGCAATATAAGGTGCGTATCGAGGGTAAAGTGGAGCAATCCAGGGAAAGGAGTAGCGCCCTCCTCTACACCTCGTTGGTGTAGTAGCTATAGAAAAGGGAGCTTTCTGGTCACTCGACCACGGTCGCCAACTTTACTGACTTATTTCCTTCCATATATATATATAGAGATAGATAGATAGATAGATAGATAGATCAATTCATTACAATATTTTCAGAATCAATTGATTACAGTATCTATTGATATATCTATCGATCTATCCATTCTTGTAATGCCTCGAAACAAAGAAAGCAAACAATGGATATATATGCTTGTGTGTGTCTGTATGTTATAATGGTGCTATTTACCAACCCCTCCGCTCGGGCAGGATAAGACACAAGGTCAATTTTTAAGCGGAGTTTAACAGGTTTGAATTCAGAGTTTTCCTTCTCCTAGACTAGTTGCCTCAACAAGGCTGAAGAACCTAGTCCGTCCTACTATTTACCCATAGCTGGAGGGAGAATAACGGGGTTCATACCTTTCCCAAGGGTATTTGCCCGAAAGTGAACATAATAGCGCGACTGGAGTACGAACTCGCGTACTACGATTCCGCAGTTCATCGCTTTAACCATTACACCACGAGGACACCCCTGTATGTTATAATGGTAATCATCATAAAAAAGAGAATAAGAGACTTAATTTCAGGCTGTTTGGGTTTCACTTGAGAAAGGCATGAACCCATATGTTCTCACTCAAACAATGAGTAAATAGTAGGTCAGACTGACTTCTTTAACAATATTAAGCCAACCAGTCTAGAAGGAAAATTTAATTCAAATCACCTGTACTGAGCTTTAAAAAAGGCGTGGTGTCATATTTTTCAAGTAGCGGAGAGGTTGGATAAATATATTTCCTTGAAATATTTGAAAAAATGTAATTTAATTTGATCTGATGTCTTTCCTTTATATTTTTATATAGATTCATCTACCTCAATGTCAATTTCTATGCTCAAGAAATATGATGACAAAAGCCTTTAATTGCAAGCAGATGTTTAACATTTACAAAAAAAAAAAAGCTTTATTATGAATTAAATTGTCAACATGAGTGGAAATCCGAGAAAAACTGAAGCTTCTGTCCATTTTTTATTTGCATATCTGTTTCGTTTTGCTTTTTTTTTATTAACTACCATATTCTAAAATATTTTCTAAAACAACTCAAACCTCAAATGACATTTCCTAAAAAAGGGTCTCACCTGCCCACGTGGGGTTGAGTTCTTTGGCGAATGAAGTAATCGTGTTGCCATTAGCGTTTACTGCAAGTCTCTTCATACATATGAATTGACGTCTCGGCAGCCGTTGAACGGATGTATGTAAACAATAGTAATTGTGATTCATAACCGTTTAAAATTTACTTCGCAGCTAATGGCTCCTCGTGGCTGAAGGGTTAGAGGCTTGGCATTTGAGTCAACCAGGTTTCGATCCCGGCTACAGGAAGCTAATATGTCTAGCTACACTGATGAGTTCCGATTGAACGAAACAGATCTGTCTGTGGATGACTGTATATATATGTGTATGTGTGGTTAGGCAGGATTCTTTCATTTAAACATGTTTGATAAATTAATAAAGACACATCATTTTCTAAATAATTTTATTCGGATCCTTTCAAGTTTCCGGACAAGTGTTTTGGCCAGAGGTTGGAATTGGTAGATGAATTTACCGAAATTGTTCCAAACGCTTTCGGACATTTCATAGACCATCATCAGGGGTTTTTTGCAAGTACTGTTGTTTTTTTTTTTCGCTTTTTTAAAAATCTATCTCTCTTGATAATATTCTATTTCCCTTGATAGTTTTATCCAAATTTGCGTTTGTGTAATTTTGTAATCTAATAAAAAGCCTAAAACCCTTAAAAAAAACTCCATGAAACGCAGGGGTCACAGACCAAATTCCTTAGCATTGAATATATATATATATATATGTATATATATATAAGTAAGTAAAGTTGGCAACCGGAGTCGAGGGTGACCTGAAGGCTCCCTTTTCTATAGCTACTACACTGAGGTGTAGTGTTTATATATTGTTATCATATAACAGCTCTATCGTAGATATTCAGCAGTCTCCATATTATATTACAGTTGGTTAGCCACAAACCCACAAAGTGATTTAGTACAACCAACACAGTTATGATATATATATATATATATATATATATATGGGTGCATCAAATGCCCTGACATTAAAAATGTGGTCTGTCCCGAATTTTATTGTTTTTGTTTTATAAAATAGATGTTAACTTCCAAAAATTTTATTCCGGTATTGCCTTATACAACCATTTTACACGTCAATAATAATATCGCTCAACAGAGAAATGTTCATAAAAATCATTTTTCAGCATATACATTGTGGCAAAATAGGTATATCATGTTTTTTCGTTTAGCTATATATTGATAATCTTTTTTACTGATAATTTTTGATACAGAAATGTAAATAATTCCAACACATCACACACGTTCTTTTAAAAGATAATTACAGCTTTACCAACTTGTTATAATATACATAAATAATACGTATATATTATATATATTCATAATAATATACATAAATAATATGTATATATTATATATATTATTTCTTTGTAGAAATCTGTTTTTCATTACATCTATAGAGCAACAACTATTCTTAAATTTTGATTCAGTCTTATAAACTAGATGCATTTATCTCTCAAAAATGTCATGAAACTAACCAATTAAGAACTTCTATTTAGCTTTTTTTTAAATCCTCCTATGGAAAAACATTATATACGGCATAATTTAATTGACATTAAATGACAAGGTGGCCATACTAAACGTTTGTAAAATACCATAATTTTTAGCAAAAATGCCTCTTAAAACAAATGAATTAAAACTAAATTGGCGACAAATGAATCCTTCGAAGGATTTGAAAACTTTGGGCATTCGATGCTCCTAAATATATATATATATATATATATATATATATTCATCATACAACGTGTGAAAGCACGTGTGATACTCTTTCCTCATCAGCCGCCAACCAGGGAGATAACAATTAAAACTAAAATGGGGACAAATAAATCCTTCGAAGGTTTTGAAAACTTTGGGCATTCGATGCTTCCTAATATATATCTATATATATATACACAAATGTAAACTAGACGAAAAAGAACTCTCATTATAATACAGGTAGTATATGTGTGTGCGTTAGTGTATGCGTGGGTTTATGTTTGTGTATGTCTGTGCTTGTATATATATATATATATATAAACATACGTAGAATAGACCAAATAAAATCTCTCATAATAATTCAGGTTATATCCAAGTCATGAGGGACGTTGTTCTTCATCTTAAATAGAATTTTTTTTGTTTTTTTTATATGTTTTTCTTTTTAAAGATAAATCTTTTCAAATTAAAAAAGAAAAAAAATTGTTTCGATGTCTATCAAGGATAAATCCAATTGGATAAAAATAAATATGTGAAACTCTTTTCCCCAAAGGAGAATATTTTCGGACAGCCCAGACATTAGTTCCATTTCCGGTGACATTCTAAGTAAGTTTTAATTCCTCATTTTCTCGCCCCAAGTGGCAAGGCAAAATATATTCTTAATTAATGTTATTCTCAAGAAAGAGGTTTTCTTTTGTTTTGCTTTGTTTTTCTTTTTAATTTTAGTGTATTTTCACTACGGAAAATTTCCTGATTTTACTTACGTCTCGTTCGACATATTTGCACTTGATTGAAAACTTAAAAACAGAGATAGATCAGTTAGCTGCAGCCGTAGAAAACACCGAATGCATCTTAGAAGAAGGGTTAGACTCCCAAAACAAGTGTTCTGGTTATGGCACTAGACAATCTGATGGTGAGGTTCCAGTAATTTTGGAGCTTTGGGGAATGCAGAGTATGCTATCACTCCCAGGTCAACTCTGCTCTCTAGTGGTAGCACACGATAGGGTTCTATCTAGGGTTAAAACAGAACTCTCTGATTTCAAAACAGTAAACAAAAAAAAAATGACTTATGCTAAATTGAACTGTTTGAAATAGAACTGTTTGACCATTTCATTCAGTGCATACAAATGAGTAATCGTTAATTGAATAGTTACTGATACATAGCAATGATTGGAGCGATTTAATGCTAATTTAAAACAGTATACAAACAAATGACTTATGCTAAATTGAATTGTTAGAAACAGAACTGTTTGATCCTTTTACTGAGTGTATCTACAGAATGTGTTTACCAATCATTAATTTAAAGTCGATGTAAAAAATATGATTTGGCACTTAACAACAAACATGTTTGATTTGCTATAAAACCAAACAAAATAGAATTAAAAACAGAGACTGAACTAATGCCTGGAGAAAGGTCTGAATCTACCCTCCACTAGCTACTTGATACTCCTTATTTGCTAATCCCTAGTCGGCTTGGGCTGTAGAATACACCGACTGCTTCTCTGCAGAGGTTGAGACCCTCGAGGTGCGTCCTAGATGTGACACTGCACAATCTGATGGTGAGGCTCCAGTAATGCTGAAGCTTTGGGAAATGTGGACTACTGCTTCGGTGCCATCGCTCCCTGGTCCACTCTGGCCCCGGTGTTATGTTTTGACCTTTTGATCCGGCCAAAAATGCCATTCAAGTTGATGCACCGGAAGGAAGTGATTCATTCTAATGGCAGTTAGGAGAGGAAATCGTGTGGGCGGAAACTGGCTGATGAAATGGGACAAGGTAAAGCCCATGATACACTCATAGACTGATGCACCGGAAGAGATTGACCTGTGAACTGCATGACTGTTATTTCCGCTTGATGACGATTAAACATTCGATTTCAAAGATCGAGTGGGCGATCGTGTAGGCGTTGAACTATTATATAACGCAGTCAATACGGAAGTTGAGGCAGTTGGCAGTGGCAGGGACAGTTGGAGTTGAGTTCCAGTGGAGTGAGGTGTGGTAGGGGAAGCCACACCAGGCCGAAGGGGCCTGGGGTCCTGATGAGCTGAAGTCCGGAGAAGATGCTGATAAGATGCAATAAAGAAAGCCATCACACAGCAGAGTGAGCCCTAGGCCTCCGGTTGAGCAGCACTAAAGAACGAGAAAGACACAACGTAACGGTCATAACAGTGGGGTCAAAATATTACACTTTATGTTCGGTCTCCAGCTCCCTCTCACATGCAACCCTTGAACAACCCTTTCGAACTCTTGCAATAAAGTGAGAGGTATATATTTTTGTAAAGAAATCTTCTTGCGTCTTTATCATTGCGTCTGTCTTTATTATTGTGTCGTTATGATGCAGTAGATGAGCATACAACACCGGGTGGTAGCACCTGATCGGGTCTTATCTATAGGACAAATAGAACTAAACTGCGTTCTTAGGTTAAACTGAATTACTTGAAATAGGACTTTTCTGATATTTTAACTGCATGCATAGCTATCGATAGGCTATCGATCATATGGAAATCAGACCTGACTGATAAAATGAAACAAAGTTTCTTCCAGGCAGAGGACGTGTCGATACTCCTGTACTTGGACGCGAACTAAACGGCTGGAGAAGAAACTAGACGGCAATTTCACAAGAATGTTGCGAGCAATATTGAACAAATCCTGGAGGCAACACCCTACAAGACACCAACTATACAGCCACCTGCCTCCTATCTCGAAAACTATCCAAGTTATACGAACCAGATATGTAGGACACTGCTGGAGAAGCAAGGACGAGCTCATAAGTGATGTACTCCAATGGACCCCAACATATGACTGAGCAAAAACCGGACGACCAGCTCGAACATACATACAACATCTATGTAAGGATACGGGATGTAGTCCTGAAGACCAGCAAGAAGCGATGAACGATAGGGAGAAGTGGCGAGAGAGGGTCAGGGATATCCGTGCTAGCGGCACGACATGATGATGATGATGATGATATGCTAAACTCATTTGTTTGAAATAAAACTATTTTTACATTGAAACTGTACTTAAGCTAAAGTAAATTGTTTGAAATATGACTGTTTTGACATGTAATCTGCGTACTTATGCTAAACTGAATTGTTTGAATAAATGTGTATAAAATGGATTTGGCAATAAATAACTTTCAAAGGTTGAAATGCCATAAAACTCAACCAACCAATCGCTAAAGATAAAATAGATGGGATGATTAGGCTAATATGCCGACCGGTGTTGGAGAAAGACAAATAATGGAGAAAGCACTGTAAAACTTTTACATCGTAGAAAGCGATTTCGAGCTCCAGTCTTGTAATTTTGATCCCTTTAAGACTAATAGCCGAGAGAAAGTCATGAACCTTCTTATCCCTTTCTCTAGCTATGGGTGAATTAATACTACTATGCTCTTTCTAAAGAATATCTTCGGCATTAAATATTCTAGGAATGCTTATATGGTGTTCAACAAACAAACTAATAATCTCACAAAGAAAAGTCATTATTATTCTCAATTTATCAACGAAGGAACCTGTAAAAAGACACAACTTCTGAAACCAAAATTTAAGTCTTTTTAAATGAATATAATCAACATGATATATTTTTTAAAAATGTATTTACTCTGCTTATATTTGAAAAAGTCACTGCGATCAAACAGTCTAGACGATGGTCTGCGATTATTGTGTTATTCCTCTAATCTTCAAGTTTGTAATCGCTTACCTCGAAGCTTCCAATCCAGTAATTATGCCATGATGACTGTACCCAATTTAACTTAGGACTTGATAGCAACTATTTGCGAGGTAACAGATTGATATGCTTTTCACCAGTTTGTTTTATATACTTAATTTTATCGTTTATTGTGTCGTATCTTTTTACCAGCTCAACAAGATTTAAGAACATCCAGTTTTTTTTTAACAATGGTAAACTTATAGTATTTTACTAAGCTCTTTGCTTCAATGTGGCACAAGGCCGAATTAATTGGGCACCCAATGAGACTCGAACTAACTTTTGCTAGTCAAACTTGTTAACCGTTACACCACCAGAGGTGCCCTTCGAACTTACTCGTGTAGGTTTGCTAGCCAAGCTTGCTATTCGTTAAACCACCAGAGGTGCCCTTTGCTAGTCATGCTTGCTATTCGTTAAACCACCAGAGGTGCTCTTGTAAGTTTGCTAGTCAAGCTTTCTAACTGTTACACCAACATGGTATTTTTATAACCGATAAAGTTGATTGATTGCTTGATTTTAACGGCATGTCAACCTGTCTGGGATTATATTATGCCTAGAGACTAGAGAAATGCGTTCACCGTACGTATATATTCATAATTTTAAATAGTTTCCGAATCATAATTCAAGGACTGATTGATTGATTGATTGATTTAAACTAAATATAATTTCGTCAAACTAAGAGGCCAAACAGCTCATGTTTTTTTTTATAGTACTGCTTCTCAGATTTGTTTAAAACACCTCGCAGAATCTATTCATCCTTCTCTCCAAACATTTTGTTAAAGCCTTGGTGGTGCAACCATGCAGTTGTGCTGAAACAACAAAAAATCGGAAGAATTACCATTTTATTTCATCAAAGATAGGATTTCCATAGGGTAAGTAATCTATCAATCACAGACCATGCCTTTAAGAAAAACAAAACCCAGTCACATTAGGATTAAAAATTTATTTCAATCCTGCCATGGGTATTGATATGAATCAATAACACAAAATTTAACAGGACTTTGTTAAATTAGAAAACACTTGAAATGAAATGTCTTCACCTTATCTTGTTTAACTATCTCGGTCCTAATTGAAACAAGAGGAATATCTAGGATGGCAACATCTGAGCTAATTAACAGACATATTAGGAATAAATGTAAATCATGTATGAGATAGCCATTAGTTATACGATCTTAGTCTGTTTAGAATATCACATCTGCTAAGAAGTACCCCTACAAGAAGGCAAAATTAGAAGGGATTAACCGGTAGATTAATTCCACTCCTGTTTCTTAATCGTTAACCCCCTCTGCCCACGCCTATGAATGAAATAATTTGTAACTTGATTTCCTCTTTTATTCTAATTTTTATGCTTATGTTTATTTTTATTTTTATTTATTTTTAATTTTTTAATTTTTTTATTTCAATTTTTTAATTTTTTAATTCCTTTATTTTATCTTCTGAATACGAAATGTAACTCCACATTTGCTACTCTGCGACGAGAGAGAAGCATCTGACGAGACGGAGAGTATAGTAATATTCTCCGCCGAAATAAATTTATTATGACGACTTAACCGAGTTTGAGTCTCCATCAAATTGTACCATATATATATATATATATATATATATAGGGAGCTTCAGATGTACAGGGTACTTCAGAAAATGTTTTTTCTTTAACAGTTAAATTGGTGTTCATGCTTTTATTGCCGAAAAACATGCATATAGGAGGATCATTAAATAAGTTTCCTGACTTTTTTCGAATGGGCATTTTTTATTTTTGTTTTTATTTTCTAATTTGAATTTTACTTTTTTATTTTTTTATTTTTTAATTCCTTTATTTTATCTTCTGAATTCGAACTGTAACTCCACATTCGCTACTCTGCGATGAGAGAGAGGCATGTAAATTGTCATCTGACGAGACGGACAGTATAGTAATATTCTCCGCCGAAATAAATTTATTATGACGACTTAACCGAGTTTGTGTCTCCATTAGATTTTACTATATATATATATATATATATATATGTATTTATGTGTGTGTGCGTGTCTGTGTGTCTGTGTGTGTCTCTGTATGTGATACGTCTCATGCGTATTTGAACTAAAAGGAAATTCAATTTGACTCTAATCACTTGATTTTGCAGGTTCAAATAAGATGCATTTTGCTATAAAATGAAGGTTTCTTCCTTACAATATACTAACATATTCTATTCGACAATATTTGCTATTTCTCAAAAAAATGTTTGCTGCATAGAATCTAACCGCTATATGACGCACACACACACACACACACACACACACACACACATATATATATATATATATATATATATATATTTTGACTCCAGCTTTTCATGAAAACAAGTTTTATTAAATACGAAGGACAAGGTACGTCTCATGAATTTTGTATTGAACTTTTCTTCGAGAGGTGATGAAGACAGATCAACATCTCAGTTTATCTGCATTAACAACACTCCCATATCATTTGTGTTTTTAACAATGGCCAGACAATTGTCAAACACGATTGGACCTGGAGGAAAAAAATACAGTGTATTCTCTCTTAATTTTTATATGTGTTCCACAAGTAAACGAAGAAATCTTGAGTACATAATTAACAAGACAATTCTAATTCAAATCATTTAATTTATATATATATATATATATATATATAGCTTTGCTACATAGATACCTTGAAAATTCCCTAAGTCAACGTAGTCCGCTTGTTGGCCGAGTTTTCTGAGACTTAGTCTAACGTAAAGTTGGATGGGTTTCGATCCCGGCTTCGAGCGTCCTGTGTGTCTGGCCTCACTGAAGTGTTCTGAGAGAACGAGACAGTCTGTCTGTGGATGACAATATATATATATAACACCAACTGAGCTTGTGATAATCATTGACCATTAGAATACTATATATATGTAATTTTGAAGCACCTACTATTTTTTATTATCCCCTCCCGAAAAGGATGAGACACGTGTTTGGGAAGAAAGTTAATTTTACAGTTCTTGTGTTTAATACACACCTCTATCTTTTGAGCGGAAAAATTTGAAAAAAATTGGGTGTCCTATACGGAAATAAATGACAGTATTTTCGATTATCCAGTCTTGACTGTGGTGAGGCATTTGGTTGAAAAAAGTTAATAATACTTTTCTTATTTATAATACGCATTCTAAAATATTAAGCTGTGCGCCTTATGCACAAGTAATTTCAGCAAGTAAAGACCAATAGGGTTCGATCATTCCGAATTAGTTGATACATTGTGTAAGAGGTTACAGATGCAAAAATACTCTCACAGATTTTATATAAAAGTAAGTAAAGTTGGCGACCCTAGTCGAGAGCGACCAGAGGGCTCCCTTTTCAATAGCTACTACACCGAGGTGTAGGAGAGGGTGCTACTGCTTTCCTCTTGATAACTCCACTTTGCCCATGATACATACCTTATATTTCTGAGTATTAAGCAAGGAGGTATCAAGTACCATTTTTAAAGTCTTTGGTATGACGCGACCTGGAATTGAACCTTGGTCTCCCAGAGCATTGACGAACACTCTACCCATTAGACTAATGAGCCGCTTGTTATATAAAGTACTGCCCATAAGTATTTAAACTGGAAAAAAGTCAGGCTTTTTTTATTGACCGAGATTGTAGTGACCATTAACGGTTTTGAGGACGAAGATTTCAAATTTCTTTATTTTTTAATTTATTCTTATTTTAGGCAAAGCCCACTGGGCGTATAGCCTTTTCCATCTCCTTGATCAATTCGGAAAAAGATATTGTAGTGCAGAAAATGTTTGATGAGATTATTGACTTTTATGGCATATCAAACCATCTAGGGTTATTTATGGAAATTACCTTCGTTGTGATCGCTCATTTACATTTTTTGTGCAGGAGTGAAAATTCAATTTAGTAGAAGTCATTTGTTTGCTGAAAGTCAACCAGTTCTATTCGACCAGCAAGTATGGACCTAGCAAGTATGGACCTAGGAGCGATGTACATCAGGTAATTTAGAGTCATATCAGGACACTTATTGGAGGTGGGGTCTCACCTCTCTGCTGAGATGCAAACAGCATATTTTAGAGCCCTAGGCAACGGGACTTTTTGAATTTGAGATATAAAATTTCGTAATATCAAGGTTGACGAAAACTCGCTTAAATCATGTTTGGATATTGTTGAACCAGTAAATGGTTACATGAAAAGACATTCATAAAACCGTTAATAAGTTGGCGACCGTCGTCGAAGGCAACAAGAAGGTTCCTTTTTCAATAGCTACAACACCGAGGTGTAGGAAAGGGCGCAAATTCTTTCCTCAGATTGCATTACTTTACCCTTGATTCATACCTTATAATAGTGTTAAGCAATGAGATATCAAGTACCATTTTTTGAGTCTTTGGTATGACACGACCTAGGATCAAATGCCGGTTACCCGGGTCATTGGCGAACATTCTTACCCAATAAGCCAATAAGCTACAGTTTAAAACCAGTGAAAGTCAGGGTTACAGACAGTAATTCATTTTGGAAACATTTTTTAAGTTTTTAGATTTAAAATTGACTCTGCTTTAAATGAAGGTTCAAAAACTTAACGTTTTTTCTTGGTTATTTTGAGCAATTAATCCTATTTACCCAACCCCTCCGCTCGGGCAGGATATGACACTAGGTCAATTTTTTTAGCGGAGTTTAGCAGGTTTGAATTCAGAGTTTTTCCTTCTGCCAAACTAGTAGCCTCACCAAGGCTAAAGAACCTAGTCTGCCCAACTATTTACCCATAGCTGGAAGGAGAAAAACTGGATTCATACCTTTCCCAAGGGTATTAGTGCTATGTGAAATGCAATCAGTATTGTCCAGGAATTGAACTCGTATCGCCGTGTCCATATCCTGTGACGATAACCATTACACCACGGGCACCTCCATTTTAAGCAATTAATATTGACATTATTATTCGTATTCTTGTACACAGACACTCTTTAAAATAGGAATGTGATTTTGTTATTTCAATCTTGTTGAACTGAGAACAAGATACCAGAAATACAGAAAAATAACGTTTTAATATTTGATTATTTTAGAAGTATTTTCTTGACTGTTAACATTCGTGATCCTCCCAAAATGGGTAAAAACATAAGTTGTGATGTTGATAGCAAAATAATTTCATTTCTTTATTAAGCACTGTGAAAATAAAATATATTGAAATCTATTTCCTATGTAAAAAAAAACAACAACTTTAGGCTGTTTGGTCAGCAGAGGAGATTGGTGTGGGATGTCCAAGTGTCTAGGCTGGTCAAATCTAATAGTTCATTTTCAAAAATATTGTGTCTAATTCGTCGAAGTTAGATCGAAGTCTATTTGTTGGAACATAATTAATATAATTTTTAAAGAGGTTTCATAACAGGGTGTCTTTTCATGAGAAAGAAAGAAAGAAAGAAAGAAAGAAAGAAAGGAATAAAGAAAATAAGAAAGGAATAAAGAAAGAAAGAAAGAAAGAAAGAAAGAAAGGAATAAAGAAAGAAAGAAAGAAAGAAAGAAAGAAACTAAGAAAGAAAATGAAAGAGAAAAATGAAAGCAACGAAAAAAGTTAAAGAAAGAAAGAAAGAAAGGAATAAACAAAGAAAAATGAAAGAAGCTAAGAAAGAAAGAAAGAAAGAAAGAAAGAAACTTTGAGTAAAAGAAGAAAGAAAGAAAGAAAGAAGGAGAAATAAACGAAACTATTAAGTAAAAGAAAGAAAGAAAGAAAGAAAGAAAGAAAATGAAAGAGAAAAATGAAAGCAAAGAAAAAAGTTAAAGAAAGATAGGAATAAATAAAGTGTAAGAAAAATGAAAGAAGCTAAGAAAGAAAGAAAGAAAGAAAGAAACTTTGTAAAAAAGAAAGAAAGAAAGAAAGAAAATAAGAAAAGAATAAAGAAAGTAAGAAAGAAAATGAAAGAGAAAAATGAAAGCAAAGAAAAAAGTTAAAGAAAGAAAGAAAGGAATAAACAAAGAAAAATGAAAGAATCTAAGAAAGAAAGAAAGAAAGAAAGAAAGTTTGAGTAAAAGAAAGAAAGAAAGAAAGAAAGAAAGAGAAATAAACGAAACTTATAAGTAAAAGAAAGAAAGAGGGAAAGAAAGAAAGAAAGAAAGAAAAGAATAAAGAAAGTAAGAAAGAAAATGAAAGAGAAAAATGAAAACAAAGAAAAAATTTAAAGAAAGAAAGAAAGAAAGAAAGGAATAAACAAAGAAAAATGAAAGAAGCTAAGAAAGAAAGAAAGAAAGAAAGAAAGAAAGAAACTTTGAGTAAAAGAAAGAAAGAAAGAAAGTGAAATAAACGAAACTATTTAGTAAAAGAAGAAAGAAAGAAAGAAAGAAAGAAAGAAAGAAGGAGACATAAACGAAACTATAAAGTGAAAAAAAGAAAGAAAGAAAGAAAGAAAGAAAGAAAGGAATAAAGAAAGTAAGAAAGAAAATTGATGAGAAAAATGGAAGCAAAGAAAAAAGTTAAAGAAAGAAAGGAATAAATAAAGTTTAAGAAAAATGAAAGAAGTTAAGAAAGAAAGAAAGAAAGAAAAAAGCTTTAAGTAAAAGAAAGAAAGAAAGAAAGAAAGAAAAAAAGGCTTAATGGAAATAATAGGTAAAAGAAAGAAAGAAAGAAAGAAAGAAAGAAGGAGACATAAACGAAACTATAAAGGGAAAAAAAGAAAGAAAGAAAGAAAGAAAGAAAGGAATAAAGAAAGTAAGAAAGAAAATTGATGAGAAAAATGGAAGCAAAGAAAAAAGTTAAAGAAAGAAAGGAATAAATAAAGTGTAAGAAAAATGAAAGAAGTTAAGAAAGAAAGAAAGAAAGAAAGAAACTTTGAGTAAAAGAAAGAAAGAAAGAAAGAAGGAGAAATAAACGAAACTATTAAGTAAAAGAAAGAAAGAAGGAAAGAAAGAAAGAAAGAAAGCAAAAGGATTAATGGAAATTATAGGTAAAAGAAAGAAAGAAAGAAAGAAAGGAGACATAAACGAAACTATAAAGTAAAAAAAAAAGAAAGAAAGAAAAAAAAAGAGACATAAATGAAACTAGAAAGAAAGAAAGGAAGAAAGAAAGATAAAGGAAACTATGATTAAAAGAAAGAATGAAAGAAAGAAAGAAAGAAAGAAAGCAAAAGGCTTAATGGAAATTATAGGTAAAAGAAAGAAAGAAAGAAAGAAAAAAAGGACACATAAACGAAACTATAAAGTAAAAAAAAGAAAGAAAGAAGGAAAGAAAGAAAGAGACATAAATGAAACTAGAAAGAAAGAAAGGAAGAAAGAAAGATAAAGGAAACTATGATTTAAAGAAAGAAAGAAAAAAGAAAGAAAGAAAGACAGAAATTGTAATCGAAATGTAAAGAAACAAGTTAAACAGGTTCTTTCAAAATAATTCTTATCAGTTAAGAAATACAGTAATTCAAAAAAATCGATAGATTTTCATAATTTATTAACTTGCCAAATTTTTCTTTAAATGATCTCGGATTTTATAAGTATCAGTTTAGGCGACTCCAAGTTCAGAGTTTAATGTTACATGTGGGATTTTCTCCTTTTTTTTGTTTTCCTTTTCATAAATAGAAATGCCATTCAATAAAAAGAAAATGTGCTTCAATATTAAACATAACAATACACACCCACCCCCACACACACACATACACATATATATATATATATATATATATATATATATATATATATATGTAAAAAAATGTGGTTTTTTTGTTGTTCCAAAGAGAAGAAAGTAAATATTTTAAAATGAATGGGTCAATCTTTGTAAATGATTTATCTAATTTTTCCGTACGTTTCCAAAATGTTGCTTCCTTTCTTCCGAGAACTATTAGTGATTTGCTTGCAACCTATAACCGTTAAGCCATGTGTCCTGCTGGACACATGGCGTAACGGTTACAGGCGTTGGTTTCCTGAGCTACTAAGAAGACAATCATCTGAAGGTTGCAGGTTCAATCCTCACTACAGACGAGTAATATACAGGAATACTTAACACTTGTAGCCGGTCATGGAAAACGGAATCAGAACAGGCGACCCCCGTGGTTTCAATAAAGGACGTAGTTCCGTGAAGGTTTCCGAGTTCGACAAACGCCTGAAGAAGGCCGGAGGACATATCGGCCGAAACGTTGTGGAAATAACAATAAAGATGAAGACAATAATCCGAAAAACCTTAATGATAAAAATCAACAAGCTTCGTCTCAGAAATTTAGACAACTAGTGATTTTCTGTTGTTTTTTCTTTTAATTTTGTGATAGATTCTTTGTAAGTATTCTTTCTTTGTTTTTTTTTTTCTTTTGTCTCTCTCTTTCAAGGAATGTATATGTTTGTACCAATGTTTTTCTTTAATTTGTTTGTTTAAATTAATTCCTTTCTTGTGTCTTTATTTCGGGGTCCAAACTTGGCATCAACATATCATATCAAATGTACTGGGTGTTTAAAAAAAAGGATATTATTCCTTAATAAAACATCTTGACCAATTCTTGTTCAAATGTTGTCAAATTTTAACAGCACGTGTAGAAGCAACCAACAGTTTAAAGTTTAATGCGTGAGCTTCGTTTTTTCCCCCCAGTATTTCTATTTGGGAAATGAAAAAAAAACAAAAAAACTTTAAACATGGAATTTTCAGTTCTTTCTTCGCGTTTTGTTATCATTTTCGATCATTTGAAGAAAAAATGGTCAAGTTATTAGATTATGGAATGATATCAATTTTTCCTGAAAAACTCTGTTATTTATTCATAAAGCTCTCTATGGAATATGTTGTTACTTATTTTCTTCTTCTTTTCTTTTTTTTTTTGGTTTATATTCAAAGTTCTTGTCTATTTTTTTTTATCGGGAGGAATTGTTATTCATTCTTTTCTCATATAGCTGTTATTTTCTTCCTTCATGTGCTGTCTTTTTATGCAAACACTAGGATTAATCTTAATCGGTTGTAATGCCCCAGTCGGCTGGAGAAACAGAATACACCAACTGTATCTCTACAGAAGGGTAAGACTCCCTCACAACGAATGTCTTCGATGTGACCCTAAACAATCTGAGGGTGGGACTTCAGTAATGCTGGAGCTTTAGGGAATGCGGAGTAACCCTTCATTATCATCACTCCCAGGTCCACTCTGTCCCCGAGTGGTAGCACCAGAAATTGTCTTATCTTTAGGTGAAATAGAGTTGTTTGACATTTAAACTGTTGACTTATGCCTAACTGAATTTCTTGTAATAGAACTGTTTTCACATTTATATAAATGCAAACAAAAACTCTCTACTTACGCCAAACTGAACTGTTTGAAATAGTTGAATATAACAAGTTTTACATTTAATAGTGTGTAAACAAAAAAAACTGTATTCAAGCTAAATGAATTGTTTGAAATAGAATTGCTTTACAACTAACTGTATAAACAAATAACTGATGTTTAATTAAATTGTTAGTGATATAGCAATACTTGGAACCATTTAACTTTATTGACTTGCTGAATTGAATTGTTTGAAATAGAACTGTATTTACGTTTAACTGTGTATAAACATAAAAAATTCAAATATGCTAAATTAAATTGTTTGAAATTTACTGAAACCATTTAACTCTGTTCAAAAATGAGCTAAGGTTTGTTTAAAAATGTCATCTACAAGATGTGTCTATTGTTTGGTTAGTGTTATGGCATATCAACCTTACATGCCGAATTCGTGTTGATACAAACAAACAGTTCTATTTCAAATAATTCAATTAAGCAAAGGTACATCATTTAATTGTAATAAAATAGTTCTATTTCAAGCTATTCAGTTTAATTAAACGGTTCTAATTAAAATAATTCAGTTTAGTAAAAGCATAGTATTTGTTTACACACAGGTATATGTCAGACAGTTCTATTTCAAACAATTCAATTTAGCGTAAGTAGAGTTTCAATGTCAAAAATGGTTCCATTTCAAACAATTCAGTTTAGAATAATCACACAGTTTAGATATCAAAACAATTCTATTTCAAGCATTTTAGTTTAGAGTGCACCTGCGAGCGATAGCGGTGAAGAGGTACTCCGTATTCCCCCAAACTCCGACATTGCTAGAAACTAACCATCAGATTATTTAGTGTCATATCAGGACACTTGTATGGAGGGAGTCTTACCCATGTGCAGAGAAGCTCTGCTGACAGGACATAAAAGATTTGTTTAGAAATCGTATATTTGATACGAGTATAGAAAGGATTTAGATAACCAACAATGGCGTATATGCTGTAAAAGTTAACCATACCAAACTTAGAGCTAAATGATCAAACAGTTCTATTTCAAAGAATTCAGTCACGCATATCATTAGTTTACATAGTTAAAATGTCAACCATTTTTTTTATAATTAGATAGGTTTGGTTTGGTTTCTTTGTTTAATGGCATATCAACATTTGTAGGTTATTTAATGCCAAAATCATTCTCCTAGAAGAACATTAGTGGTACTATCTAACCCCTAGCTGGGAGGATAAGGGGGTTCATTCCTTTCCCAAGAGTATTTGTCCGAAAATGAACGTAATAGCAGGACTGGAGTTCGAACTCGCTTTCTACGATTCTGCAGTCAACCGCTTTAACCATTACACCACGCGGACACCCCCACATTAAATAGGACCATTTCAGGTGCCACCACTCCAGGACAAATTGGATCTGGGAGCAATGGCAATTAAGGAGGGTACTCCGCATTCCCCGAAACTCCAGCATTATTGGAGCTCCATCATCAGATTATTTGATGTTATAAACAGGACACTCGTTACTTAGAGTCTTCCCCTCTGCTGAATTACAGTCGACGGATTATGCAACCCCAGGTTATTGAGGTCTCTATATATAGTGATTTAAATAATTTCTTATCATAAGGGAATTACATTTCCATTCTCATTGCATATATATATATATATATATATATATATCATAACAGTATATTGTTGTCCCAATCTCACTTGGTGGTTTTGTGGTGGACAAAATGCTGTATTTGGAGAGTACACAATATCCATAATAAAATTATATATATATATATATATATATATTAGATTTTATATCAGAAGCTAAACGTCTCTCCCATCATTACCTGAAAAATACTAAAACTAGCGCTCTCTTCCAGCAAGACATCAAAATTGCCTACGTTGACTCCATGAGAAACTCGCAAATATCACCCACCCACACAGAACACCTTGCTAAACAAATCATCCGAATTATCCAAATGCCAACATGAAAACAAACTCATACTTTCGCATTTCCAGTCATTCACATAAACTTATCAGCATCATCTGCCATGCCAATAACACCTGTAATACTAAAAGCCTCTACACACCTTCACGAAAACTCTCACAACACATCCGCTTCACCGTAAATACCATTTTCTTCCATTGAATCTTTATATCAATCTCCAAACACCCTCACCACAAGTTATTAAAATGTTCACTGAAATTTCATGATAGTCAGCTATACCTTTTGACATTGTAAATTTACCATATTACTAGCCATATTTACCAACCCCTCCGCTCGAGCAGAATATGACACAAGGTCAATTTTTTAAGTGGAATTTAACAGGTTTGATTTCAGAGTTTTCCTTCTCCTAGACTAGTTGCCTTACCGAGGCTGAAGAACTCAGTCTGCTCTACTATTTACCCATAGCTGGAGGGAGAATAATTTGATTCATACCTTTCCCAAGGGTATTAGGGCTATGTGAAATGCAATCAGCCTCGTCCAGGAGTTGAACTCGTGTCGCCGTATTCATTTCCTACGACAATAACCTTTACACCACGAGCACCTCCATATTCCTAACGTAAGTACAATCATAGATTGTAATAACATATACGTAATATATCATTGACCCGACATTGGTAGTTAATAGAAATTATTACAGCGGACATGTTACAGTTTAACATAGAACATATTACAATAAATGAATACTATATATAACACTTTACCATGTCTCTTAACTCCACGATATTCCCACTTCACCTATTATTCTCACGTTTTAGATCCAGTATCCATTTCGTCTATTATACTTTCATGTCAAATCAAAAATTCATTTTCTTCATAATGCAATTTGACCCTTTGCTAAAATAAACACTACACACCAAAAACAATTTAATCAGCCAAATCCTTAATCTTCTCCCGACTTCCCCTTCCTTCTTCTACACATCACGGCACATATATTCATGAGACAACTTAAAATCTGCTACGCAGTGCATGTACCATCAGATACACTCACATACTGAAAATCCCGCAGACGACCACATATAACAATACGCAAATATAATCCACTCACACACACACACACACATACAAACGCAAACGCATACACACACATACACACAAGGAATTCTAACGTATAAGATTTTTTGACCGTGTCTTTTTGATTTTTTCGATTTCTCCAAAATCTTTTATTTTCTGCCCAATGATTGACGTCATGAAACCAATGGTCGCATATAAGCACCCATGCAATTATATATATATATATATATATATATATATATATATCTAAAGTAATATACATTATATATATATATATATATAGATAATCTTTAGACGAACCAGACATGCAGGACACTGCTGGAGAAGCAGGGACGAGCTCATAAGTGATGTACTCCGATGGACCCCCACATATGGCCGGACAAAACCAGGACGACCAGCTCGAGCCTAGATTCAGCAGCTATGTGAGGAACCATGATGTAGCCCTGAAGACCTGCCAGAGGCGATGAACGATAGGGAGAAGTGGCGAGAGAGGGTCAGGGATATCCGTGCTAGCGGCACGCCATGATGATGATGATGATATATAATCTTATTATATATCTGTAAGGATAAAAGTTTACATGTCATTAGACAATGACATTACATCCCTTATTGACACTGACTTTATGTCCATAACGTTTTTATTCTCTTTTTATTCATCTATTTTAAGTTAGTGTGACGTGTGATGAGTATCTGAAGAAGTTGGTTTCTTTTATAGAGTTGATAGTTGAAATTTATCTATGATCCTATTTACCCAACCCCTCCGATCGGGCAGGATATGACACAAGGTCAATTTTTATGCGGAGTTTAACAGGTTTCAATTCAGAGTTTTCCTTCTCATAAGCTAGTTGCCTCACCAAGGCTGAAGAACCAGTCTGTCCTACTATTTACCCATAGCTGGAAGGAGAATAATTGGATTCATACCTTTCCCAAGAGTATTAGTGCAATATGAAATGCAATCAGTCTCGTCCAGGATTTGAACTCGTGTCGCCGTGTTCATCTCCTACGACGATAACCATTACACCACGGGCAAACTTATCTATGATACACAAATTCCGATTTGTAGACTTTTGTAATGATAGATAGATAGATAGATTAAGGTTAATAGGTACGTAAAGATTATTAATTTGTTATTTAGAGTTTTATTGTTTCATATACTTGCAGTCTAAACGTATTTCAGACTATTCGTCTTAATCAGGAGATATACTAAAGTTAGTTTAATCATTGATTACTTTTTTTGGTAACCATTATTTTCATATGAGCGTTATCATTTTCACTTCCAGGATTTGTGTCAGTGAATGTCTTATTGGAGTTGAGTGTCCATGAAGACATCTGATCTCAATAGATGTTTTTTACAACACACACACACACATACATTTATATATATATATATATATATATATATATATATATATATATAAGATAGCCGTAATACATATACAACTATACACATAAACATGCGGAAACAAAATCAAAAATAATGACGAACGAACACACTTCTTTAGAAAAATATACCTCTCACACTTTATTCGAATTGGTTGCGAAAGGGTTACGAAAGGGTTATGTGCGAGGGGTGATGGTTTGGTTTGGTTTCTTTGTTTAATGGCATATCAACCTTTGTAGGTTATTCAATGCCAAAGCCATTCTCCTAGAATAATAGTAGTGGTACTATTTAACCCATAGCTGGGAGGATAAGGGTGTTCATACCTTTCCCAAGGGTATTTGCCCGAAAGTGAACGTAATAGCGCGACTGGAGTACGAACTCGCTTACTACGATTTCGCAGTCCATCGCTGCAACCATTACACCACGAGGACACCCCCTGTGAGAGGTGAGTTTGAGACTAAACAAGCTGCAACATATTGACCCTCAGTTCCTTAGTCTTTAGCCGCACTTCTTTCTCGTTCTGCTGGGCTGCTCAATCGGGGGTCCTGAGGGCCCATACCCCTCTGCTGGGCGCTGGTTCTCTCTAAAACATCATATCTCCAACTCTGACTCCAATTAACTGAACTTCCTGTCGCACCGGGTTATATCATTGCTTGTCGTCCACCTGCTTCTTGTGGGCGTCACATCTGTACCCAATTCAACCAATCCACATCAAGGTTATACCCTGATATCTTCGACCGGATGCACCTGTTCCTTGATCGACTGCTGGGTCAGAGGTCAATATGTTACATACATATATATATATATATATATAAATATTTATATATGTTTTATGTGTGTTTCATGTGTGCCTTCGCGTGCATATACATATACCCATTTACACGCACACAAGCACACACATATCTATTCAGAGTTGTTTTTTCCTCTCTAACTTTATATATATATATATATAAGATAATGCAGGCTTTCATATACATACAAAAACATCTGCTGTGACCAGAAGTTTACCTTGACATTTAACTCGTCTATGATGTTCACAAACATAAATACTGGAATTTAAAAGTATCACTTCCTGATCAAAAGAAGTTTCACTATAGAAACTTTCACCAAGACTTGCCAAACAATTTTACATCTCCTGTAGACGATGTAAAATCTGAAATACGTAAAGATCTGAATTATATGAAATAATTAAAACCCAAATACCAAATCCAGAATAATTTGAATCTATTCATATAAAATATTTTCTATTCATTCGTTAGGCACACAATAATTTATACATATATGGAAACGAAACAGATAAAAAATGGATAAAGAAGTAATTTCTACAAAGATTTGAATAGGGTATTTCTGCTTTCACGTAGGCTTTCCTTTTAATAATATATATAAATATATATATAACGACCCACTCACCGTCACTCTGCTGGGGCGTCTTCATGAACTTAATCGCCGACATCCTCCGGAAGAAAAATTTGACAATTCACCTTTGAAATTTGGTGAAATTAAAGACTTTGTCAGAAAAGCTCGAAATAAGAGCTCACCGGGGATTAACAGCTGTTCGTATATGCTCTACAAAAGATGCCCTAAAGTATTAGTACTCCTTTGGAAACTTTTACGGGAAGCTTATACAAAGATATTTATTGCGGAGAATCGGGAATTAGCAGATGTAATCACCATACCAAAAGAAAAAGACTGCAGAAAAAGAGACCAGTTTCGACCAATTTCATTACGCAACGTAGAAGGTAAGATCTTTTCCGGTGTCATTGCGATGAGGATGACGAGATTCGTGATAAACAACGGGTATGTCAATACATCACTCCAAAAAGCTGGAGTTCCCGGCTTTCCGGGTTGTATTGAACATACCACTATGTTGTGGGATCGAATAAAAACGGCGAAAAATAATAAAACCAAAATCCGCATCATTTTGTTAGATCTAGAAAACGCATATGGCTCAGTAAGACACCAACTACTTGAGAAAACAATGGAGTTCTTTAGGATTCCCGAGCTCATTAAAAACCTAATATCTACGTACTTTAAACGTACTTATGTGAGGGTTTCTAAGAATAAATATTCAACTAAATGGCAAAAGTTTAATATTTGCATCACGATGGGTTGTTTTATTTCTCCACTACTTTTCGTATTGGTAATGGAGATGATATTACGAAGTGCCGATGTCAACACCAATCAAATAACTGGTCCATCTATGAAGGCTTTTATGGATGATGCAACTCTAATTGCAGAATCCAGATCACACATGGAACTACTGGTGACCCGACCCCAAGAGTTCTTCAAATAGGCTGCGATGAAAACGAAGCCTTCAAAGTGACGTAGTTTATCGTTGCTGAAAGGAAACTGCAAAGAAATAAATTTTTCTGTCACTGGAAACGAAATCCCCACGATCCGCGAAAAAAGCGTTAAGAGTCTGGGTCGCAGCTACTCCCTACCACCTACTGATCGACATCGTTGGCAGGACCGAAGAAAACAGTTACAAAATGGATTACGCTCCATTGATAAAGATAAAATTGACAAAGATAAAATATGGTGAATTTATTTTGGATTAATTCCTAAATTAGCATGGCCATTGAAATATATGAGATATCACTTACAAAATTAAAACAATGGAGCGGTTAATCTGTAAATTTATAAAAAAAAAGGTTGGGAGGACCTAATTCCTTAACAAACTAAAACTTCCAACGTTGTCACTTAGTGGGGAATATAAATTAAGAATAAGCGCGACTCTTCTAAATGCTGCGTGACTCTCACGACCCACTCGTGAAGAACGCCCAGGCTTCTGTGATATAGTTGTTGAGAATGCAGAATCGGCCCTCAAGATGAAAGAAATAATTGGCACTGTGGCAAATGGAAAAGCAGGTCTAGGCCTACATCCACAGCGTTGGTGGTCCACAGAATCCACGTTAAACAGAAGAAAAATGGTGTCGGAAGAAATTCATCATCTTGAGGAAGTCACACGTTTGGCTACAGCTGTAGGACAAAGAAAACAAGGCGCATGGGCCGAGTGGAAGTGTGCAAAACACTGAGCTGTCACATGGACCGACCTGAAGCACATGGAACCAAAGAAATTAAGTTTCCTCATAAAAACAGTCTACGACGTCTTACCAATACCAGTCAACCTTCATGCTTGGGGTTTAACAACATCCGACCGATGCAGAGCATGTGAGGAAACTGTGAGCCTCAAACATATTCTCACTGGATGTGAATACGCTGTAAGAAGCTATACCTGGAGACCTAACGAAGTCCTGGAGATTTTTGCCGAGGTTTCGAAAATATCTTGTGAAACTGAAATTAAAGCTTTAGATTTTATCAACAACAGAGCAATTCAGTTCGTTAAAGAAATAAATATTTCGAAACTTGCACGTAAAAACATGCGTAAACCATCATTGCTTGAGGGGTGCACGGACTGGCGCGTCAAAACCGATGTTAAATATAACATCATATTTCCAACTGAAATAGCGTTAACGAAAAGCATCCGCATATTGTCATTTGGTCCGTTAAAGCAGAAAAAGTTATCGTTATTGAGTTAACGGTCCTTTTTGAAAAATAATTTTGTCTGGGCACATCAGCGTAAGTTGGAAAACTGTGAGGATCTGTGAGAACAATGTGTCAGAAATGGCTGGATAACAAATGTGTTTCCTATCGAAGTTCGATGCAGAGGTTTTGATGCCCACTCAACCTCCGTTTTCTTGACTAATCTTGGGCTTCCTCCATCAGACAAGAAAAAATATACAGAAAAGATCCAAGATAAAGCTCTAACAGCATCAGCTTGGATATGGCAATCACCCAGAGTGAAAAGTCTGGTGGAGCTGTGAGATACTGCAGGGGCACTCTGGGCTTGTGGTAATGATGTTTCAGCCCCGAAACCATGTCTGAACTCAGACATAATCTGATGAAGGCTTTGTTAGAGCAATGCTGTTTTACAAACGTCAGTTATTGTATGATACTTACTATATATATATATATATATATATATACGAGTACATACACATAGATAGATAGATTGTTGGTAATGTAAAAAAATATAACCCTAAATATCTACTTCGTAATTTGGCGCATGACTGCCACGCTGTTATCACATTACGTAAGGATGGGAATGAGTATGTTTCATTCAATAAACTTTTGACATATCGATAGAGGCTCACCTGAAGCTGAGCACCGTTAAGTTAGTATAATGTGCTTTATTCTGTTTTCATTCTATTTTGTCGTTGAATATATATATATATATATATATATATATATTGTTGTCAGGACCCGAAGTAAACAGGCAAGCTAGAGCTTCGTACTCAATTTATTGCTTATTTAAAGACACTTTTGCATTGAGACTTTTTTTTAAATCTCATTTCGCTTGGCTAATGTGATTCCTTTTCTTCTTTCGAAATAAATAGCAGATTATTTTAAGTAAGATAGCAGCCTTCAAGATATGAGGTGATAATAGAATTACCAGGAACGATTGCTAATTTTGGAAGAAAGAAGACACACACACACACACACACACACACACACATATATATATATATATATATATATACTTGACTGTTTACTTCTGCGTCAGTAGAAGCATTCCCAAGCAACATTTGAGGGAAACGAAAGTGCGAAACAGTTTTAAACTGACGATTTCAATTTCATTCGGGAGTGGTTTCGAGACAATTCAGAAATTCTTGACTTGTTAAAGGAGACGTTAAAAAACTGAGAGTTGGACACATTTAAGTACTTGTCCTTGCTTGCACATCATAGATATCCCTAACATGAGATAGATAGCTATAAAAACATAGATAGATAGATAGATAGATAGATAGATAAGGAAACAAACAGTGTGTATACTGGTTCATTTATGAATCGTGAGACCTACACATGTTTATAATATTGCTGGGGTTTGAGTGTAAGCAAATACAATGCTAGATGCTATCGGGGAAAGACAGTGTCCTTAGAACATTTTGAGAATAATTTTAAAAAAATAGGTTAACATTAAAACAAGTGGTTGAATGTGTCTTATAAAGACAATGATAATTTATCTTCTAAACGAGGAACTTCAGCCATAACATAAATCAAATTTCCCAAATTTTTTTTGCAAAAATGTATAAATACATTTACCTACTAACTTCATAAATCTTAATCTTCAACTTTTACAATGCTCTTTTTGTTATTTTTCATTTTCATTTTTCCTAATGTTATGTTTGGGTCCTGAAGACCGGGGTTCAATTCCTGGTTGAGTCATACCAAAGACTCAAAAATGGTACTTGATGCCACCTTGTTAAGCACTCAGCACTATAAGGTATAAATCAAGGGTAAAGTATAGCAATCCAGGGAATGAAGTAGCGCTCTCCGTTACAGCTGGGTGTAGTAGCTATTGAAAAAGGAACTTTCGGGTCACTCTCGACTAAAGTCGTCAACTTCACTTATGTCTAATTTACGATGATCATTCAAAGAAATAAGGTGAATTTTCCATAAGTTGTTTGCAATAGGAAGCATGTTTTACTGTTGCCTCCCTTTTCAAGTAAATTATTCATGTTGTGTCATTTCATGTAACAGAATGACAGCATCCCTTTCTTTATCTGTACCTGCGCCCGGAACTTTTTCTTTACCTGAAAATATGTGCATTTCCACTACCTGGACTGTCTTTTTGACACTGGCTCGTAAAAGCAAACCTGTCTTTCATCCCTTTGTGAATATTTCTTTTTTTTTTTTCAATCACTCATTTTCTGTAAATGTCACATGGTTTTCTCTACTTAGCTACCAAAGCATAATGACAGATACTTCAGAGGGACTGAAATAAATTTTTACTTTCAACCAATCTCAAACGATGCAAAGTTTGCTTTTATAGAGAAAATATTGATAACAAGGTAATCCAAGCAGAAGGAGAGATTTGTTGAGAAACAAATTCGACACTATAGTTTTTCGGTTCAAATGAACCATCATCAGGTCTGGGAGGGATGATATGAGTGATGTTTAATCAATAATGGATATATAAAAAAAATACAAAAACCTAGGGAAAATCAATATACCGGGAAAGAATTGGCCGTTTAATCAGTAAGTCAACGTTTTTTTAAAAGATTATATCATGTAACTTTTGGGGAATTTATATGCTCTATAGAATTTATATGCTCTATTTTTTCTTCGAGAAAGATTTAAAATCTAAAGGAGCAAGAAAAAGAAAAAGTTTACATTTATGGGAAAAAATTCTGAAAAAATATTTTATTAGCTTTTCTCCCTTCATTAAAAAGAGTCCTCGTATTAATTGAACGACCTCCATACTATATATATATATATCATTATACTATTTTGAGAGTTTTTCACACTAGCGTTAGTTGATAGTTTTTCACTGGTGTTTAAGTGACAGCAAGTCTTCTCAAGTCATCAGAACATTTCTCAGTATTCTAGCCGATCTTAATAATACCGTAGTCTAGATAGGCTCTTTTCTTCCTCTTATGTGTAAGTCCTCTAATCCCTTTATCGATCCTTTGGTGATCCTACCAAGTGCACCAACTATAATTGGTATCACAGTCAATTTCTTGTTCCATAGTTTTTTTAGGTTATTAGTGCTATTGTACTTCTTTCATAGTTTTTCACTCCAGCATTAGCTGATGGTTTTTCAGTGAAGTCTGAGAGACAGCAAGTCACCTCAATTCTCCAGGACTCATCTTAGTATTCTGACCGATCTTCACAATAATGTCCTTTGAATGGTCTTAACTCGTCCTTTAATTTCCAAGTCCTCCAGTCCCTTTATCAATTCTTTGTTGATGGTGCCGAGAGCACCAATTACAAATGATAGCACCGTCTCATTCATGTTCCATAGCTTTTTCAGTTCCCTGACGAGGTTCAGGCTCTTCTCTTTCTTTTCTCTTTCTTTCACTTTTACTCTGTGGTCTGCCAGGACAGCAAAGTCCACAACACAGCAAGTCTAGTCGTCTGGCCGACACTAGGTGATCATTTCTATATCAAAAGCCCACAGCAGTTTGTGCGTCTCCTTTTCCAGGACAAATTCTGGGTTCTGCATATTATTATTATAATTATTATTAGAATTTTTCACATCAGAGTTAAAGTAAAGTAAACTTGTCTCCCATTAGTCGAGGGCGACCAGAAGGCTCCATTTTCAATAGCTACAACACCAAGGTGTGGAAAAGATTGATACTAATTTCCCTGAATTGCTCCACTTTACCCTTGATACGTAACTACTATCGTTGAGTATTAAGCCAAAAGGTATCAAGTACCATTTTAAAGTCTTTCGTATGACACAACCTGGGATTGAACCGAGGTCTCCCAGACCATTGTCGAACATTTTGATGGTATTTTACCGGAGTTTGAAGCTCCTCAAATCTCCAGGACTATTCTCAGTATTCTGCCAGAGATGTTTTTAAATAAAAGTAGAAATTAACAATGATTTAACATAGAATTTTATTTCATGCAACTTTTGTACTCGTGATCAGTTTGATGCGATTCGCTTTTATGACATATCAACCATCGTGGGTTATTTAATGCCAAACTCTCTTTATGCATATATATTAAATACATGATCAATTAACAGATTTTGTTGATAGTATTTTTAGTATTACTCTGTAATTCAAGTTCTTCTATTAACTATAAATCATATATTAGCATAATGTTAACTGATTTCAAATATTTCTCTCTGGCAGTAACAGTTTAATATGTCATTTATTTGCACAATTTCAAATGGATATACATATATTACACGTACGTGAATAGTTTGTAGGTTATTTTATTATCAATTCTGTTAGAACTATTTTGTTTGCCCTCCTAGTATTCTTATTTACCAACCCCTCCTCTCGGGCAGGATATGATACAAGGTCAATTTTTAAGCGGAGTTTAACAGGTTTGGATTCAGAGTTTTCCTTCTCCTAGACTAGTTGCCTCACCAAGGTTGAAGAACCCAGAGTGCCCTACTATTTACCCATAGCTGGAGGGAGAATAATTGGATTCATACCCTTCTCAAATGTATTAGTGCTATGTGAAATGCAATTAGCCTGGTCAAGGATTTGAACTCGTGTCGCCGTGACCATTTCCTACGATGATAACCATTACACCACGAGCACTTCGTAGTATTGCCATTGTTTCTATATAGTTAAATGGTTTCATTCATTTCTATTAAACATTTATAATCCTATTTGATATTGATTATTTGTTTGCACATAGTGAAGTAGTTACAAGTATTACTAAGTAAAGTTGGCGACCCTAGTCGAGGGTGACCCAAAGGCTCCTTTTTCGATAGCTGCTACACCAAAGTGTAGGGGAGGGCGCTACTCCTTTCCCTGGATTGCTCCACTTTACCTTGATCCTTACCTTATAATGCTCAGTGTTAAGCAAGGAGGCATTAAATACCATTTTTTGACTCTTTGGTATGATTCGACCAGGGATTGAACCCAGGTCTTTAGGGGCATTGACGAACACTCTAACCATTATAACAATATCTGGTACAAGTATTACTAATTAACTGTAATTATTTTATTCAAAATTTTTTATTTGTTTGCACACAGTTAAATTGTTTTAAGAATTATTGTGTATCACTAACCATTCAATTCAACATCAGTTATCTGTTTAAACACAGTTAGATGGTTGGTTGGTTGGTTAGTTGGTTGGTTGGTTTTTATTACATATCAACCTTTGTAGGTTATTTAACATCAAATCCTGTTCATGTTTATGCTAAGTATCCATTTTTTGTAAGCAAGTACAGGTCAAAGAGTTCTATTTCTAACAATTCAATTTGATGCAAGTCATTTACTTGCTCTAAGTTTAACTGTCAAACAGTTCGTTTTGACTCATAGATAGGACCCTAGCCTGCGTGACCAACCCGAGACAGATTTGACCCGGGAGTAATGGCAATGAAGGGGTAATCTACATTCACCAAAGACCCAGCTTTGCTGAAACCTTGCAATCAGATTGTTAAATGTTATATACAGAATACTCATTGGTGGGGGAGTCTTACCCCTCAGCAGAGATTCAGTCGGTGTAATCTACAGCCCCAGCCGTCTTGGTTTAGTTTCTTTGTTTTAATGGTAGTTCGTGGTTTATGTAATGCCAAATCCTACCTTGTTGAAAAAGCTGCAGAGATACTATTTAAGCAACGTTCATATTTCCATCCACCACTCACAATAGTTTCCAAGTTAAGGTACCATTGTGTTGTCAAGTTGGAAAAAGTGTGATGGAACAAGTAAACATAAAAATAACAAAAAAAAAAAAAAAAAAAAATTAACATGAAAAAAAAGAAAAAGGCATAATAAAAAAAACAAACAAACACTAACATTTGATGACTAATTCATTTTAAACGCGTGGATAGATAATTGCCTAGTGGTTAAAGCATTCACCAATGGCGCAGGAGACTGGAGTTCAATTCCAGGTCTCGAAAAAAAATGCTACTTGCTTAACATTCAGCATTAAAAGACATGGATCAAGGGTAAGTGGAACAATCCAGTGAAGTAGCTGTAATGCCAAATCCTACCTTGTTGAAAAAACTGCAGAGATACTATGTAAAAGCCTTCATACCCTATTTACCAGCCCCTCCGCTTGGGCATGATTTGACACGAGGTCAATTTTTAAGCGGAGTTTAACAGGTTTGAATTCAGAGTTTTCCTTCTCCTAGACTAGTTGCCTCACAAAGGCTGAAGAACTTAGTCTGTCCTACTATTTACCCTTAGCTGGAGGGAGAACTATTGGATTCATATCCTTCCCAAGGGTATTAGTGCTATGGGAAATGCAATCAGTCTCGTCTAGGATTTGAACTCGTGTCGTCGTATCCATTTCCTGCGACGATAACCATTACACCACGGGCACCTACTCATCGCCTTCATACCCTTTCGCAAGTGTCAATCGCGAACTTAAGAAGACGTCAGGATTTTGAACTTGATGCTTCAATTTTGCATTTTAGCCATTAAGCAACAAGTGTCTCTCCTAACTATTATACATGTACATTGTCGATTTTCTCTTGGCACATTCAAGCCATTTTCAGAAATTTGGTTTGCCTGTTTATCCTAATCAATCACCTTGGACAAAACCGAACTATGAATTTTAAGAATTTGGAAAAAAGTAAAACATGTATTAAAAAAATATATTCATGAAAAAGTAAAACGTGAGTAACAAAAAACTTTACAAAGAAGTAAAACGTGATATTTTTTAAATCGCTAGAAAGTAAAAACATGATTAAAAAAAACACTCAAGAAAAGTAAAAAATGAATTTTAAAAATTCTCAAAAAGTAAAACAGGAATTTGCAAAAAAAGTCGTAAAAAAAAGAAGTTTTAAATGTGATTTTAAAAAAGAAAGTTAAACATGAATAAAAAAACCGTCAAAAAGTATAAACATAAATTTTTTTTAAATTTGTAAAAATATAATACATTATTTCTTAAAGAATTCGTGAAAAGTTAAAACGTGAATAAAACACTGGCAAAAAAGGAAAACGTGAATGAAAAAAATTAGAAAAAATAAAATGAGATAAAAAAATTTGCAAAAAGTCAAACGTAATTTGTTTTAAAAAAATCGCTAGAGAGCTAAAACATGATTATAAAAAAACACCTAAAGAAAAGTTAAACATAAATTTAAATATTTGCCAAAAAATAAAACATGGATTTACAAAAAATTCGCAAAAATAGTAAAACGTGTTTTTTTTTAAATTGCCAGAAAGTTAAACATCAATATAAAAAAAATGCAAAAAAGTATGATCATTAAATAAAAGTTCGCAAAAAAGTAATACATTATTTTTTAAAATTAGCATAAAACTAAAACATGAATAAAAAAATTACAAAAAAAAAACAACAATAAAACAATGAATAAAACATCGGCAAAAAAAGGAAAACGTGAATGAAAACAATTTTCACAAATTATTAAAATGAAATTTGAAAATTCGCAAAAAGTAAACTGTGAATAAAAAAAAAACGCAAAAAATGTAAAATATGACTAAAAACTTGCAAAACGTGAAAGGTGAATTTTGGAAAAATCGCATGAAAATGAAACAATAATAAAAACAAACACAAAAAAGCAAAACGTGAATTAAGAAATTGCTAAAAATGTAAAATGAGAAATCTTTAAAAATCGTAAAAAAAAACGTGAACAAAAAAATTTGCAAAGGACTAAAATCTGAAGGAAAAATTTGCAAAAACGTAAAATATGAATAAAAATTCACAAAAAAGAAAAATCTGTGAATTTTTAAAAAATCAAATAAAAGTAAAAGAAGAACAAAAACAAAATCGCAAAAAAGTAGAACGTGAAATTAAAAAAAAAAATTCGTAAAAAAGTAAAACGTGAAATTTAAAAAGAAAAAGAAAAATCCCCAAAAAGTAAAACGTGAAATTAAAAAAAAAATGCAAAAAATTAAAATGTGATTTTTTTTTTTAAATTCGCAAAAAAGTAAAACTTGAAATTAATGAAAAAAAAAAATCGCAAAAAAAGTAAAACGTGAAATAAATAAAAAAAATTCGCAAAAAAGTGAAACGTGAAATAAATAAAAAAATTTGCAAAAAAGTAAAACGTGAAATTGAAAAAAAATCATTCTGTTATATACTCACATAATAAATATGCTTATATACACATATACATGTTCATGCAGTATCACAACGACACCATATATAATTAAAGAGACGCACAATGATAAAGTCGCAGGACTAAACGACGCACACAGAAAGACGCAGGAAGACTTCTTTATAAAATATTTTACCTCACAATTTTTATTTGTAAGTTTTGAAAGGGTTGTTCCAAGTTTGCGTGTGAGAGAGAGCTGGAGACCGAACATTACTGAAATATTTTGACCCCGAAGTTATGGCCGTCAGCGTTGTGTCTTTCTCGTTCTCCATGGTTGCTCAACCGGAGCACTGGCTTTCCTTACTACCTCTCGTCTACCACCTCAACTCTACTTGCCTGTCTCCACTGGCTCGTTGAACTCAACTGACCGGAACTCAACTCGTCGGCCTTATATTACCTTCAAACTCCCACGCGCTGATATGGACACGCCTCCACGACGACTTCCGATATCTGGGGACCGGGATGTATCACTTCCGCTTTCTTTGGAATGGCCTGTGTGATCGTCATCGAGCGGAAATAACTGTCATCCAGTTCAGAGGTAACTCTCTTCCGGTGCGTCAGTCTATGAGAGTATAATGGGATCTTTTTTACCTCGTCCCATTTCATCAGCCAATTTCCGCCCACGCGATTTCCTCTCATAACTGCCACCAGAATGTGTCATCTCCTTCCGGTGCATTACCTTGAATGGCATTTTTGGCCGGGTCAACAGGTCAAAACATAACAATTCCTAAAAAAGTAAAATGTGAAATAAAAAAAAAATTCGCAAAAAAGTAAAACGTAAAATTAAAAAAAAAAAAATTCGCAAAAATGTAAAAGGTGAAATTAAAAAAAAAAAATTCACAAAAAAGTAAAACGTGAAATAAATAAATAAAAATTCGCAAAAAAGTGAAACGTGAAATAAATAAAAAAATTCGCAAAAAATTAAAACGTGAAAAATTTAAAAAAAAAAAAAAAATTCGCAAAAAAGTAAAACGTGAAATAAATTTAAAAATTCGCAAAAAAGTAAAACGTGAAATTTAAAAAAAAAAAAAATTCGCAAAAAAGTGAAACGTGAAATAAATAAAAAAAAATTCACAAAAAAGTAAAACGTGAAATTGAAAAAAAAACATTTCGAAAAAAGTAAAACGGGAAATTTTTAAAAAAAATTCGCAAAAAAAAAAAAAAAAAAATTCGCAAAAAAGTAAAACGTGAAATAAAAAAAATTCGCAAAAAAGTAAAACGTAAAATTAAAAAAAAAAAATTTGCAAAAATGTAAAACGGGAAATTAAAAAAAAGAATTTGCAAAAAAGTAAAACGTGAAATTGAAAAAAAAAAATTCGCAAAAAGTTAAACGGGAAATAAAAAAAACATATTTACAGAAAGCTACAATTGTTTACTGAAGATTATTCTTATTAATGCTTACTTGAAGACATATAACTGTGTAAAAAATGGTTATTTAATAATATAGATAATACGAAACCAAAGAGTTGTATACATATGTTTTGTATTTGATAGGAACACATGAATTCATGGTACTTAGTGAAATATATTTCTCTTGCATAGCAATAGTTAATATCATTTATCATGAGGCCGAAATACACCCCACATTTTAATTTGTCACTTGTGTTGTTCAAATAAACATAAGTAAGCAGGAATGGTGTTTCATTTTTTGTCACAAACGATCATTTATAAGTATGGATTATTTGTCGATACCTCCAACCAGACAGGACTTGACACAAGGTCAAAAGCCCGAGGGCCGATTAAAGTGGGGATACAGGGGAGGGGAAGGTCGGGAACGAGCTGAAACTCGAACTCTGCTAGTCATTGACCTACTAAGTGCAATGTGGGTCTAATGAGTCAAGCAGTATCAAGGACCTAAATCTAGATCCGGGCACGTATGCCAGAATATAGCTTGAACTAGACGATGAGGTCTAGTGCTATACAAGGGGTGCAGGGGGGACAAAAAAGCAGCTCGCCCACCTGATAGTGGCCCGACCGAAGTTGGGGGCCTTTACGGCCTCGAATCTGCCATTGGTTTCGATACCTCATCCGACACGAATGCCAGACGGCCCAGCCAAAAGGCTGGAGGAGTATCATTTATAAGTATGGCGTGAATAGATGTACAGAGTGCATATACAGTTGAATAACGATTTTGAAACTCATATTAACAGCATAGAAAGCGTTTCAAACCCATTTTCTGTTACGTCAGAATAATGCTGTTACGGACAGAATTTTGAAACCAAAGCCGAATTGATTTTCAATCTCGAAAAGTATATACCCGATGTAACATGTTAGCTGGGGCTATAAAATACACATACTTCATACAGAATGCTCTAACCTCGAAGTATTACATAACCCCATATGCATTGACAAGCCGTTAAAATAAATCAATCAAATCAAATTAAAACAGGCGAGTCTCTTTTAAATTATATTTTTGTTGGTTGCGTTGGGAGATGAATGTAAAATCTAAAAAACAAAAGAAACCCAAGGAAGAAGAAATTTAAAAGAAACGCCATCAAAGACTTCCTGAATTGATGGTTCTTGATATGGACATGGTTTTGGGACGAAGGCTTAAGATTAATTAACAGAGAGTGTCATATTGTGAAAATACCATTCTTTGCTGTGTCGACTTCTTAACCATTGCAAACGAACCCTGCATTCAGTGATTTAAGATTAGAATAATCCAACAAAATGGTTTGGTTTGTTTGTCTTTTTTGTTTAATGGCATATCAACCTTTGTCGGTTATTTAATACCCAATCGATTCTCCTAGAAGAACAGTAGTGGTACTATTTAACCCATAGCTGGGAGGATAAGGGGGTTCATACCTTTTCCAAGAGTATTTGCCCGAAAGTGAACGTAATAGCCAAACTGAAGTACGAACTCGCTTACTACGATTTGACAGTCCATCACTTTGACCATTACACCACGAAGATACCCTCCTCCTAACAGAATGTCCAAATCAAGTAACTGTGCGTGAAATAATAGTAAAATACGCGGTCGACAATCAGGGTACACGGCCCAAGTAGCAAAGCGTTAATTCAGTAATGTTGGATTTTTGCTAACTGAGATGCCGACATAAAAATTCGATTGCAAAATCGAGACAACCTTCAGCATTGTTTAAGATCAAACGATAACAACTGATACCGACAGACAAATGAATAGTTCGAGATATGAAAAATTCCTAAACCTCGACTCCATCCAATCGATCTGTATTCACGATCTAAGATTTACGCCATTATCGATGCAGGCGGCAAGATATAATGAGATGAATCTAGACTGTTTTCTGACGGGGTGATGTTAATCTGCGTATAGCGTTATGGTTATCGATGTTGGAAGTGAAATCCGAGACGAGAGTTCACATCCCGGATGAAGTTGTTCGATTTTAGGTTCAAACTAATGTACTTGGTAAAAGCGCTGATCGATTTCTTCACTCCATAATAATAGGTAAATTTTAGGGCAGACTAGGCTCTCTAGCCTAGGTAGGAGGGTTGTTCAAAAAAATTTTAACCCTCATCAGGATGTTTGATATTTTGTCGCATATTTGTATGAAATTTAGCTGCATAGGAATTAAAACAGAAACTGAATCATCTTTTCTAGTTTTGTAAGAAGTGGTTGTTTGATATCCCAACAAAAAGAATTCACCTATGTCTCTTTATTAGTTAAGGCTGATAAGATGTTGAACAACCTTCGTATATATATATATATATATATATATATATATATATATATATATATAGTACAATTTAATGGAGACTCAAACTCGGTTAAGTCGTCATAATAAATTTATTTTGGCGGAGAATATTATTGCTATACTCTCCGTCTCGTCAGATGACAATTTACATGCTTCTCTCTCTTCGCAGTGTAGCGAATATGGAGTTACAGTTCGTATTCAGAAGATAAAATAAAGGAATTAAAAATAGATAAATAAATTAAAAAAGAATAAAAGAGATAAATAAATCAGAAAATAAAGATAAAAAAAAGTAAACAATAAAAAATAAATAAGGATAAGGTGAAAATCAAATTACAAATTATTTCATTCATAGGCGTGAGCAGATGGGGTAAACATGTTATATGTTAGAACGATTAAGAAACAGGAGTCAAATTAAACTACTGGTCAGTCCCTTCTAATTTTGTGTCCTTGAAGTAGTTCCTCCTACTTGGCAAATGTGATTTTCTAAACTGACTAAAATCGTTTAACTAATGGCTATCTCATACATGATATACATTTATTCCTAATATGTCTGTTAATTAACTCAGCTGTTGTCATCCTAAATATTCCTCTTATTTCAATTAGGACCGAGATAGTTAAACAAGATAAGGTGAAGACATTTTCTATAGTCGTCAAGTGTTTTTTAACTTACCCTAAAAATTGTCAAGGGGAATTAACCACTCTAGAATCACAGGCCCTAATTTTTGGATTAATATCCTACGTTCGACTGGCCCTTATATAAAGATTATTTCAAAAAGTTCTACGCCACACCAAGATTTTAGATTTCGTTTCACATCTCCCACTTTTGTATGGGCCTCTCATTCATTGGAATTGGGAAATATCTGAATTAATTTTTTTCATCTTCTAAGATTTTATTTGTGTATTGCAACAGATAAATGTCCTGGTACGTTTCTTCTTTCCCTGCTAGGCTCAGAATTTTATAAATGACCCTCCTGTATATATATATATATATATAGTAAGTAAAGTAAAGTTGGCGACCATAGTCGAGGGTGACCCGAAGGCTCCCTTTTCGATAGCTACTACACCGACGTGTAGGGGAGGGCGCTACTCCTTCCCTCGATTGCTCCACTTTACCCTTGATCCGTACCTTATAATGCTGAGTGTTAAGCAAGGAGGCATCAAGTACCATTTTTTGAGTCTTTGGTATGACTCGACCTGGGATTGAACCCAGATCTCCCGGGCCATTGGCGAACACTCTAACCGCTAGGCCAATGTCCGGTTATGCAAACAAAATTAGTGAGAATCTACCTAGGTTTCACCTAACCAAATCATCAGGACAATTCTGCCTAAAGAATATATATATATATATATATACACACACACACACCTATATATATATTTGTATATATATATATATATATATATATGTATGTGTGTGTGTGTGTGTGATAGGGAATGAAAAATATAAAAAGAGTTTAAACAAAACTATATAATGCAGCTTCTATTCCGTTAATTTTCTCTCCCCGTTTTTCAATCCCAACAATTTTTTCGATCTCTTTATGAAATTGATTAGCTCGTATTTTGACATTTGACGGTTTAATTTTATTATGATTATTAATATAGCTTTCCAAAGAAACCATTGAAATTTGTACCACCAATAAAATCTTTGTATATATATATATATATATATGTATATATATATATGTGTGTGTGTGTGTGTGTGTGTGTGTGTGTGTGTGTGTGTGTGTGTGTGTGTGTGTTTATGTCATTGAAGAACAAGAGCAGTGAGTGATAATAACGTTTTCATTTTTACATATATTTTTAGATAAATTTTCTTCCTATACGTCAAGTCAAACAGAACATCCCAGCCAATGGCGAGAAAGAAAGGACGAACTCCTCGGGGAAGTGCTCCTCTGGGACACTAAGCTGCAAAGACAGCATTTATCCGCACTGTGAAGACACTGGATGTCGTCTGGAGGATTAGCCAAGAGCGATAGCCGATCAGAAAAGATGGAGATGAAGAAAAGGAGAGAAAGTCCAAGTTCAAACTGATGATGATATGTCTTCAGGCCCATAAAAAAGATACTGGATGAATTTATTGTTTGTCATGATATATGAATAATAAAACATATCCATATCGAAGTTTTCTTAACTGCACCCTCCCTTTCATATGTATCCTTTTTTTATAAATCAGGCTGTTTTCAAATATATTACATCAGCCTATTTCGCTCTTTAGTTGTTAATGTTAAAACATGATATTGTATGTTTGACTTGAGTGGGCAAGACCTACGTACACGGTCAATATATATTTCATGGTGTTTACAATTTGACAGTATTTCTTTTATTAAGTACCCATTCGCATTCGGGTACTGTTTGCTTCCAATACTAAAGTTGTGTGTGCACCAATACCTGTTTAAAATATCTTATCGTGTTTGTCTTGAGTGGACAAGAACTACGTAGACGGTCAATATATATTTAATGGTGTTTACAATTTGACAGTATTTCTTTTATTAAGTACACATTCGCATCCGGGTACTGTTTGCTTCCAATACTAAAGTTGTGTGTGCACCAATACCTGTTTAAAATATCTTATCGTGTTTGTCTTGAGTGGACAAGAACTACGTACACAGTCAATATATATTTAATGGTGTTTACAATTTGACAGTATTTTTTTTATTGATTACCCATTCGCATCTCGGTACTGTTTGCTTCCAATACTAAAGTTGTGTGTGCACCAATACCTGTTTAAAATATCTTATCGTGTTTGTCTTGAGTGGACAAGAACTACGTACACAGTCAATATATATTTAATGGTGTTTACAATTTGACAGTATTTCTTTTATTAAGTACCCATTCGCATTCGGGTACTGTTTGCTTCCAATACTAAAGTTGTGTGTGCACCAATACCTGTTTAAAATATCTTATCGTGTTTGTCTTGAGTGGGCAAGACCTACGTACACGGTCAATATATATTTAATGGTGTTTACAATTTGACAGTATTTTTTTTATTAAGTACCCATTCGCATCCGGGTACTGTTTGCTTCCAATACTAAAGTTGTGTGTGCACCAATACCTGTTTAAAATATCTTTACGTGTTTGTCTTGAGTGGGCAAGACCTACGTACACGGTCAATATATATTTAATGGTGTTTACAATTTGACAGTATTTTTTTTATTAAGTACCCATTCGCATCCGGGTACTGTTTGCTTCCAATACTAAAGTTGTGTGTGCACCAATACCTGTTTAAAATATCTTATCGTGTTTGTCTTGAGTGGGCAAGGTCTACGTACACGGTCAATATATATTTAATGGTGTTTACAATTTGACAGTATTTTTTTTATTAAGTACCCATTCGCATCCGGGTACTGTTTGCTTCCAATACTAAAGTTGTGTGTGCACCAATACCTGTTTAAAATATCTTATCGTGTTTGTCTTGAGTGGGCAAGACCTACGTACACGGTCAATATATATTTAATGGTGTTTACAATTTGACAGTATTTTTTTTATTAAGTACCCATTCGCATCCGGGTACTGTTTGCTTCCAATACTAAAGTTGTGTGTGCACCAATACCTGTTTAAAATATCTTTACGTGTTTGTCTTGAGTGGGCAAGACCTACGTACACGGTCAATATATATTTAATGGTGTTTACAATTTGACAGTATTTTTTTTTATTAAGTACCCATTCGCATCCGGGTACTGTTTGCTTCCAATACTAAAGTTGTGTGTGTACCAATACCTGTTTAAAATATCTTATCGTGTTTGTCTTGAGTGGACAAGAACTACGTACACAGTCAATATATATTTCATGGTGTTTACAATTTGACAGTATTTCTTTTATTAAGTACCCATTCGCATTCGGGTACTGTTTGCTTCCAATACTAAAGTTGTGTGTGCACCAATACCTGTTTAAAATATCTTATCGTGTTTGTCTTGAGTGGACAAGAACTACGTACACAGTCAATATATATTTAATGGTGTTTACAATTTGACAGTATTTCTTTTATTAAGTACCCATTCGCATTCGGGTACTGTTTGCTTCCAATACTAAAGTTGTGTGTGCACCAATACCTGTTTAAAATATCTTATCGTGTTTGTCTTGAGTGGACAAGAACTACGTACACAGTCAATATATATTTAATGGTGTTTACAATTTGACAGTATTTCTTTTATTAAGTACCCATTCGCATTCGGGTACTGTTTGCTTCCAATACTAAAGTTGTGTGTGCACCAATACCTGTTTAAAATATCTTATCGTGTTTGTCTTGAGTGGACAAGAACTACGTACACAGTCAATATATATTTAATGGTGTTTACAATTTGACAGTATTTTTTTTATTGATTACCCATTCGCATCTCGGTATTGTTTGCTTCCTATACTAAAGTTGTGTGTGCACCAATACCTGTTTAAAATATCTTATCGTGTTTGTCTTGAGTGGACAAGAACTACGTACACAGTCAATATATATTTAATGGTGTTTACAATTTGACAGTATTTCTTTTATCAAGTACCCATTCGCATCCGGGTACTGTTTGCTTCCAATACTAAAGTTGTGTGTGCACCAATACGTGTTAGTGGGAAGTCCCGATGGCATAATGGCAAACATGCTGGACTGCGAAATCGAAGTAAGTAAGGTCGCCCTACAATCGTTCCATTACGTTTATTTTCAAGTTAAAACGATTAGGCAATGTATGAATCCCCTTTATCCTTCCTGTGGGTTTAATATAACTACTACTGTTTCTCCAGAAGGATGGTTTTGGTATTAGATAACCCACAAAGATTGATAAACCATTAAATAATAAATCTAAACCAAACAAAATACCCTTGGGAAAGGCATGAACGTCCTTATTCCTTCCAGCATCTTGTTATTAGTAGAACTATTGTTTTTCTACAAAAATGGATTTGGCATTAAATAACCCACAAATGCTTTAAGAAAACAAAGCAGACAAGTTGCTTTTTTTCTTATTTCAGATGCATTGTTCACACTGAAAGTCCACCGAATGACTGAATGTTGATTGTTTTTTTTTTGTTTTTTAGTAAGGGGGGGTCTGTTTTTGTTTTTTGCTTTTTATTTTATTTGTTTTTTTTTTTTCTGTTTTTTTTTTCTGAAAAAGTGCTCTATCCAATGCTGTTATTGTGCTCCCTGCCTTTCTCCAAGCTTCCGTGGAAATAAACAGGAAGATATTTTTTCTTTCTAAGAGCACCCACTTGCCATTTTATAGATTTTTACATCTGCAAATTGAAAGGTCAAAAGAAACACTTGAGATATTGAAAAAGTGGAAATGAGATAGATTAATTCTTCTAAACAGGCGAATAAATAATCCTAGCGTACTACACTCCTTAGAGGATCGTCTTATCACCAATGTAAATCAAATAGCCTAGCCGCGCCCCACCCCAGAAGCCGGAACACCTCACCCCACCGCCTGATGTGTTGCTTCAAACATTGAAATTTTATGGCAACTAATGTTAGTCTCATACCGATGTCGATCTCTACGAGCCAATGAAATAATCCTTGGAGGTTTGTTATTTACTGCCTATAAAATTGGATGGACGTTTGTCAAAAATATTGACTGCGCCAAAGAATCACTGATTTGATTAGAGAACAATATTTGTGTAACTAATTTAATGTAACAAGCCGATTCAAAAGATCCTGACAATGTTAGCAAAGTCTTAGAAGCGAATCTGATGTTTGCTCTATATATTACGTGGTGCTTTCAATAAGTTTCCAGACTTTTCTGTAGAGGCATTTAAAATTGTTGTACACTCTTGAAAATTCACTATCTTATTGCTATACATCGGATGAGATGACTGACCAATTTTTATGATTTCAAGTTCAAATGAACACCTACAGTAGCAATTGGAATACACCCTACTAAAGCCTGATTTTCACAGCTGGTGGTGAATTTCAAAAATGCAATCTGGACGTGAGGACCCTTTAGAAGAACGATGTGCAATAAGATTTTGTTTTAAACTTAGAAGAAAATGCCACAAAACGCATGGAATTCTTCAGACTGCTTTTCGACCATCTTGCATGAATCGAGAATCAGTTGTTGAGTGGCATAAGAGATTCAAGGAAGGCCGGGAGTCTGTGAGGGATGATGAGAGCTGTGGGAGGAGTAAGGTAGTCAGTAGACCAGAGTTGGTTGGCCAAAGGGTTAGGATTAGGGTTACTATGTTGAGGTTTTAAGGGAGTTCAGGAATAGATTCCGTCGGAAGAGGTCAGCACTCTTCAAATCGGGTCAGTGGCATTTCCCCCAGTACAATGCACCAGTCCACAACTCCATCCTTGTCACAGACTATTTAAGCAAGATGGGCATCAAGACAGTTACCCACCCTCCTTATAGTCCAGATCTTGCTCCCTGAGACAATTGAGAAGATGAAAGAGGTTGTGACGAAGGTCATTGACACGCTCACGCAAGAGGACTCCATGGGGCCCTCCAGAAGTTGTTGGAACGGTACAACAGGTGCATTGCAGCCGGAGCAGATTACTTCGAAGGGGACTAGAGTTCCATGTGATATGTGTACTATTAATAAAAGTGCCCATATGAAACTTATTTAACGATCCTCGTATAGTGTCTGAAAACTACTTTTCTCTAGCAGAAGTCTGTAATATTTATCCAAAACTTTGTAATCCATCTCTCACCTTTTATCAAGTATTTTTAGGGGAATTTCCTTTTTGTGGTGGTTAATGTACTGGACGCCATTATTGTTGTAAAGGAGTTCGAACTCCAGTCATGTTATTTTTTTTGTTTTCTTTTCCGACTTCTAGTTTTTAGAAAGAATGAATTTCTTTATTTTCAGCCACCCCACAATCTTCGAGTTAAATAGCACTATTTATGTTCTTTTTTTCCAAGCAGCTGTCGTGTCCATTCTACTATATGGCTGCACCACATGGACGCTGACTAAGCGTATTGAGAAAAAAAAACAGACTGGAATTGCAGAAGAATGCTACTAGTCATATTGAACAAATCCTTGAAGCAATATCCCTCAAAGCAACAGCTGTACAGCCACCTACTTCCCATCTCTAAAATCATCAAATAAGAGGGGCAAGATATGAGGAATACTGCAGGAGAAGTAAGAAAGAACTCATAAGCCACGTTCTCCAATGGACAATTTCACACGGAGTGTGAGTGTTGGACGATCAACTCGAACCTACATTCCACATCTCTTTATAGATACAGGACGAATGGTGGGAGAGAAAGTCAGGGAAATCCATGCTAGCAGCATGATGATGAGGTTGATGATGATGACCTTCAACAAGAACGGCTTTGGTTGGTTGGTTGTTTGATTAGCGGTTTGGGTTTTGTATCATATCAACTTTTGTAGGTTATTAAACGCCAAACCTATTTTTATATAAATAATCTGTTCTATTTCAAAAAATTCTGTTAAGCTTGAGTAAACATTTTAATTGTCAAAAACATTTCTATTTAAAGCTATTCATTTTATTCAGACAGTTCGAATTCAGCCAATTCAGTTTAGTATAAGTATAGATTTTGTTTAACACAGTTAAATGTCAAAACAGTTCTATATTAAACAATTCACTTAGTGTAAGTACAGTTTAAATGACAAAAACAGTTCTATTTTAAACAATTCAGTTTAGCATAAGTACGCTGTTTAAATGTTAAGTACACTGTTTAATTGTCAAAAACATTTCTATTTCAAGCCATTCAGTTTAATGAAAATGTTACAGTTCAAAACATTGAGTTAAGCATAAGTACGCAGTTTAGTTCTTTTTAACCGATAGATTGGGCCCAATCAGTTGTTACTCCTCCGGACCAGAGTGAAAGTGGGAGCAATGTCAATGAAGGGGTGTTTAGCATTCCCCAAAGCGCCAGCATCACTGGAACCTTATCATCAGATTATTTAGTGTTATATCAAGGACTCTCATTCGTAGGGGTAGGGTCTTACGCCTCTCCAGAGATGTAGTGAGTGGATAAGGAGTTTCCCAAGGGCATTTGCCAGAAAGTGAACATAATAGCGCGACTGGATTTCGAACTCTCGCTGAAAACGATTCAGTAATCCATCGCTTTAACCATTACACGCGCGTACCAATGTGCACGTGTTGAATTCAATGATAAGTCAACTTACTCTAACAGATTTCTAACCCGTCCACAACTTCCCAAAACCAAATGCTAAAATAATTAATATAATAAATTAACAATGAAATAAATAACATTATCAATTATATCTTAAATAATTTCCCAAAGTGCACTAAGTTTGAAATGATTGTTTGGGTTTTATGGCATATCAACATTTGTAGGTTACGAAATTCCAAATCCTTTCTATACATATATATATATATATATTGGATATATATGATTTGGTTTAGTTGGGCTTTATGGCATATCAACATTTGTAGGTTACTTAATGCCAAATCCATTTTATAAAAATTATCAGTTCTATTTCAAACAATTCAGTTTAGCATGAATTCACAGAATAATTGTCAGAAACATTTCTATTTCAAGATATTCAGTTTATTCAAACAGTTTGAATTCAGCCAGTTCAGTTTAGTATAAGTATAGATTTTGTGTAAGACAGATAAATGTCAAAACGGTTCTATATTAAACAATTCAGTTTAGTGTAAGAACAATTTCAATGACCAAAACAGTTTATTTGAAATAAATTCAGTTTAGTGTAAGTACGCAGTTAAAATGTAAGTACACAGTTTCATGGTCAAAAATATTTCTATTTCAAGCTATTCCGTTTAATCAAAGAGTTCTAATTCAAACAATTGAGTTTAGCATAAGTATGCAGTTTATTTCTATTTAACCCATAGATAGGGCCCTATCAGGTGCTACCATTCCGGGCCAGAGTGGACATTGGAGTAATGGCAAGGAAGGGGTGTTCCGTATTCCCTAAAACCTTAGCATCACTGAAACCTCAGCATCAGATTGTTTAGTGTCATATCCAGGACACTCGTTGGTGGTTTTTTTTACCCCTCTGCAGATGTGCGGTCGGTGTATTCTAAACCCCAGTTGACTGGCTAACGGGAGCCCTGGTTATGATAGAGAAAAGGACAGAAGAACATACTAGCGCAACACCTCGAAATCCCAGCCTATATGAAATACAAAAAAAATTGTACTTTGTAAAAATGTGCATTTCTTTAACAGACTACAGGGTGAAAAGATAAAATTGTCGCTCAAGAAAAAAATGACAGGATTCCATTTACTTTTAATGAAAACCGGTTTTCTTTTTTTGTTGCAGACCATCTACTAGTTGGTCAGTTGTGTACAAATCCCAAGAGCGATAGGAGCCTTCTATCATGTCTGAAAGTGACACAATGTTCAAAGAGCGAAATCGGATATGCGCCGCCGTACAAATCATGCTCTCTACCGATCCAAGTTATGACAATAGGACCATTGCCAGCACCCTCAAAATGCAAATCCGGACGGTTCAACGTGCCCAGGGTGAGGAAAACAAAGTTTCCGGCTACGGTTATGATCTTTGGTGTGGTTTCAAGTGAGGGGCACATCATGCCACCTCACATCTTCGAAGTCAGCTTGAAAGTCAACACCAAAGTGTACCTGGATGTGCTGAAGAGTGTGGTGATCCCTTGGTGCAATCAGGTGGCCAGTGGCAGACCCTGGTTGTGGCAGCATGACTCGGCGCCGGCACACAAGTCCGAAGAGACCCAGGCTTGTCTTCAGAAGGAGTGATAGGACTTTGTACCCTTCTCTCACTGCCCCCTCCTCCCCTGACCTGAACTACTTTGTTTGGTCATACGTCGAGAACATCACCAAAAGGACCTCCCATAACACCAAAGCCAGCCTGATTGCCGCCATCCGCCGAGTATTCGCCAAGCTACTGACGGCGCTTGTGGAAAAGACATGCTCCTAGTTCTGGATCCGTATTGAGGCAGTGATTGAGGTTGAAAGCGGCTACATAGAATAGATGTCAGCTCTACAACATAATCAAGTTATCTGAATTGATTTTTTCTTAAATTTTTTAAAAATAAAGCTGTAGTATTTTCTTTAAGACGACAATTTTATCGTTCCACCCAGTACAATAAGATATTGACAAATAAGAAAATACATATTATCACTACGTTTCATTACTGTAGACACCATTAGGTTGTTTAGTGTCATATTCAGGAAACAAGTTGTGGTGGAGTCTCACCCCACCGAATAGCTGCAGTCGATGTATTATACAGCCCCAGACGACTGGGTAAAAGTTTGAAATGCCATTAAAAAGTACATCAAGCTAACATTAATATTTTTCTCTTCAGAGATGAGTAGAATGTATTTTAATATTTCAGTTGCTTTCATTTCAAGATGAAAAGCTGAAAACTTGAAATAATCCAATTTTGTATACATCTAAAAAAAACATCCTTCCTTAGAACGTAAATAAAATTGATATCGACTTGCTTCAAAGACATTGTCGTGAAGAGGAAACTGAGATTATAGAAAATTAAGTCACACACCAGAACATAAGTTTTTTTTCTATTTTATAACGTGATAAGGAATAGATTTAACTATTCATATTAAAGAGGAGGGTGTAAAGAACACGAAGAAATCTGTTTTGTTTCATAAAGTTAGAAGTAATAGATTTGTCAACTCATGTGAAATGTGTACCTGAGATGACAGACAACATGCACAACTAGAAAATCATAGAAAACGTTTGAGATAAGATTGTTAAATAAACATAAATTACATCTATTTCTCTAATATTATAACACTTTAAACTTGTCTTTTGTTTATTCAGTTTTAATAATATTTATAGTATATTCTGTCGCTATTTACCTATGAAATACAATAAAATTTAAAAAAAAAAGATTTTATCAAAAGTGAAAAAAGGAAAGAACAACACTATTTGTATAACTAGATTTATGTAACAAGGTGACTTGAAAGATTCAGACACTACGTTTTGGACATTTTTTGTGAAATCTTAGGTTTGGTTTGGTTTCTTTGTTTAATGGCATATAAACTCTTTTTAGGTTATTTAATAGAAAATGGTCAGGGTGACCCGGGTTCTACTCCTGAACAAAGCTGAGTGAATTTCTCATAGCTTTTATAACCTTGGCAAAAGTATGCTCCACAGCGATTCTAGGGGAAGTTTCCTGAGTTGGTGTGGCTAACGGGGTTGAAGTGTGATACAGGAGTAAGCGAGTTCGAAGTCCAGTCTCGCTAAAAAGTTAATTTCGGAACTAATACACTTAGAAAAGCAAGGAACCCACATAGGGTTATATATATATATATATATATATATATATATATATATATATATATATATATATATATATTATTCACCATCTTGACCCATATATATTCGAACGTCTTAACTTGAAGATTCGAAAAGGAACAATCTTCAAACGAACATGTTTAGACAATGATTATCTACATAAGTATACGATATATATATATATATAGTCATCCACAGACAGATCTGTTTCGTTCTATCAGAACTCATTAGTGTGGCTAGACAGTAGCTTCCCGTAACTGGGATCGAAGCCCGGTTGACTCAAACGTCAAGCCAAACTTCTAACCATTCAGCCAAAAGAAGCCATTAGCTGCGAAGTACATTTTAAACGGTTATGAATCACAATTACAATTGTTTACATACATCCATTCAATGGCAACCGAGACCTCAATTCATATATATGAAGAGGCTTGCAATAAACGCTAATGGCAACACGATTACTTCTTCGCCAGAGAACTCAACGGTACGGGGGTAGGGGAGTATATATCTCTATAGTCATCCACAGACAGACCTGATTCGTTCTATCAGAACTCATCAGTGTGGCTAGACAGTAGCTTCCCGTATATATATATTTATATATATATATATATATATATATGTGTGTGTGTGTGTGTGTGTGTGTGTTTAAATGAGAGATTGTGGTGAATCTGACAATTTGATAATTTACGAGGAAAGTTGGATAAATCAAAAACATAAAGCCGATTTAGCGGTGCGATATCTTGTTCTTTTATTTCATTTTTTTTCTTTAAGTTTAAAACAAAAATGTAAGAACTTTCTCAAACTGGGTTTATTGCAAGGGTTTGAAAGGGTTGTTTAAGGGTTGCATGTGAGAGGATGCTGGAGACCGAACATAAACTTCATATTTTGACCCCACTGTTATGACCGTCACGTTGTGTCTTTCTTGTTCTCTTAGATGCTCAACCAGAGGTCTTAGGGTCCACTCCATCGGGGCATTTCCGAGGGCCTCCTCGGTCGGGTGTGGACTTCCTTACCACATCTGGTCTCTACTGTCTGGAATTCTACTGACAACTGCTCTGGGGGTTTCCGAGGGCCCCCTCGGTCGGGTGTGGCCTTCCCTACCACATCTCGTCTCTAACCCTCTGGGAGTCTGCTGGCAACTGCTTCGGGGCCCAAACTCAACTGAGTTAAATAATAACTCAACGCCCACACGATCGCCTACTGGATCTTTGAAATCGAATGTTTAATCGTCATCAAGCGGAAATAACTATCATGCAGTTCAGAGGTTACTCTCTTCCGGTGCATGACTGTAATGGCACAATGGGACCTTCACCTTGTCCCATATCATAAGCCTTAACCCGCCCACGCGATCTCTTTCGATTACTGGCCGTTGGAATGTGTCACTTCCTTCCGGTGTATTACCTTGGAATAGTATTTTGGGACGGGTCGAAGGTCAAAATATAACATTCATCCGTAAATTATTTTTCAAAATTCCACATGTGGAATTTTCTTCATGTTCGTCTCCATCACCCTCATGCATATTTTACAGAATAATTTAAAAGGACAATAAATGGCTGAAAACACAAAAAAAAATCACTTGAACCACAGCAAACAAAATCTTACTTAGAAGGCGACCTTCTCTCTATGTAACACTTGATCGGCTAATTATTATCTAAATTTCTCTTACTATCTTTGCGTGGTTGGCCATCTTGACATGTGTGCATCAAGGTATCATACGGATGCATTTTTTATCTTCTCAACACAACGGGCCCTCCATAATTCCTTGAAGAAATTTCAAAACCTTAAAAAGGACCATACTCTGGTCCCATATCCTGGTCACAAACTTAGTGACCCTGGTCATTGCAGCAATACATTTCACCTGGATTCCTCATGACCACACTCCAGTTCTTTGCTCAACAGGTTCCTACCTGGAGTAACCGGAGAATTTCATAAATTAAACACAATATCTTCAAGGCTCAAAGCATTCCACAAAAATCCACAAAAATCATGGCCCAAAACAAGTATCACAATACATCCGAATGTATCACAATCTGGCACGCATGCTGTTAACCACCTAAAATAGTCCACGCAAAATACTAATTAGCAATGTGTTACCTATTTTTTTTCATTAAGTTTCTCTTTCCATGCACATTTGTTTGCAAGCCCCAGAGGAAACATGTTTTACCTGATCAAACCTGCGCCGGGTTTCTTTTCAATTTAATCAGGAACCCTCGTGGCTACCAATATATAGGCACCTCGCCTTTCCCAGATTCGTTTCACTTTGCCAAATCACACACGAATCCAAAACATCATCGTGACTGAAAGACATAGACATCATCCACAAAATTTTGGAGTAGGCCACGCCTTTTTTCTTTTATTCAATCCTCGGAACTCCAAACTAAAAAAATCGAAGCCAAATAGGCCCTCAACAGCTTCATGGGTCGGCGAATTCTTCGATAGAATTGCTTTCAACAACAATCTGTAAATCCCCTTGAATGAATGTCTGTCTAACTCTCACGTCAGTCCACGATTTCCTCAAAAACAGAACCCCACCAAAAATATTTCCTATTCTACGAAAACCCCAAATTCTAAAAAAATATTTTAGAATCAATATAATTTCAAATATCATTAAACCTAGAATAAAATCCTCTGTTAATGGTTTTCGTCAAATTTCAGAATATGAACTGGAAAAAAAAATTCTGTCGCCTTTAAACTCAAACAAACTCAAAAATTTTCACTTTAAAACAAGTCAAAACAATGTTACAATCACAGTTCAAAAATGTTCAGTTTTCTTTTCTTCTTTTTTTCAATCAATGTAGTGATGTACTGTCTATTTTACTAAAAATGTCTGTTCTTTCTTTCTTTTTTTTTCATATGCTGTGTACAACAATGTTCAAGTTTCTTCTCCTTTTTTTCCGTCTTTTTCTATTGTCCTGTACGTTTTTGTTTTTGTTTTCGTTTTCATTTTCTTTTTTTTTTTTCCATTTTTTTTCATAATAAATTGCTCATTCAATGTCCCTTTTTTTCAACCTTATATCTACCTCTCTGTCTTTACCTTAACACGATAAATATAGGTTTGCTTCCCAGTTTATTCAATTTCAGTCTATAGTACCATAAATTAAGCCTGATTTATAATACAACTTTCTCAACAGCTTACGAGCATTCTACTTCTTTTTTTTTTCTTTGCACAAAATATCCCGGGTTTTTTTTCTCTCTAAACAACCCAAACTTTTATAAATTCTGCCAACATTTCCTAATTCAAAATATTTCCGAATCTGCGAATCTTCGCCACACTTGGTTCTGTCAAAATTCTGCGCATCTCTTAATTACATCCAAAACCCTGTTTCAAAATATCTTCCCCAATTACAATCTCAAAGCTTCACTCCAGGGGGAACTCACAAAATACCTGTCTGCCTCGTCAGACACAAAAAACATCTGTCTCTTAGTTACTCTGCCTCCACGGCAAGACCGTTTTCAAGACAATACCTATGTCTTCAATAATTGATATCAACAATTTCTACAGCAAAACAACCGGCCTGATTCTACCAGCGCCGAAAATATCGATTCTCCCAACTTCATAAATATCGAAAAATTATATGCGCATCATTCAGACAAACCACCAATGAGCGAAATTCTTGAACAATACCATTAATGCTCCCAAGATTCCATCTCTCGGATTAAAATTCTCATTTCCAATCCACAAGTTCCAAATATGAAAACCTGACCAAAAGGTCTTAACTACAGATATGCGGGATTCCAAATCTTGGACTGAAATTCTAATTTTCAATCACCACCTGTCTGGACCAATGAAAAGTTACAACGAATTTTTGTTTTACTCACAAAGACCTATTTGCGATAAAAAATCCCCATTCATAAAATTTAACATAAAATTTATTGTTTACGATAAGCTGTCTATCAAAAAACGGACAATAACTGTCCCATAGCCATCTTTCTTCCCTTCTTTTTTCCTCCCTCACTACGATACAATATTACACATAGTAGTAATTTCAATTTTTATCTAGGGATCGCACATTTTAAAAAAAATACTTATTTCCAATTTTATGTTTCTAGAAAGGCCCTTGTCATTAAAACAAATCTTTCACTATTATACCCAATTTAAATAACAGAGAAAGATAGAAGTTACATGAATGAGCAATCCACTTACATTTCCTGTTTTTTTTCTTTCTTTTCTCTTTTCTGTTGCTGGTTTGTTCTTGTTTCTGGGTTTTTTTTTCTTCTTCTTCATTTTTTCCAGCACGTTGCCTTCCTCTTTTCTTTCTTTCTTTTCTTTCTTTCTTTTCGCGTCAGTCTGTTCATCTTGTTTTTTCTTTGTTTTTTTTTTACTTCTTTCAATTCCAGAATTTTTCTTTTTCCTTTTCGTTGATGTCGTGTTGAGATGCTTAAAAACTGTTGTTTACGGTAACCAGGTTCGTTTTGAATCCTTGAAGAACTCTGCTGACACAAGCACCAAATCGGACAATGTTATATAGTCATCCACAGCGACACAACGATAAAGACGCAAGAATAAAGGACGCAGGAAGGAAAACGCGAGAATGAAGGACGCATGAAGACGTCTTTAGAAAAATATTCACCTCTCACTTTATTGCAAGGGTTTGAAAGGGTTGTTTAAGGGTTACATGTGAGAGGATGCTGGAGACCGAACATAAACTTCATATTTTGACCCCACTGTTATGACCGTCACGTTGTGTCTTTCTTGTTCTCTTAGATGCTCAACCAGAGGTCTTGGGGTCCACTCCATCGGGGCTTTTCCGAGGGCCCCCTCGGTCGGGTGTGGCCTTCCCTACCACATCTCGTCTCTAACCCTCTGGGAGTCTGCTGGCAACTGCTTCGGGGCCCAAACTCAACTGAGTTAAATAATAACTCAACGCCCACACGATCGCCTACTGGATCTTTGAAATCGAATGTTTAATCGTCATCAAGCGTAAATAACTGTCATGCAGTTCAGAAGTTACTCTCTTCGGTGCATGACTGTAATGGCACAATGGGACCTTCACCTTGTCCCATATCATAAGCCTTAACCCGCCCACGCGATCTCTTTCGATTACTGGCCGTTGGAATGTGTCACTTCCTTCCGGTGTATTACCTTGGAATAGTATTTTGGGCCGGGTCGAAGGTCAATATATAACAATAACACGGAAGAAATAATAATAATAATAATAATAATAATTGGTTTGTTTTGGTTTGGTTTTATGGCATATAAACATTGTAGGTTATTTAATGCCAAATCTTGTTTTATATATATATATATATATATATATATATAAACAGTTCTATTTCAAGCAATTAAGTTTAACAGAAGCACTGCTTAGTTTTATTCGACCCATAGATAGTTCCCAATCAGGAGCTACCACTCCCGGACAGAGTGGAGCTCGGAGTGATGGCAATAAAGGGGTGCTCCACATTCTCCAAAGTTGCAGCATCACAGGAACATCACCATCACATTGTTTAGAATTATATGCAGGATACTGGATATAAAAGAGGGGTTCCTACCCCTCTTTTGAGATGCAGTAGATGTATTGTACAGCCTCAGTTAACTGGGCCTAAATACTACATCAACTACTACTACTACAACTAATAATAATAATAATAATAGTAATGAAAATGGAACATGCAGGTGACAATTATGCCAATTGTAATTGGTGCGTTTGGAACAGTAACTAAAGGATTACTAAAGGGACTAGAGGACTTAGAAGTTAACGGACGAGTGGATACCATCCAAACTACTATTGAGAACGGCCAGAATACTAAGAAGAGTCCTGGACACTTGAAGAGACTTGCTGTCACTCAAACTCTAGTGAAAGACTATCAGCAGACGCTGATGTGAAAAACTCTAAGTAAGTAAATAAGAATAATAATATAGATTATGTGGTGACAGAAATGAAACGATCAATCTCATAATAAGCGAAATGCAGCACATTAGCACAGAAAGAGTATAAGACTAGACACGACTAATCGAGCAAAGAGATCCACTGGGAATTGTGCAAGAAAAAAAGTGTAGTATTTGAAAGGGACCGAGATACCAATATAGATGAGCTCGGAACGGATCCCAGGAACTCGGAAAAAAATCGGGCAAGTTGAAAATTAGATGAAGAATCGAGACCATCCATACATTATTGTTAGGACCGAGTTCGAATTTTAAGAAGAGACCATGTTGGGGACTGCTGGAGAAATCAGGTTGTACTCATAAGCAACTTTCTGCTACAGACTCCTACATCGGTCAGCTAATACCAGTGTTAGCAAAGGCATATTCATCTAACACTGATGTGTGAGTAAATAATAATAGTAATAATAAATATTATGATAAAAGAAATAATAATAATAATGATAACAATAATAATAATAATAATAACGGATCACCTAATCCTGGCCAGAAGACCAGACCTCATAATAATCAACAAAAAAAAAGAGAATTTGCAAAATTGTCGACTTTGCTGTCCCGGCGGACCACAGAATAAATCTGAAGGAAAGTGAAAAGAAAGATATGTACCTCAACCTTGCTAGAGAATTGAAAAAGCTGTGGAACATAAAGTAACGATTGTACCAATTGTGACTGGTGCGTTAGGCACAATAACTAAAGGATTATTAAAATGCCTGAAGGACTTAGAAGTTGGCGGGCGGGTAGAGACTATCCAAACAACAGCATTGCTAAGAACGGCCGGAATCCTGAGACGAGTCCTTGAGACTTGAGGAGACTTGCTGTCACTCAAACTCCAGTGAAAAACCATCAGCTAACACTGATGTGAAAAACTCTAAAGGAGTTAATAATAATAATAATAATAATAAACCTTAAGAGAGAAACTGAATCTCTCCTAATAGCAGCACCGAACAAGGCCATAAGAACCAATCATATCAAAGCAGGAATAGATAAGACGCAATGAAATAGCAATGGTAGTCTACGCGGTGACAGAGACGAAATGATCAATCACATAATAAGCGAATGCAGCAAATTAGCTCAAAAGGAGTATAAGGCGAGACACGACTGGGTTGGCAAGGTGATCCACTGGGTAATGTGCCAGAAATTTAAATTTGACTCTACTAACAAATGGTATATGCACAACCCATCACCTGTCCTAGAAAATAACACTCATAAACACCTATGGGACTTTAACATACAGACGGATCACCTAATCTCCGCCAGAAAACTAGATTTTATCATAATCAACAAAAAAAGAGAATTTTCAAAATTGTCGACTTCCTGTTCCGGTAGACCACAGAATAAATCTGAAGGAAAGTGAAAAGAAAGATAAGTACCTCGACCTTGCTAGAGAATTGAGAAAGCTGTGGAACATGAAAGTGATGATTGTACCAATTGTGATTGGTGCTTTTGGCACAATAAGTAAAGGATTATTATAGGCCTGGAAGATTTGGAAGGTGGCGGACGAGTAGAGACTATCCAAATGACAGCATTGCTGAGAACGGCTAGAATCCTGAGACGAGTCCTGATCACTTGAGGATACTTGCTGTCACTCAAACTCCAGTAAAAAACCATCAGCTAATACTGATGTGAAAAACTCTAAAGGAGTTAATAATAATAATAATAATAATAATAATAAGAAGAAGAAGAAGAAGAAGAAGAAGAAGAAAAGGAGGAGGAGGAGGAGGAGGAGGAAGAAGATCAAGAAGAAGAAGAAGAAGCAGAAGAAGAAGAAAAGGAAGAAGAAGAGTAGTAGGAAGAAAATTTTTGGCAAATCAAATTCCTGCTGGTATGGGTTAATCACGAGGTTCACTTTTCACATAATCAAGAAGAAGAAGAAGAAGAAGAAGAAGAAGAAGAAGAAGAAGAAGAAGAAAACGAATACGGGGGAGGAGGTGGAGGAGGAGGAGGAAAATAGAAGAAGAAGAAGAAGAAGAAGAAGAAGAAGAAGAAAACGAAGACGAAGAAGAAGAAGGAGGAGAAGGAGGAGGGAAAAGAAGAAGAAGAAGAAGAAGAAGAAGAAGAAGACGAAGACGAAGAAGAAGAAGGAAGAGGAGGAGGAGGAGGAGGAGGAGGAAAATAGAAGAAGAAGAAGAAGAAGAAGAAGGAGAAGAAGAAGAAGAAGAAGGTGAAACCCATAGGTAGGTGGAAGCATAGAAAATGTACATGAAAGGAACATGTAAAATCTTCTTTTTTTTGTTTTTTGTTTTTTGTTTTTTTTTAACTTGTTCGAAAATTGGCAAAATAAATTTAACATTTGCTTTAAAGTTTTCTCTATCATTCTACATCTGAAAAGTAAAAGTTTTTAAATGTTTGAATTTCAAAGACGAAATAAAGGTCAACTTACGTCTAACATTCACACGCCCGCACGCCCGCGTATATATATATATAAACACATGTGTGTATATGAGCCTCTTTCTCTCTCTCTCTCTCTCTCTCTCTCTCTCTCTCTCTCCATATATATATATATATATATATTGCAGGGGTTTATAGCTGTGTGTTATTTGAGTGTTCTCTTCTGGAGCGGAATATTCTACAAGACTGAGTACAATCACCTTTGATCATTTATATATATATATATATATATACACACACACAAACACGCACACACATACATATATATATATATATATATATATATTAAAATGAAGAGGTCCTTAAATAATACCAAATTTGGAATTATTTGCGGATCGATTCATTTTTAAGTATTTTACTTTTTCCTTTATTTGAACAAGAACAATCTTTATATATATATATATATATATATATATATATATATATATATATATATATATATATATATATATATATATGCGTGTGTGTGAGTGTGTGCGTGCGCGCGCGCTCGTGATGTAATGGATTTTTGAATATGGACACGGTGGTACGAGTTCTATTCCCGAACAAGGCTCTTAACATTTCACATAGCACGAATAATGTTCGGAATGTGATTCATCAAACAATTTTCTTTCATCCTATGGGTATATACATAAGCCATTCCATGGACATCATCTGGTCCCGTGGGACCACTCTTCCTAATCAGCACCTGAATTAATCGCTTGCCACCTGAGGTGCTTGAAAATAGAAATGCCGAGGAGATCAATCATTCTTCGTAACGGACACGCACGATACTCAATTTATGTTTTCTCCCGCCCAACTAGAAAATGTAGATGTCATATTCAGCCAGAAGAAAGACCAGAGAAATTATATTCATAGTAAGTAAAGTTGGTGACCGTAGTCGACGGTGACCCGAAGACTCCTTTTTCGATTGCTACTCCATCAAGGTGTTGTGGATGGCACTACTCCTTTCACTGGATTGATCCAATTTACCCTTTATACGCACCTTGATCTGTACATTATAATGCTGAGTGTTAAGCAATTAGGCATCAAGCACCATTTTTTGAGTCTTTGGTAGTGTTATAAAATAGCCGAGGGATTTCAGTTCATGCCTTTGAGTTTAGTTAGGTTGAGAACCTTTCGCCTTAGCACATGGGTTGGTTGAGTGTAACATTGAGGCAGGTGTTAACGCGGGTGCGCGTGGGCGGATGGAGGTGTCACTCGGATGTCATAATTGTCCAAGACGATACTGGGTGACTAGGTGCGGGTGACGTCACGCACCGGATGCACGCGGAAGTTTGTGTGAGACTTTGAAGAAAATAAGAGTCGAGTACTAGACGCCAAACGACTTTTGGAGCTCGCAGACGCGAGGCGAACTTGCGCCCTAATGGGGCCGCAAGAGTCGGGTACTAGACGCCAAACGAGAAAGATCAATCTTTTAGAGCTCGCAGGCGCAAGGCGAACTTGCGCCCTATGGGGGAGGCCGCTCGAGTTGGGGGCCAAATGAATAAGACAGCATAGAAGATTGTATCTCTCCTCCTTACGTCGAAACCTTTAACTCAAAGTTAATAAAAATGTTTCGTATCTGAACAAGAAGTCGTTACGTGTTTTCGAATTCCAGGATTCCTATGTTCTTTATATATTCTACAGTAATGAACATTATATGTCCATTTCGCACATACCGTTAATTGCGAATATAGTACAGCAGGATTCGACCAGGGATTGAACCTAGGTCTCCTAGGCTGTGTGGAAATAACTCAAACTATACAAAAATATAAATATAAAAATACCATGTACAGAATTTAAAAAAAAACAACTTCTAGCCACGAAATAGGTCTTGATGGGTTGAGATGCCGTTAAAATCTATCTATTGATAAATCAAGTGATCTAAAATACGAGGTGCATACGATAAGTCTCCAGACTTGTTTTGTATGGGCACATTTATGGATAGTACACAGATGAAACTCTAGTCCCCTTCGAAGTAATCTCCTCCGGCTGCAATGCACTTGTACCGTTCCAAAAACTTCTGGCAGGTCCCATAGAAGTCCTCTTGTGTGAGCGTATCAATGACCTTCATCATAGACTCTTTCATCTCTTCAATTGTCTCATAACGACAGCATCTGAGCTTAGGGAATAACCAAAAGTCACAGGGAGCAAGGTCTGCTCTATAGGGAGGGTGAGGAACTGTCTTGATGCCAATCTGGGTCAAATAGTCTGTGACAAGGATGGAGTTGTAGACATGAGTATTGTCCTGGTGGAAATGCCCCTGACCTGATTGGAAGAGTATTGTCCTCTTCCGACGGAATCTCTTCCTGAACTCCCTTAAAACCTCAACATAGTAACCCTAACCCTAACCCTTTGGCCAATCAACTCTGGTGTATTGACTTCCTTACTCCTCCCACTGCTCTCATCATCCCTCACAGACTCCCGGCCTTCCTTGAATCTCTTATACCACTCAAAAACTGATGCTGGATTCGTGCAAGATGGTCGAAAAGACGTCTGAAGCATTCCATACGTTTCCCTGGCATTTTTTTTTCAAGTTTAAATAGAATTTTATTGCATATCGTTCTTCTAAAGTGTCATCACGTCCAGATTGCATTTTTGAAATTCCCCAGCTGTGACAATCAGGCTTAATAGGGTGTATTCCAATTGCTGCTGTAGCTGTTTTTTTGAACCTGAAATCATAAAGATTTGTCATCTCATAATATGTATAGCAATAAGATACTGGATTTTCAAGAGTCTACGACAATTTTTAATGCCTGTACAAAATAAGTCTGGAAACCTATCGTATGCACCAAATACATGCAAAACAGTAAAACTGTTTTTTTTTATTTTGTTAAAATAGCGATTTAACAAGAATCTGGAAGCGTTTTTATTTTTTTAAAAGGTTTTACTGTTTTCAAGTATTTGTTTCTTTTCTTTCAATGGCATAGCAACCTTTTGAGGTTACTTAATGCCAAAGAAATCTTTGTTGAAGAACAGGAGTGTAACTATCAAACCCATAACAGTGAGGGTAAAAGAGTTATATGACTTTCCAAAGTTAAAAGTGAACCTAATAGCGCAACTGGTGCACGAACTCGCTAACTATGGTGTTAAAGTCCAGCACTAATGCAACTACACCACGGAGAACCCCTCTTCTCTTTCAATTTTAATAAAACATTTTCTGTTGGTTAATCTTTAGTGATATGTGGTATTTTCTGTTTAGATTCTGGTGTCAGTTTTGACAAAATTGAAGAACACAGGCCCTGTTGCGAATCATGTTTCACGGTGGTTCCGGCAAGATAAAGCAAACCTCCACATCTTACGTATTTGACATGAAACTGGTTACCAGAACTCTTGACTGTCAACACTGACTGATTTAAATTCCTCTCAAAATTCCTTGTAACCAAATCCACAAACGGAATTCTTTTAAGGACAGAATTGAAAACTTATTTTATATCGGTCTGAATTCTTTTAGGCCAGAACATCTCTCATAAAAAGTACCATTCTTCATCAAGCTGATTCTAGTGTTATTGAATTGTAGTTGACAGATCAACTTTTCAGGATGGAGTCTCGTCATAGACCTTTTTTTTATTTCTATCCAATGTATCCAGCACCTCGAAGACTTTATATCCTCCAACGTATTCGAGATAGATATGTGTGGAAAGTGACAGAAATCGATTGATATGAACCAAGCTGGCTAACGAGTTTGATGGCTAGCTCAGATCATGGATAGAGAAATAGATTGCGACAGGGATAGATAGATAGATAGATAAAAAGCGACAAGGAAAGAAAGGTACAAGGAAAGAAAGGTGCAGAGAAAGAAAGAAAGAAAGAAAGAAAGAAAGAAAGAAAGAGGCCGAGAGAGATTGATAAAAAGTTACCGAGATAGATAGATAGATAGATAGATAGATAGATAGATTGATAGATACTGAGAGAGATTGATAAAAAGATACTTAGATAGATAGATAGATAGATAGATAGATAGATAGATAGATAAAAAGCGACAAGGAAAGAAAGGTACAGGGAAAGAAAGGTGCAGAGAAAGAAATAAAGAAAGAAAGAGGCTGAGAGAGATTGATAAAAAGTTACCGAGATAGATAGATAGATAGATAGATAGATAGATACTGAGAGAGATTGATAAAAAGATACTTAGATAGATAGATAGATAGATAAAAAGCGACAAGGAAAGAAAGGTACAGCGAAAGAAAGGTGCAGAGAAAGAAATAAAGAAAGAAAGAGGCTGAGAGAGATTGATAAAAAGTTACCGAGATAGATAGATAGATAGATAGATAGATACTGAGAGAGATTGATAAAAAGATACTTTGATAGATAGATAGATAGATAGATAGATAGATCGTCTTCAATTTCATCTCACTCTTATTATGAAAATTGCTTCCGATTAACCTTTTTTCCGGTCACATCAGCTCACCGTATTGGTGGGAATACTTTAGCAAGAATTTTTATAGTCAGTATTTTCTATCATATTCACATATCATTGGTTTTCTTTTTGTAAATAAAAATTAACCCTCTCACCCTTCTAATGTAAACGTACATATAGGAATGGTTTAGAATCTTAAAGACAGATTGGTCTATTTTATTAAGTGTTGTTTGAAAGATTTTCTGTCTTTATGTGACGTTATGCTGAAAGGAATAGTAAAGCATTATATTACAAATTGTATGGTACAAAACTGCATTGGATGGTGAGGCTCCAGTTCCAGAAAACTACACATGAGGATTACTTCTTCATTGCCATTACATTTAGACCACTTCGTTATTCATAATATTCACCGTTCTCTTTCTTTTTTTTTTCTTTTTTTTTGGTATTTAAATGTAAATCAACTAATAACAAGCTTAGATGGCGTAACACATAAAGTTGTATGGAGTGGATGCTGCTACTCGTGTTCGAGACCTGAATAAGGCAGTTGGCATTTATCATAGGGCAGATTCACTCAGCAAAATGATTTATGTAACTATTTTCCTTCCAGCTATTGGTAAATTGTTGGTTTGTTTGTTTATTTGTTCTGTTTTTATGGAATATCAACTTTTGTAAGTTGTTTAATGTCAAATCAGTTTTTAGACAAATTAACAGTTCTATTACAAACGATTCAGTTTATCAAAAGTACACACTTTGATTATCAAAAACGTTTCTATTTCAAGCTATTCAGCTAAGTCAAGCAGTTCTAATTCAGCCAATTTATTTTAGTATAAGTATATTTTTTGTTTGCACACAGTTAAATGCCAAAACAATTCTATATTAAACAATTCAGTATAGCGTAAGTAGTTTCAATGTCAAAAACAGTTCTATTTCAAACAACTCAGTTTTGCATACAAGAACAGTTCCATTTCAAACAATTCAGTTTAGCATAAGTACGCAGTTTAAATGTCAAAACAGTTCTATATCAAGCAATTCAGTTCAGCATAAGCACACAGTTTAGTTCTATTTGATCCATAGATAGGGCCTTATCAGGTGCTACCACACCAGGCCAGAGTAAACCTAGAAGCGATGGCAATGAAGGGGTACACTGCATTCCCAAAAACTGCGGTATTACGGGAACATCACTATCAGATTGTTTAGTGTCATATCTACGACGCTGTTTGTTTTTGGGCCCTATCCCTCTGCAGAAAAGCAGTCGGTGTATTCTACAGCCCCAGTCGTTTGGGTAGGTATGTAATAGAAGGATGTAACTAATCGACTAAATTATTTACCAGCTGAAATATCTCGAGCTAATTGAAGATGTGTTTAAATTTACCTCGTTACTCTCTATATTACCCATCGACTTTCTCAGTCGATAGACATTTTCTATCCTATATTTCACCGGAAAATCATGAGAAGTCTTTTATCTGGTTTTAGAAATTATAGGACGAACGGAAACCATCCAAACTACTGCACTATTGAGATCAGTCAGAATACTGAGAAGTGTCTTAGAGACTTCAGGAGTCTTGCTTTCACTCAATCGCGAGTGAAAGACCATCAACTACCGCTGATTTTAAAATTTCTTAACGAGTAACTTTTAATAGTGGACTTTGCCGTTCCAAAAATTTTAAATAGAATGTTTATCCAATTTGTTTGTTGGGTCTGTTGTCGTTTCTTAAGAGTTTTTATTTGCATAGAATCGCGCTGAATTCGATTAATTTTCACACATTGATAAACTCTAACAGGCAGTACCACTCCGGGTCATACTGGACCTGGGAGTTATAGCAACGAAGATCTAGTCTTCACTCTCACATCCCCACTATTAGGGATTCACCATCAACTACAATTTAGTGTCACACTTTGGACGACCCTTTTTGGGAGGGCCTCATCCAATGTCTCCAGCACCAAGAAGACTTTATATCCTCCAATGTTTTCAAGATAGATATGTGTGGAAAGAGACAGAAATCGATTGCTATGAACCGAGCTGGCTAGCCAGTTTGCAGGCTAGCTCAGATCATAGATAGATAGATAGATAGCGACATGGATAGATAGATAGATAGATAGCGACAAGGAAATAAACGTACATTGAAAGAAATGTACAAAGAAAGAAAGAAAGAGGATGAGACAGATTGATAAAAAGTGACCGAGATAGATAGATAGATCGATACTGAGAGAGATTGATAAAAAGATATTTAGACAAATAGATAGATAGATAGATAGATCGTCTTCAATTTCATCTCACTCTTATTATGAAAATTGATTCCGATTGACCTTTTTTCCGGTCACATAAGCTCACTTTAGCAAGAATTTTTATTGTCAATATTTTCAGCAGATTCTGTTAGTCTATTCTACGCTGTATTGACTGAGCAGCAAAATGAAAGTGGCAAAATTGAATTTGAAATATCACTGAAAGATTCACAATTAATAATAATATCGATAAAGGGGAAAGAAGCCTTCAGAACGTCTCGGCTCCATAATTTGAACTTCAGTTTAAAATCTAAATGAAGGTAACCCAATCCTCCCAAAATGTAGGTTTTCTAAAATAATGGATTCCCAATGTCATTGATTTAAGATGCCTTTCTTGAACAAGTGCGACAAGATGAATTTTCCTCATGAAGAATAACTCCATCATCACCGAATAAAATTTCTATCGATTGAATAATACACTTATTATCCAGCACTTCAATGAATACATGTGCATTGCTTATTGAACTGTCACCTCCCCTAGTCCTTTAGATAATATACATATTTAATATTTCAATTCTTTTTTCGCAGACGTCCAATGTGGTAGTGTTTAGTAATAGATAATGTCTTATGACATCCCATAAAAAGTCTACCAAAATATAAATGTTTAAAAAAATAATCAGTCAGACACACACATTTAATTTGTCTCTGTATTTGTGATGACATACTTTACTTAAATCTGAACTGTTTTCTGGCCATATCAATAATTATATAAGCTTTTCATGAAGAATTGATTTGATTATCATTTAATCTGATATTTGTTTTAGAAATGAAAATTAAAGATATTTTTTTTCTTTTTAATGAACATTGGGAAACTTGAAAATATCTTCTTACGTATGACTAGGGGGAAAATATTCTCATATTTTAATTTAATCTAATCTTATCTAAATAGAAGCTCATAATAAATGCTTGAAAGATATTCGGTTAAACAGTCATATTTAATTGAACTCTCTATTTATAGAAACATGTTATAATATTTAGATTCTGATTGTTTGCTAGTCATGTCATTGATTGTAAATGCTCAACCTCCCGTTTTTTTTTCAAATTCAACCTTCAGTTTTCTATTGGATTTAGATCCAGACTGTTCACTTGTAATATCTTTGAATTTATACGCCTCTACGGAGGAAAAGTTTTAATTATCTTTGCTCTGTGACAAAATATATTATCGTCCTGAAAAAATGACTACATTATCACTAAACCAATTTTCTATCGATTAAAGTAGGAGATTATGTGGATTTCAATGTAACCCTACATTGACTGTAAAGATAATAACTGTCATCTCTCCAGATCTTTTAAATAAAATACATCTCCATTTAATATTCCTATTCTTTTTTTACAATCTTTCAATGCGGTAGAGTTTGATAATAAATAATGTCTAATGACATCTAATAAAAATGCTACCTGATGTTAAAAGTTTTAAAAAATGATGAGCCAGACAGTCCCATTTTGTTTATCTCTCTATTTATGATGACATATGTTGTTTGTTGTTGTTTTTTTTTATCTGAACTGTTTTCTGGCGATGTTAGTAATCTTATAAGCTTTTCATAAAAAGTCTTTTAATCATTTTTTTATGTGGTATTTGTTTTAGAAATGTAAATTATATGATAATTCCATATTTCATATTTAGACAACTTTGAATAACTTTACGATATTTTCCTTTGATTTACTTGGAAAAATATTCTACTAATTTTATCCAATCTAATCTAATCTAATCTAAATAATAGCTAATAATAAAACCTTGCGAGATATTCCGATAAACAGTCATATTTACTTGAGTACTTAAAATATTTATTCGGCTTCAGTATCCAGTGCTAACAGATACTTACAATAAACACAGAAAAATAAGTTACAAACAATTAAGACAAATTACAAAGAATTGAGGAGTGTCAAAATGCTGTATCGCCAAATGAAGTTAGATCAGTCCGAATATTAATCAGCTTAATATCATGATATTATTAATGAACTGCAGAAATCCTTAATCGTTGGCTATTTAAGCCTATGAGCCAGGCCATCTGTTAGAGTACTGAAGGGGTGACAGCTACTCTACGACATCATCCCTTTGAAATTTTATGTCCCCTGGACAACATATTTTAGTCTTTTAGGGTCTATTTCTATAGTATCGGTGGGAATTCGTGTTTTTTTTATTGATCGATTCTATTGTACTGGTTTGAGGCATAGATACGTCGAACATATCGGAAATACCCGTCTTTAATTCCTCCTTGCGTTGACCGTCGTCCGCCCTATATCTGTTTTTTAATTGATTTAAATGTCTCTAAATTACCCATTTGGGATTTTTTATCAAGTGCAACATTTTGCCAAGTTTTCTATCAATAGTTGCTTCTTCACATGTTTCTTATCCAAATTTATAATCCTTAAGGTATATTTTTCCGCCGGGGTTATAATGTTTACCATTGGTATTTTTTCTTTCACCCATTTTATTCTATTTAGGTATCAATTTATCGAATACCGAACGAATTTTTTTTTGCAAACATGAGTTTGGCCGGGACGATTCCTAAACTTGCATTTACGCGAGGTGTAATGCGATATATGGACAATAATTTTTGTAATTCCTCGTTCAGGGTTTCAATCCCGCTGTCCTTCTTAATTGGTCTCTTGAACACATCAATAAATCTTTCTATCATTCCGTTTGACTATGGATGGTAGGGTGGAGATGTTAAGTGTACAGGTGAATGAATTTTAGTAATATTTTCAAAATCTTTCGAAGAAAATTGTGTACCGTTATTGGACACGCACATTTCTGGTACGCCTAATCCAGCAAATAATTCGTATAAACAATCTATCGTGACTCAACTACTTCGTGTTTTACATTTAAAAACTTCCGTCCACTTTATGAAGCTGTTCACCACAATGAAGAAATAAGTCCACTTTATTGAGCCGGCGTGGTCAATATTGAACTTCACTGGAAGCGACTTTGCTGCCCACGCACATTTTTGCAAATTTTTCCAGATTTTCTATTACCTTGTCAATGCCATACCAATATGCATAGCTCCTCATGAGAGTTTTCATTCTTGATATTCCTGGATGGTCGGATTGAAAATCCTTCAAGACTGATATTACCACCCTATCTCCATATAACAATATACCGTTACATATGGAAATAAAACTATGATTTTTTTCTTATGGTCCATTATCTCTTTTTTTTTTCTCTGTAATGAATTCATAAAATTTTGCTTTGAGCCTAATTTCTTTCAAAGTAACTGACAGCTCTTTTACTGTGTTGTACAGAACATTTTTACAATTCATTTCGGAAGTCATTGATGCAATAACTGTCTCTTCTAATGATTCTATTATTGTTTGGATTATTCTAGACAAACCATCACCCTGAGGTCTTTTCTTAGAGGGTAAGAACTCTATTTCAAAAGAGTAATTTAACAAGATGGTACCTCATCTTTGTAAGCGATTAACTTAATGTGCAGGAGTTCCTTTTTTCGAGCCGAATATGGACAGTAGTTGGCGGTGGTCAGTTTGAAGGAGAAACTCTCATCCATGCATGTATTTGTAAAATTTCTTAACGGTACATATCAAGCCCAACCCCTCTTTTTCAATTCGTGAATAATCAATTCCTGCTGAGACCAAAGTCCTCGAAACATCATGTACGGCCTTTAACTGACTCCTTTTTTCTTTGTGTAAGATTACGATCCCTAAACCCAAATTACAAGCATCGCTTGACACAATAATCTCCTTATTAGGGTCGTAATGCATGATATTAAGGTCCAACATCAATGCTGTTTGTAAGTTATCGAAAACCTTTTGATAATCGACCGACCAATTTTAGTTTATATCAATTATGCGAAATTCCTTGAACCACCGTTGTGCCACACGTTCGTTACTGGTTCCTGGGCCAAATGCATCATTGATATCACGAGCTGTCTCGGCAGAAAATCGTGCGGATCTGAATTTTGTCCATGCTGTCGAAAAGCCTGCAAAAAAAAATGAATGAAGAGATAGAGAACGGTAACGAATAACACGATTCAATAGAGCAAAAAACGCGCTTCAAAATGATATATAACATGGCTATATATATATATATATATATATATATTTCAATGAATTAATTCAGAAATCATATATAAAAGTAACATATGTGAGAAAACTACATTATTTTTGCACCAACCTAATATTTTAAGAAGTTTATTTAAAGGTTCTCTTAATGTGTACATATTTAGAATATAATTTCTATAATGATGAGCGATCCCCAAAAGTGATTGTAGAGAAGATACATTTGTAGGAGCAATCATGTTCTTCATTGCGTTCGCACGGGTAGGATCAAGCCTCTAACATTTTTCGTTTATGCTCTGTTCCTAATACTTGACTTTTGGTTTTAAAAAATTCATATTTTTTTAATAATCAGCTAAATCCAAACTTTTTAAAAAACATTTTGAAAACTTCCTATACTTGTCTTGCAGGTTCTTCTCAGGTTTTTCTCTTTTTTATATATATCATCTAGATATGCTATTAAAATGTCTATCCCACTGAGCATGGTGTCCGTCACCTGCTGGTATATCGCGGGAGCAACCTTTATTCCAAGAGGTAATCTAAGAAATTTATGTAGTCCTTTCTACGTATTGATTATTAGTATTTCAGCACACTTTTCATTTATTGGTATGTGCAGATAGGCCTCCGATAAATTCAACTTTGAAAATTTTTGAGCCCCATTTATTTGGGCGAAAATTCCGTCTGCCGAAGGGTGAGGATGGTTAGTTTTTTTCAAGTAGTCATTTACTCCTGTCCAATAATCTACGCAAACACTTATCTTGTTTGTCTTTTTTGTGTATACGAACTGGCTTTCCCAGCGACAACAATCGGTTTCTGCAATTACCCTTATTTTTTCCAGCGGTTCAAGTTCTTTGTCAATATTCACCTATGCCACAAACGGTACTTGTTTTTTTTTTTGATAAAAATATTGGTGTCGCATCCTCTTTTAATTCGAATTTTGCTTTTACTTAGGAGCAAAATGCAAGGCAATCCGAAAAAATTCGGGAAAATTTACTTTGTGTTCCCTTTTCTGTTTTTCGGTGTTGGTTGATGTTGTGTTCTGATTAGAGAATGCTTGTAGTAGTAATAAAAAGACAAACCACGATATGTGAGGAAATAGTTATATTTACAGGAAAGAGTATTTACAAGAGAGAGAGAGACTGTTAGTAAACAAGAACAAGTGAATAGAATAAGGATATAGTTCAACAATAGTATTGGCTTCAGTTATGAGGAACTGCACTTCACCTTCTGGTCTCAGACTGTTGGCATTAGTAGCTACTGCTATGTATGGCAGATGGACTAGCTCATTGTGCCGAAAGGGTGTCTGATACACAACAGTTGACGATCCATCTACATTAAAACAAAAAGTGTTTTAGGTACGTTTAACACGTCGAACGTTTTCACCCAGTCAGTACCGAAAATGTTTTGCAATAGACCCATGACAAATACGTTTAACCGTTTCTTTTACCTTGAGAAAAAAATTATTACAGTTTCGACCAAGAAAATTAATTTTACTTCAGTCAACCCTCTGAGGATTTTTTTAAAAAAGTAATTGATGTTGCTCTGTTAATTCTTTTCCAGGTTTCAGCATTTGTTTTTATGAACTCCTAATCAGTGTCTAATTGAAATTTGACTTTTTTATTAGTTTGTCGAAAATTTATTTATTTTAAATTTCTTTTTATTATCTATAGTACGCCTTGTTCAGTAGTACAATGGACAAAAGTTTTATTTTTCGTTTTACTTTTGGGCGCTTTTATACCATGGAAAATTTATGCCCTTTGTTCCCATAATTTATATATTATTTGTTTTTAAAAGGACAATCTTAAATACATGTGTTGTATATTGACCTTCGACCCCGCTAAACATGCCATTCCAAAGTGAAGCGCCGGAAGAAATTGGCATATTCGATGGCAGTTATGAGAAGAAATCGCGTAGGCTGGCTTGGCTGACAATATGGGACAAGGTAAAATCTCAAGCTACAATCATAGACTGATGCACCGGAAGAGAGTGACCTGTGAACTGCATGACAGTTATTTACGCTTGATGACGATCAAACATGCCATTCCAAAGATTGAGTGGGCGATTGAACTATTATATAACTCGGTGTAAACAGGAAGTCAGTGAGTTGGAGTCAAGACGAGTTAGAGACAAGATGTGGTAGGGAAAGCCACCACCCAGCAGGAGGGGCCCTTGTGACCCCCGATTGAGTTGGAGATCAGATGAGTTAGAGACATGATGCGGTAGAGAAAGCCATCATCCAGCAGAGAGCTGGGCACCTGGGCCTCCAGTTGAGCATCCCTGGAGAACGAGAAAGACACAACGCTGATGGCCATAAGAGAGGGGTCAAGTTGTTGCAGTTCTGTTCGGTCCTCAACTCCCTCTCTCACACACAACCCTTTCAAATAAAGTGAGAGGTATATTTTTTTAAAGAAGTCTTCGCTCATCTTTATTAATTGCGTCAGTATGTATTCCTCATGTAAATGTGAATATATGTATATGTATTATGTGTTTGTATAGATAATCATGGTCTTGGCTATACAACACATATAATCCGCTACAACGTAAGCAGGGATTAGTTTTAAAAGAAGTTTTTTTTTTCCTTACCTTTTGGCTTATTCTGGACTAGTTGAATATAGGAAATGTTTCCTTCCTCAAGTTTTGCTGTGTCTGCCTTCAAATTTAAAGTACGTTGAAACTCATTTGCAAGATTTTAAAATGTTATATTCTGGTCTTGTTCTAATTTTGTTAGAAATCTCGATCTTATTTCTGGATCTTCTGGTGTCGTAAGACCCCGAACGAAAATTCACCATTTAAACATATCTGATGTTATTTTCTCAATTTTCCGCCTTCTCTGTTGACTTTACCGGCAAAAGTCATGTAATCCTCGTTTTTTCTTTGTAAGATTCAAGCTTTTCTATCATCTGTTGAAAAGTGAACACCCCTCTCCGAATATTTTTGTAAAAAATTGTATGGTTTCCAAGAATTAAATTTCTCCGGGATGTCTTAGGTGTATAAAATCTGCGTACTTTTCGTTTTCCACACTTTTTCCCTTCTGACTATGTTACACAGTCTTTTTCAAATATTTCTCCGAAATCATGCTCCGAATACGACTTTTTCGTCTGATTTGTATATCACACACACACACACACACACACACACACACACACACACACACACACACACATATATATATATATATATATGAAAAAAATACAAGTTATTCTGAGGATAATTTATTTGTAGTTGAATTATTTGTTAACGATTGACGTTGAGGCTTTTATATCAAGCCTTCATCAAATAGGTAAATAATCAAAATAAATAAAATGCTTCTTTGAACACTTGTGTTTCTTTCATATTTGCACAATTACACACCGTAAGATTTCCTTCTATTTTCCGATATACATATATATATATGTATATATATATATATATATATATATATATATATAGTGTATCACAAAAGTAAGTACACTCCCCATATTTTTGCAGATATTTAAGTATATCTCTTCATGGGACAACAGTGAGAAAATGACTCTTTAACATAATGAAAAGTAGTCTGTGTGCAGCTTATATAACAGAGTAATTTATTTCCCCCTCAAAATAACTTTATTTAATCTACAGAGGTAGATCATTCTAATTCAGTAAACCATCAAAGGGTAGAAATGTTGAGCAAAAGTAAGTACACCTTGCTATTTTTATATTCAAATATTTTTTTTTGATTTTTATTTGTTATTTTCTGTTATTTTTATATTCCAATATTTTTTTGATTTTTATTTGTTATTTTCTGTTATCTTTATAGTCCAATATTTTTTTATTATTTTTATTTGTTATTTTCTGTTATTTTTATATTCCAATATTTTTTATTTGTTTTTTTCTGTTATTTTTATATTCCAATATTTTTTTTATTTGTTTTTTTCTGTTATTTTTATATTCCAATATTTTTTTTTATTTGTTTTTTTTTGTTATCTTTATATTCCAATATTTTTTTTATTTGTTTTTTTTTGTTATTTTTATATTCCAATATTTTTTTCTATTTGTTTTTTTCTGTTATTTTTATATTCCAATATTTTTTTATTTGTTTTTTTCTGTTATTTTTATATTCCAATATTTTTTTTTATTTGTTTTTTTCTGTTATTTTTATATTCCAATATTTTTTTTATTTGTTTTTTTCTGTTATTTTTATATTCCAATATTTTTTTTTATTTGTTTTTTTGTGTTATTTTTATATTCCAATATTTTTTTTTATTTGTTATTTTCTGTTATTTTTATATTCCAATATTGTCTGCCTATAGCTGTTATATTCCATCATCTTCGAAATCTAAAAATCAAAAACACGGTTGTAACCTCTCCCTATATGGCTCTCACCTGGTCTTTGCAACAAGTAATTTGTTCTCTGAGAAAAGTTTATGAATCTGATTTTTTTCGTAATAACCCAATCCAAACAATATGTATAAATTTTTGGAAATGAAGTCTGATAATTTTTATCATTTAGTTTCCACACCATTATCTTCATAGGGATATTCACAATCTTTCGGCTGGTGCAGCCTTCGGTGTTCTTGATACGTTTCTCATCGAACTCCGAAGCCTACACAGAACTTCGAACCTACCCCTTTATTTAATCTACAGGGGTAGATAATTCTAATTCAGTAAAACATCAACGGGTACAAATATTTAGCAAAAAGAAAGTAAGTATACCTTGTTACTCTTATCTATATTTAGGATTGAACCTAAAACCTCCAGTCGATTTCACTGGGAAGTTCATTAACCAAATGCCTATATTTCTTTAGGCAATTGTCAAGCAGGAAAATTTAGAGTGAAATTTTTGGAGTAATAAATGTAATGTTTTTATCAATACTATGAATCATTACCAATCAGTATTACGTAAGATTTTTTTTCTTTCTTTCTTATCCTGAAAGTTT
>OY757946.1:38794611-38824611 GCA_963585895.1 Sepioteuthis lessoniana | reverse complement strand
TGTCTCTCACTCCTCATATCGAATAACCTTTAACACAAAGGTAATAAAGTTTCGTACCTGAACCAATTTTGTGAATTTCGTGTTTTTGAATTCCTATATATGTTTATGGACATTTTGTGAACATTATATCTATTTCACACATCCGTATATTATGAGTATTTTACATCTGGCCCAGACAGGTAGCACCTGATAGGGTCCTATCTTTGGGTCAAACAGAAGCGTTTGACATTTAAAGCGCGCTAAAAATGACATGCTAAATTCAATTTTTAGAAATAGAACCATTTTTGATTCAAATAAGTGTTATCCTATTTACCTACCCCTCTGCTCGGGCAGGATATGACACAAGGTCAATTTTTAAGCGGAGTTTAACAGGTTTTAATTCAGAGTTTTCCTTCTCCTAGACTAGTTGCCTCACCAAGGCTGAAGAACCTAGTCTGTCCTACTATTTACCCATAGTTGGAGGGAGACTAATTGGATTGATACCTTTCCCAAGCGTATTAGTGCTATCAAAACACTGATGTTTAATTGAATTGTTAGTGATACAAAGCAATATTTGGAACCATTTAACTGTGCACACGAATGAGAAATGTTGAATTGAATAATTAGTGTTAAATAGCAATACTTGCCAAAAATGGTTAATATTGAATTGATTCATAAATGTTAGATAGCAATAAATGTAACCAATTAATATGTAGAAACAAAAACAATTGTCCTGTCAAAACAAATTAGTTCTAACTCATTTAAAAATGAAATTACCGACAAACTAATCTCCTACATATCATGTCTATATTTTCTATTGTGTGCAAATAAATGACTGATGTTAATTTTTTGATTTTACTGTTACATTGCAATACTTAAAGTAATTTAACTGTGTGAAAACTGTTGCGTTCTGGTTAGTGATCGCTTGTAATATTAAATAAAGGACAAACCACGATATGAGAGAAAATAGAGATATATTCTCAGGAAAAAGTATATACAATAGAGAGACTATTAGTAGACAAGAACATAGGATTAATAAATACAGAATGTAATATTAAATAAAGGACAAACCACGATATGAGAGGAAATAGAGATATATTCTCAGGAAAAAGTATATACAATAGAGAGACTATTAGTAGACAAGAACATAGGATTAGTGAACGCTTGTAACATTAAATAAAGGACAAACCATGATAAAAGAGGAAATAGAGATATATTCTTAGGAAAAAGTATAAAAAATAGAGAGATTATTAGTAGTCAAGAACATATGATTAGTGAATACAGAAAGTAATATTAAATAAAGGACAAACCACGATATGAGAGGAAATAGAGATATATTCTCAGGAAAAAGTATATACAATAGAGAGACTATTTGTAGACAAGAACATATGATTAGTGAATACAGAATAAAGATATTGTCCAATGATAGTATTGGCTTCCGTTATTACGGTAGCAAGTAAGGTGATCAAGTGCGATCTCCAGTCTCCAACGCTCTAATACTATTCCTATAAGGAACTGCTCTTCACCTTCTAGTCTGCCCTGGTATTATTAGCTATTGCTATATATGGCAGAAGGACTAGTTCATTGTGTGGAAAAACGTGAGGGATACTTAACAAAAACCAATGCTGAACAGTCATTAGAATTATTGATATTTGATGGAACTAATCGATATCATTTAACTTTGTACAAGAAAATAAAATGCTTAGACTCGTTAAAAGATTTTATCAATAAAATGTGTTTAAAAATTATATATAATTAATATATATGGATGAACAGAATTTGGTATTAAATATCTTTCAACAGTTTATATACCACAAACAAAACCATTGAAATTGAATAGAAGGCTGAAAAGAAAATAAGTAAACAAAACAAACACTATTTAAGTCATATAGCATTTTAACGATCAAGCAAATCAATGCAACATATTTTCGGTGACCCATCTTTGAAAGATATCAAAAGAGGAAAATAGATATTTCATCAACAAAAAGTATGAAAAAGTTTAACATCACAAGTATAAAACGGGCAATATAGACATGTAGAAATGGAAACCCTTGGATGCACCATTGTGGCTGTGAAGGAAGGCAAACGTAAATCAAAGTGGAAGAATCAAAAGTTAGGTCAATTGAACAACCTCAGCTGATGTTTAAAAAAAGAACCTCAAAGATCAAAGGCAAGGATTTTATGGTGCACACTAGAAACCACTGATGTTCCTCACTAAGTAAAATAAAGAAAGTTGGCGACCGTAGTAAAGGGCAACCAAAAGGCTTCTTTTTCAATAGCTATTACACCGAGGTGTAGGGGGGCGCTACTCCTTTCTCTGGATTGTTCCACTTTACCCTTAATACGCACCTTACATCGCTGAATGTTAAGCAAGGAGGTATCAAGTTCAATTTTTAATGTCTTTGGGACACGACCTGGGATTGAAACTTGGTCTTCCGGACCATAGGCGAACATCGAATATTTTGAAGAAATATTCGAACGGTAGTGTTACATCGACATTTTTCATTGTAAACCTTCGATGAACCGATAGGTTGTCAAAATCTGTAACGTTATGGTGCGATTTCTTAAAAACCCTTCTGGTTCTTTTCTAAGAACTTTCTAAATTTCGTGATGGATACGATTGAGAAGCAGATCGTTAAAAGCCTAAGAAGCTACAGGGGTTAGAATTATGCCTTTGTAGTTCTTAGAGATTCCTAGGTCACCTTTTTTAGGTAAGGGAATGATGTAACCTTCTATTTCTCTATTTTGTTTTCCTGCTTCGTCAGTGAAGTACGTCATCAAATTTTGATAACTTCAAAATTTCGTCGGGAGGCATTTTGTCTGCTTTTCTGTATTTAATCTTTTTTCAAGACTGCTTGAAGCTAATCCTCCGTAATCTGTCCTAGTTTCACGTCTGAGTAAAATAAAGTTGGCGAGCATAGTCGAGAGTGACCTAAAGGCTCCCTTTTCGATAAGGTGTAAGGGAGAACGATATTCCTTTTTCTGGATTATTCCATTTTACCCTTGATCCTTACGTTTTAATGCTGAGTTTTAATCAAGGAGGTATCAAGTACCATTTTTTGAGTTTTTGGAATGACTCAACCTGTGATTGAACCCTGGTCTCCCGGGCCATTGGTCAACATTCTAGTTGGGTATTGATTATAGGTTTTCACTGATTTTAAAATGCTTCCTTGCAATAAAATGTTCTTTTCACTATAGACGTCGTTCTTCTGGGCTGACAGCTTTTAGTTTTGCTTTACTTGTACTCCTCCTTCCGACAATTTCATTTATTGTCTTTCATGCCATTCGTGATAGTTTATTTTTTACAGAACTTCTAATTTTATTGATTTAGGCTTAGATGGATTCTAATTGTACATTTTAGTATATGTTGTTTCTTTTTGTTGCGTTTCTTTTATTGAGTTAGGATAATTTTTAATGTTTTTTTTCATAATTTAATTGTGACTTACATGAAACAGTATATTTGACAATTTGCTTTGTTGGTATTCACTCTGCTGATTTTCTTTGTTAAAGTTCTGTTTATAATTTGTGTGATATAATTAGCCTTCTGAATTTTATCTATAAAGAAAATCAATATTACATCTGTCTATCTTGATTATTTGATATCTATATATTATTAACATTCTATAACATGCCTGTATATCTTTATCAGTGTTAACCTTCTTTATATATATATATATATATATATATTGTCATCCACAGGCTGACTGTTTCGTTCTATCAGAACTCTTCAGTGTGGCTAGACACGTAGGACGCTCGAAGCCGGGATCGAAACCCGTCCAACTTTATATTAGACTAAGTTTCAGACCTCTCATATATATATGAATATACGAAGGCAAACTTTGACAAATGACTTGAATCGGGTAAGATGCTGTAACTGGTTCAATTCATCTCGGACTTCCCATGCATATCAGTTAGGATAGGGTCGTGCACCCCCCACATCTTGTCGATATCTTTTTTCTTCCAAAACACATCTCCCTTCACCCGATTAAAGAAGGAGAGCATTCTACCAATGTTTGAACTCTTGCCCTACAGTTTTAAAATTCAGATACTGAGCTCAAATCCAACTTTGGCTCAGGTGGCTAGGGTTGTAGAAAACACTGACAGCATCCTTGCCGAGTCTCCTTTAATGACACTAAACAATTTGATGGTGAAGTTCCAGTTATGCTGGAGCTTTGGGGGATGCCGAACATGCTTTCATTACCATTACTTTCAGGTCAACTCTGAACTGGAGTATTAGCATTTAATTGGGTCCAATCGATTCGTTAAATAGACATTTTAACATTTAAACTGAGTGCACACAAATGACTTAGACTAAAGTGGATTGCTTGAAATAGAACTGTTTCATCATGTACCTGGATGTAAACAAATGGTGGATGTTTTTAGCGAGTATATTTTTAACCGGAGATTTTTGTTGTTGTTAGCGAGGAATGGTTGTTACGTGTGTGCGTTTACGTTGTGTTGTTTCCTCGCTTTGTGTTGTTAATCCCTTCGCTAAGTTTTAAGGGTAAATAAAGGAAGAATGATGAAGAAGTAAGATGGCGATAGTCGAAAGGTGTTTTATGGATAGTTTTATTTTGCAGCATGGAATATTTGGTTTGCTTTTGGTGCTGCAAGTCTCATAGCGATTAAGCTTGTGAGTATTTAGACGAAAATGAGTTATGAGACGTTGAGAAGGTTGAGATGGCAGCGTGTGTATTCGGACGTGTGAGGGATTGTGCTTTAGAGTCACCATGGTTTTTGTCCGTCTGGTGGAGAGGCGTCTGTGGTCTCCATTAAAGTGGCCCAGAGGTGAATTGAGAGCTAGCGTGTCGAGAGCGGGATTACGCGTTGGATCGACATAGCCAATTTTGGGGTGACATAAAGTTGTGCCTGTGCGAGGCTTGTTGAATGTATCTAATTTATATTCAACTGGGATTCCTTGTAAGGAATCCATAAATTGGATGGGTTCCCTCATGTGGACATGTTGCTGCTGCTGCTATTCTAGAGCCGCAGTGAGACGTCTGCACTGGGCGGCGTTCTACAGCCAAAGAGAGTGTATTTGGCAGCTTACCCAATGTTGTTGGCCGGAAATGAAGGTCCGGGCTGAATAGGATAAGTCATCCTGATTGGGTGAAATTAAGTGTCGAATTAAATTGCGCGCCAAACCAAAATACGAAATTTTTCCTTTCTCAACATGTTTGATTGAATTTTTTATAAAATAGCAGTACTTGAAAACATTCAACTATGTGCAAACAAATGATTATTCGTAAATCGAATTTTTTTGGTGGTGGGGGGACCGCGGGGTGTAATTATTTAGCGAATTCGAACTCCAGTTGTGTTATTACGTTCACTTTCGGACAAATACCCTTGGAAAAGATAAGAACCCACGTATCCTCCCAGGTGTAGGTTCAAATAGTACCATGCTGTTCTTCTAGAAGGAGGGATTTTGCATTAAATACTCCAAAAAGGTTGATATGCATTAACAACAAACAAACGTAAATAGAATTATTTGTATAGATAGAAATAAGTTAAATCATTTAGCTGTGCATATGGGGTCAGGCCAAGGTCAGGGGAAAAGCTGTGTTACCGTTTTTTATCTGACTCTCATCTCAGGTTGTTCTATTTTACCCCACGTTGTCTTGTTGATGTAACTCCTTGAACAAGAAGGTCCAAAAAGAATTATACGAAAGAAGACAGAAACAGATAGGAGACGAAACGTTTTTTTTTTAATTTTTCCTTTATTTCCTGAGTAGAACAACCATTCAGTGGGTGAGGGAATTTCCCCTGAATACAATTGAAATGGTTGAATCCCCCAGTCAATGTGTTTAAAAAATACGCAAATCGCTTCTTGGTATATGTATGACCTCATTTGGTATTTCAAAGCTTTAACAATGTGTTAGTAGTTTTGGGGATTTTGTCCAAGTCCAGTGTTTTAATTTATTTGTAGCTTTTGTATTTTGACATACTGTAAACCGAGACGAGTGCAACTAGTGAAAGGTTTGCCCAATGTGGCGTCTTGAAACGGCCACGTTGGCTTCCACTGGTAGTTGAGAGATAGAGATGCTGTCAATTCGCCGTTCACTGTTGAAAGAGAATGAGCTTCCTCCTTTTGTCGGGAGGCCCCATTTTCTTTACGCATGCGTCGTCCCTTTTTCCTGTCAGAGACCTCTGGGAGTTTCTGCATGTTTTAATAATTTTCTTTTTTAATTCAATTTAATTTTTTTTTTAAATTTATTCATTCCCTACAAGCACAAATAACAATGAGCTCGGACTCGTTTTAAAATATTTTCTATAAAATATGTTTAGAAATAAGATATTTAATATATATGTAAAAAAAGGATTTGGCATTAAATAACCTCTAATGGTTGATATGCCATAAAACCAAACTAAACCGAATTCAAGTTACTTAGTCACGAAAACATGTAAACATAACTATTTGCGGGTGGCATAATGGTTAAAGGACTGGACTGCGGAATCGTAGTAAGCAAGTTCGAACGCCAGTTTTGCTAGTACGTTCACTTTCGGACAAATACCCTTGGGAAAGATATGAACTCCCTTATCCTCCCAGCTATGGGTTAAATAATACCACTACTGTTCTTCTAGAAGGATGGATTTGGCATTAAATAAACCAGGAAGGTTGATATGCGTTAACAATCAAACGTACCAACTTTTAACATTGGGATTTTAAACACAATACACAACCTAACCGAGTTTATACTATCAGCAGGTACATCCAATGAGCGAAAGAAAATAGATATTACCCCAGTGAGCAAGAATGAAAAATACCATAATACTGATATCGATTGTATATTTGTTAATTGCATGAAAAATCTCCGTCAATGGAGACACCAAAAATGTAGGATGATTCTCAATCTTATTGTCATAAATCACGAATGATATCGAGAGAAGTTAACCGAAGATTATCTTTGCCATATTTAATGGCAAACTTTGCACAAGAATCGTTTCTTGCTCAATGCTCCCTCCACCCCCCAAAAAAACGTGTGTACAGTTATGACTCAGACAAACTGATGGTGAGATTTCAGTAATGCTGGAGTTCTAAGGAGTGAGGAGCACACGCTTCATTGCCATCGCTTCCAGATCTACTCTGGCTAGGAGTGGTAGCACCTAATAGGGTACTATCTATGGGTCAAATATAGCTAAAGTGTGTACTTATGAATTGTTTAAATGGAACTGTTTTCTGGCACTGAATGTGTGTACTTATGCTACATTGAATTGTTTGAAAAAGAACTGTTTTTGACATTGTATCTGTGTACTTATACTAGACTAAATTGTTTGAAATAGAAATTTTTTTTTGACAGTGAACCTGTGTACTTCTGCTAAATTGAATTGTTTGAAATAGGATTGTTTTGATATTGAACTGTGTGTAAACAAAAAACTCTATTCGTACTAAACTGACTTGTTTGAAATATAACTGTTGAATGTATAAAAATGGGTTTGGCATTAAATAACCTACAATGGTTTATGTACCATAAAACCAAACCAAACCAAACTAAGAATCATCTCTTGTTAAAGTCCTACCAATACCAGTGATGAGTCGGATACCACAAACTTCTAAAATAATTTATTTTCCTTTGTTCAACACGTTCCCAGCGTTTAAATCTTTGGTGGACAGATGAATGTTCAAATTGGCGAAGATGAAAATAATAAATTTGTCTTATATAACTTTAAAAAAAAAATTACGAGTATCTTGCAGATTTTTCACGCAGGAACAGTCTTTCATGCCTAAACAATAAATTCCAAAAAAGGGAAGGAAGAACTACGAACCGACCCAAATAACACTAAAGCATATCGAGATTATATTCTCATGATCAAAACGTGTATAAATAGCGCTCTGAATTGTGAAGGGCGTTCTGCTTTTGAAGGAGTATCTTCCGATCAGAGTCGTCTCGGAAAGATAAGCTTCAGTCTACGCAAAAAAAACAAACAATCAGTCAAAAGCAGATTTTATTACTAGTTTTCTCTTACCAAGAGAGATCAAAGCAATTGATATACAGTAAATGTAAGAAAAAAAAATTAAACTCTTCAAGAAACATCTAAAACACATACTTAAAATGTCTGATATGAAAACTTTGCTACCGCCCATATGGAAGCTGGCGTGTCCTCGTGGTGTAATGGTTAAAGCGACGGAGTTTGGAATCGTAGTAAGCGAGTTCGTACTCCAGTCACGCTCTTACGTTCACTTAGGGGCAAATACCCATTGGGAAAGGTATGAACCCCCTTATCCTCCTAGCAATGGGTTAAATATTACCCCAACTGGAGAATATCTTTGGCATTAAATAACCTACAAATAAACCAAACCATATGGAATCAGCTGAGTGTATATGTAGCAGAAACAACCTTGTATCTTTTGTTTGGCGCGTAATTTAATTTGACCGTGAGAGTCGCCGAACATTTTCACCCAATCAGGATGACCTGTCCTATTCAGCCCGAACCATATTTCCTTGCAGCACCAAAAATTGAAGAAAGCCCGCGAAACACTCTCTTCCTCAGAAGTCCTTATTAGGAACGGACGTCTTATCGTCTGCTCTTGAATAGCAGCTGCAGCATCATACACTATGAGGAGAGCCATCTAGTTTATGGACCCCTTGTGTCCATTCTTCTATACCAAGGGATCCTAGTTGAAAATGAATTGGATGATACTCTTTTAGAACTTCCTTCCTTCCTACGAGACTCTCAGCATACCATCGTAAACCCTTTACTTCTTGCTGCCATTAAAACCTTGATACAAAACCTAATGACGTCTTCGTTCTTCTCCACCACCTTTATTTTCCATCAACATTTAGCGAGCGGATAACAACCAGCGTAATACCAGCGCTACCAATAAAATACCAACGCAACCAACGTAATACCAACACAACCAACGTAATACCAACGAAACCAATGTAATACCAACATAACCAACACAAAACCAACTTAAACTTAAAAACTTAATAATAATAATAATCACACCACCCATCGCTATATATACAAACCAAACCAAAAGCCTAATATAGTTCCATAGGGGTCATTTTTGTTTGGAAAAAGTCGAGATAAGTTTAAAAACCATATTTTCTCAATGAAAGAAACCAAACAAATTCTAAAGCAGAGAAACATAAAAAATTCTCGGGAGAATCAACCAACACATACAAAAAAGCAAGTAGAATACATTCTAGGTCAAATTGATGAAATGAGAGATTCAGAAGAAAACCGACAATAATGAATAGTACGGCAGAGAGTAAATAAAAGGTGCAGAAGGAAGAGCAGTTCGAGAGTAATACTAAAAGCTGCCAGCTAACAAGAATGACTTCTGAAGGGGAAAGAACATTTCAAGAATCTGCTCGGAAACCTAGCAAAAATTACTGACGCACCTATCAAAAAACTGTTAATGGGCGACATGATATTAACCAATAACGATTAACAAATATTGAAAGAACTAAACCAAAAAAGAAAACCGCCGGCCTTGACCTCTTGAAGTTTACAAGACGAAAAAGGTGCATCTTTCCTTTCCCAAAAAGGTGATTTCTGTATCACTTCAGAGGTATAACTTTTATTGCTTTAGCTACGAAGGTTTATGGGTCCATCCTTTTTCAATTGTACTTGACTAAAAATAAAAAAGAAGTCTTCGGAAAAATTTGAACGGCTTTAAAAGAAATCGTTCCACAGATTCTGACAGTCCGTCGGACCAGCGAAGAAATACAAGCAAAGAAATTCGATGCAATACAAATTTTCTTTGTTATCTCCAACCCATTCGATTCCATATGTCGTGAAATCTCATGGAGATATTGTTTTCTTCAGTTTGGTTGGTTTGGTTGTTTAAGTTTAATTGCATATCAAGGTTATTTAACGCCAAATCCATTTTCATGCAAATTGTCAGCTCTATTTCAAACAATTTAGTTTAGCATGAGTACACAGTTTTATTGTCAAAACAGTTCTAATTCAGCTAATTCAGTTTAGTATAAGTATATATTTTGTTTACAAAAAGTTAAGCGCCAAAACAGTTCTATATGAAACAATTCAGTTATGTCTAAGTGCAGTTTCAATGTCAAAAATAGTTATATTTCAAACAATTCAGTTTCACATAAGCAAGATATTTAAATGTAAATAGAGTTTAATAGTCGAAAACATTTCTATTTAAGCAATTCAAGTTAGTCAAACAGCTCTAATTCAAACAATTCTGTTTACCATAAGTATGCAGTTAGTTCTATTCAACCCATACATAGTACCTCTCAGGTGCTATCATTCCAGGCCAGAGTGAACTTGAGAGCAATGTCAATGTACGGGTGCTCCACATTCCCCAAGGCTCCAGTATCACTGGAACCTCACCATCAGGTTGTTTTGTGTCATATCCAGGAAAATCGTTGGGGGTGTCTTACCCCTCTGCAGAGAAGGAGTCGGTGTATTCTACAGCCCCAGCAAACTGGGCAAACTGTCTTCTTCGACATTTTCCTGGCATCTTGTACGGAGATGTATTAGCACCAATTTTTTTAATACCTTGACCAGACAGCGTACTTCAGTCGTCCATTGATCTAATATCGAAAAATGGTTCCGCATTGAGAAGATCAGAAGCATACGATATCCCACAGAAACTATGATAGACACAGATGACTTAAGGCTTCCCGAAAATATCCTAACCTAAGCTGAATACCATAGAGCCAGCAGCAAAAGGAATCGGCTGCTACGTGAATAAACATAAAATAAAGTAAATGTGTTTTACACAAAGAGGAGTAATCACTTTTCTAAGTAGCAAGCCTCTAAAATTAGTCGAGCAATTCATATATCTCAGCAGCAACATTTCATCAACTGAAAGTCGTGCCAGTATAAGCCTAGCGAAAGTACGGAATACTATTGATTATAGATCATGTGGAAATCTGATCTACCTAATAAAATGTAGCGAGATATCTTCCAATCTGTGGCTGTGTCGCATTGCTATACTGATAAACTGAATGGACGCTCACAAAACGCATTTAGGAAAAAGCTAGATCAGAACTACGCAGAGATTCTAGGTGTTCTTTTGAACAATTCCTGGGAAAAACACGTCAAATAACTTTTGTACGGCCATTTGTCTCACAAATCATTCAAGACGTATAAGACATGCGGGACGCTGCTGGAGAAACAAAAACGAAATCATAATTGATGTTCCCTAATGAAATCTTATATATTGACGTGCTAGTGTTGGCCGACCCAAAAAGACGTGCTTGCCAAGTTGGCTGGGGCTGTAGAATGCACAGACTTCACCTCTGCAGAGGCGTAAGAGTCCTAGATATGACATTAAACAATCTGATGGTAAGTTTCTAGTTACGACGGAACTTTGGGGAATGCGGTGTACCCCTTTATTGCCATGGTCATCTCTGACCCGGAGTGGTAAACCTGATAAGGGTCCTCTCAATGGGTTAAATAGAACAAGACGATGGATGGAATTTAATGGGGGGGTTGCATTTAAACAGTTTATTTATGTTAAACTGAACTGTTTAACATAGAACTATTTTGACATTTAAACTTCGTACTTATGCTAATCTGAATTGCTCGAAATAAAACTGTTTTGACATCTAAACCGTATACTTATGCTAGACGGAATTATCCGAAATAAAACTGTTGTTACGGCCATCGGCCACGGTAGGGTTAAAATATAGGAAACCAAAGACTACTATAAGGACCGAAAGTAAGGCAGGCGATTGGCGTTTTTTCGAGCCCTAACAACAGTAAAGGACCAACCGAGAAGGGGCAAAGGTCTTGACCCAGATAGGGAAAAGACATGCGATTGGTCGAGCCAGGGAGGACGTTTTACTGCCAAAAAGAACGAAAGTCCAAAAGTCAGTTTCGAGCTTCGCTAAGGAAGAGAAAGGTGGCCTTTTCACGTGGTCCGGTGGAAGGTGAAATTCTAGTAACAGAATGGCCTAATAGAAGCCGTCAACTCCGTTGGGTAAGAAACTGAGGCTCAGCGTAAAAGAAAAAAAAAACTGGTGCCTTGCGACTTGTTAATTAGAAATTAACGAACCTAAGAAAAAAAAAACAAAAGAAAGGAAAGGAAAAAGAAAGGTTAGTCAAAAATTTTATTACAAATAATATACGTAACCTAAATAAAGGTCCGTATCAAGAATATCCAAAGAAACATTTTTGAAGTTGTTCATTAAGAGCTAGTTTCGGCGGAAAACATATTTGTTTAAAATTGTATACCCACCGTAAAGACGAAGAGGAGAGACTTTTGTCCTTCGCTAAAAGAAGGGGAAAAAATAAGTGAACAAATATTGGAAAGAACGAGTAAGTTCCCTCCCTTTAATTGTAAAGGGAGCAAGAAAAAAAAGGAAAACTTTGTCTTATTGGAAGGGCATAGTCAAATACTACGGGAAGCGACTTGCCCTCCACATTTCTGTATATTTTTTTTTTTTGTTGTGTTTGGTTTGCTTTTTGTTTTTCTGTTGTTATAATTGTGCTGTCTTTAAAATAAAATATGTAAGAAAGATACATATATAAAGGAAAGAAGAAAAACAACTACGCGTCATATTGTTTGTCCGGTTCGGAATTCCCCACGTGTTCATTGATATCACGTCGACCTCTTTACCCTTGACACATCCTCATTCGTCCATATCTCGAAAAATTAAACCTATACGCAAGCTTTATACTTAACTAGTTATATGAGCTTTCAAAGCTATCAATAAAATATAACTAGTTACGGAGAATATTTAGAGCTTGGGTGGTACGGTACTGTCGTCGGCAATTCTCCCCGACATTCCAGGATAATGTAACCTAGGAATAAAGGTACAGTAACCGTCACACTGTTTTGAAATTAACTCTGTGTATTGCCCCGTCAGTTGGGGCTGTAGAATACACCGACTTCACCTCTTCAGAGGGGTAAGACCCCCACCAAATGAGTGTTCTGGATATGACACTAAACAATCTGATGGTGAGGTTCCTGTAATGCTGGAACTTTGGGGAATGTGGAGTGCCTCTTCATTGGCATTGCTCCCAGGTTCACTCTGGCCTGACTCATTGCGAGTAACAATAAAGGAATACTTAACACTTGTACCCGGTTATGTTTAACGAAATAAGAGCAAGTAGATTAAATAAAGTTCATAGATCCGTGTAGGCTGCCGACAAGAAACACCTGAAGAAGGCCGCAGGACACATTGGCCGAAACGTTGGCAATATAAGAATAAAGATGAAGACAGTAGTTCGAAAACCCCGAATGATAAAGATCATAAACCTTCGTTTTAGAAATTCAGACAACATAGGGTCAAATATATTGATCAGAACATTTTAATGTTTGTTGAACAAACTTCTGCTCATGACTTTAACAGAGATGCAAAAATACCAATCATAGAACGAATCAAAAAAGAAAAAAAAACACAAAATAAATACTTTTTTTATAAAAAAGAAGAAAATGAATGAAAATTTAAAAACATATTTGGCATTTGGATTTAATAGGAGAATTAAGCACCCAACCACATTTTATTGCTTCAGTTAACAATGTAAACGCTATGATGAAGGTCTGGGTTTCCATATCAAAAAACAAATAATCAAAAAGTTTAAAAAATGGCAAATGCATCTATGTTTAAGTAAAGAGCTCTGAAGCACTTGTGTTCGTCGTATTTTTACTCATACATAGCGACAGATTTACTTCGAGTTTTCCAGATATATACATATATATATATATATATATGTACATGGAAGAGATCCAAGATAAGGCTGTAACTGCATCAGCGTGAATCTGAGAATCCCACAGAGCGACAACAATCTGACAAAGTCTGGTGGTGTCGTGAGATACTGCTGGGGCGCTCTGGGTTAGTGGTAATGATGTTTCGGCCCCGAAACCATGCCTGTACCCAGAGTCATCATCTGATGATGGCTTTATTAGAAGCAATGCTGTTATATAAACATCAGTTATTGTATGATACCTACTATATATATATGAATTTGTATATATATATATATATATATATATATATATATATATATATATATATATATTGTCATCCTCAGATAGAATGTTTCGTTGTATCACCACTTTTCAGTTTGGCTAGACACGTAGGATACTTGGAGCGGGGATCGAAACCCGTTAGACTTAGTATCATGCTGCTCAGCCAACAAGCCAACCACATCCGCTCGAGAATTATAAGGCATTAAGTTGTTACTTTCGTTTGTTTACATTTTTACACCTTTCCGGATACCAGAGTGCTCAGTTCGTTCAAAGAGCTTCGCATTATGCGTGTGACAGCCGTAAATTCCTTCGCCAGAGTGCTCAACCTCCATAAATTGGCCATTGCCAAATGGTTCAAGTGTTTACTAGTGGTCAGTGTACCAGAGTTCAATCCTAGATCGAGTCATACCGAAGACTCAATAAATGGTACTTGATGCCTCCTTGATTAACTCACAACATTATAATGTACAGATCAAGGGTAAGAGGGGGATCCAAGTAAAGGAGCAACTCTCTCCCCTACACCTCGGTGCAGTGGCTATTGAAAAGGAAGCCTTCTGGTCGTCCTCGACAACGGTCAGACAACTTGTATATATATATATATATATATATATATATTTATGGAAGTAAATAATGGATTGTAATCCAACAATATATATGAAGAAAAATTGAAAGCAAGGTAATCCAAGAAGAAGGAGAGATTTATTAAGAAGGAAAGTCGATACTATAGCGTTTCATCAGGTCTATTTGGGATGATATTAGTGAAGTTAAATCAACGGTGAATGTGTAAAAAAAGAAAATATTTTAAAAACGTTGAATGGCAAGAAAAAGATGACCGTTTGATTAATGAATCAGCATTTGTTGTTTTAAATTTCATCATTTGACTTATCGAGAAAGATTTCGAATCATTCCTTGTTTTCGACGAAATTCTTATCATTAGCCCTGATGATGATTCATTAGAACCGAAACGCTATAGTGTCGACTTTGCTTCTCAATAGATCTCTCCTTCTACTTGGATTACCGTTTTATCAATTTTTCTTTATATATATATATATATATATATATATATATATATATATATATATATTAAGGCAGCATTTCTTCGTAAATGCAAATTTCATTAAACATAATAGACATTTTATGCCTACATATTTTCTTCTGGATCCGTTCGAATTCCCGTATTACTTTTATCGTATTCGGGGGGAATTGATTTAGGTATTGTCCATAGTTGTATGTATCCCTAGTACTTTCCGCCCGACTTTGGGCCATCATCAGGGGAGAATCTATTACAAAAGGGATGTAACTTTTGTTTTAGCAAATTATTACTGTGTAAGGACGTCTTTGCCGTTGAAGATTATGGCGTTTGCTTTTAAGTGTAATGATGAAATAGTGCCAGTAGCTAAAGACATTTAAGTACATTAGCACTGGTTTGAAAATTAATTCTATTAAGTGCTGGTTGCAGGTTTCTAATATATTGTGCTTCGAGAATCTGAAGTTTTTGTTTATTATTTTGATGTGCGAGTATTGTTGTGTTGTCGGTGGGAATTTTTCGTAGTTGTGTTGATGGGCATGAATGTTTTTTTAAATGTTGAGCTATTGAACTTGTGTCAGAAAGGGTTGCTGAGGTTAAACCAACATATATATTATTATTATCAGAGATACAATCTCCTAGGGGACAGTTAAATTTATATATAACGTTGGTTTTTTGCAACACCCCAATCGAGGGAGAGGAGTTATTTCTAATGACCAAATTCGAGGTTTTAAACTTATTATAATATATAATAAGTTTTATTTTTTTATTAGGATCAGTGGGCAGTATGTTTTTGTGAATCAATGTTTTCATTATTTTTTCATCGGAATTATAATTGTAGTGCATTTGGTTACGATAAAAAAGTTTGATATATGTTTGTTGACTGGATGGAGTAGTACTCTGTTTATTTTGTTGGTTAACATTTTTGATCATACGTTTAATTTGTTCATCAATAAAATAGTTAGGAAACCCATTATTGATGATATATATATATATGATAACTCACGAAGATTAATACTCCATTAAACTAAAGAATCATACGAAATCTGTTTTTACAGGCTGATTTACAAGATAACACACAATATTTTAGATTCGGTTATTTTTTTTGCATAATACTCCCATATTTGATTTAATTTAAACTAAATACCATATAAAAGTCTAATTCTTGCCTGGAAAATACAGATAAGATTTTGCCTAGTCGACTGAGGCTGTATAATACACCGACTGCATCTCTGCAGAGGGGCAAGACCACCCCACCAATGAGAGTCCTTGATATGACACTAAACAATCTGATGGTAAAGTTCCAGTGATGCTGGAGCTTTGAAAAATGTGGAGTACCACTTTTTTTTCCCTTACTCCCAAGTCCATTCTGGCCCGGAATCTTATCTATGGGTTAAATAGAACTAACTGCATACTTATGGTAAACTGAATTGTTTGAATTAGAACTGTTTGACAAAACTGAATAGCTTGAAATAAAAATATTTTTGACAAAAAAAACTGTATTTTCGTTTAAACTGCATGCTTATGCTAAACTGAATTGTTTAATATGGAACTGTTTTTGACTTTAAAACTGAACTTAGACTAAACCGAGTTTTTTAATATAGAACTTCTGTAATTATACTAAACTAAATTAGCTGAATTAGATATGTTAGAAAAAACTGAATTGCTTGAAAAAGAAATGGTTTTGACAAACTGTGTACTTATGCTAAAGTGAGTTGTTTGAAATAGAACTATTTGCATAAAGATAGATTTGGCGTTAAATAACCTACAAATTGATATGCCATAAAATATAACCAACCAACCAACCAACCAAAAATAATTAAATTTTGTTCATGTGTTTCTGTTTTCTTTTATTTAACAAATACAGTTATGTCTCAAAATTAATCGACCAGATTAAACGTACTTACTGATTGTGGAATGTAAAGTTTAAAGAAACGTGGACGATGACTTAATCGTAGCTTGTGATATATGTAATTTTGGGACCTAAGTGTTCAGTTAAAATCAAACAAAAGACTGGAAACAGATTTTATCTAAATTGTGAATGTAAGTTTTTGACTTATAAACATTTTTTAGGAAACTTTAAATAAAATTGATCTAATTATCAATTGGGGGCACATCAGGGTAGTCAGCGAAAAAAGATTGATTTTTTTATGTTCACAAAACATATGTACGCTAATTAGATATCTTTTTTGTGCATTAAAAGCAAAATTTATGTAAATTCATCGGTGTAATATTCAGTATAGGAAGCCTAGACGATAATCATTGATATAAAAAAGATAAAAAGAACAAGCAAACAAAAAAGATTAGACATTTACTGATTTTATTGAGACAAATGTTCTTTTTATTGGCCATAAAGTATTAAATCATTTTAGAATGAATTATAATTATATTTTAGAATGATTCAGATGTTTTAAATGTCATCTTTTGAAACAGCCGTTATTTTACTTATTTATCTATTGATGGAATAATAGGAAAAACAACAACGAATGATTGGTTGGTTGGTTGGTTGGTTTGGTTGCAAGATATCTCCAACCACGTGACTTATATAAAATCGAAGTTACTCTTTTTTGCAATCACTTATAAGGTTTCAAGGAGGTTACGAGGAGATAGAGACGAAACGTTCAATCACATAATATGCGAACACGGAATATTACCACTGAATGAGTATAAGTTTAGACCCGACTAGTTAGGTAAGGTGATTCACAGGGAATTGTGCAAAAAAAAAAAATTAATTTCACCATACGAACAAATGTTATATGCACGCACAACCCAGCATCTATCCTGGAAAATGAAACGCACAAACTCCTCAGGGACTTTGAGAAATAAGCATATCACCTAATCTCGGCCAGACGACCTGACCTCATAATAATCAATTAAAAAAAAGACTTGCAGGATTGGGATCTTTGCTATTCTGACTGACCATAGAATAGATTTGAAAGAAAGTGAGAATATCTATGAGTACTTCGACGTTGCTGGGGAATTAAAAAAAAAACAAGTCTGGAACATGAAAGCGACAATTATACCAATTGTAATTGGTGCACTTGTTACAGTCACCAAAGAATTGATACAGAGACTGGAGGACTTGGAAATGAGATGACGGATGGAGACTATCCTATCTACATCATTATTAAGATCAACGAAAATATTGAGAATAATCCTGGAGACTTGAGGAGAATTTTTGTCCCTCAAATCCCAGTGAGAAACCAACATCTAACGCTCGTGTGAAAAACTCGAAAAAGAGTAAATAATAATAATAATAATAATAATAATAATAATAATAATAATAATATCCTAAATGAAAGCAAGACCAGACGGAAAAATATAGCTACGGCCAGGATTGACTAAAAAGTGCATATGATTTGGTTCTGCAAAGCTCGATAATAAACAGCATAAAAATGTACAAAATATCAGATGAAGTAATAAATTTTATCGAGAAAACCATAAACACTGGAGTGTGGAATTGACAGCAAGGGGAAGAAGCTAAGCTGAAGCAAAGGTCTAAAGAGGTATATTTCAAGTAAATGGACTGTCACCCTTACTATGCGTAATTGCCATGATGCCCTTTAACCACAAACTCAGAAAATGCACAACCGGACACAAACTTAGTAGATGGCAAGAAAAATCAATCACCAAGTGTGCATGAGTGACCTCAAACTATTTCTAAAAAAGGAAAAAGAACAAGAAACTTTAATACACGCTGTTAGAATATACAGTCAGGACACAGGAATGGAATTTGGCATAGAAAAATGTGTCATGCTAGTAATGAAAAACAGCGAACGACACGGGACAGACAGAATGGAACTGCCAAATCAAGACAGGGTTAGAACGCTCGGAGAAAAGGAAACCTTCATATACTTCTGTATCTTAGAGGCTGACACTTTCAAAGAAATGTGGATGAAAGAAAAACTTAAGAAAGAATATCTCAGGAGAAACTGAAAACTACTCGAGACAAAACTAGGCCTAAAAGGTTTGATTTGGTCTGGTTTGTGTAGCTTTTATCGTATATAAATCATTGAGGGTTATTTAATTCCAAATTTTCTTCATACATGCAAGTATATATTAAATATATATCATTTAGTTGGGTTGGGCTGGGTTTTATAGCATAGGAAAATTTGTTTATTATTGAATGCAAATCTTCTTTATACATACGAGGTGCACGTGATAATTTTCCAGACGTTTTTCATATGGTAATTTTATTGATAGTGCACACATGAAACTCAAGTCCCTTTCGAAGTAATCACCTCCGGCTGTAATGCACTTGTACCGTTCCAACAACTTCTTTAAGGCCCCATGGAAGTCCTCTTCTGTGAGCGTGTCAATGACCTTCGTCACAGACTCTTACATCTCCTCAATTGTCTCATAACGACAGCCTCTGAGCTTTGGGAATAACCAAAAGTCACAGGGAGCAAGGTTTGGACACTAGGGAGGCTGAGGAACTGTCTTCATGCACATTTTGGTCTTTGACAAGGATGTAGTTGTCGACTGGTGCATTGCCCTGGCGGAAATGCAACGGACCCGATTTGATGAATGCTTGCTTCTTCCGACGGAATCTCTTCCTGAACTCCCTTAAAGCCTCAACATAGTAACCCTAACCCTAACCCTTTGGCCAATCAACTCTGGTGTATTGACTTCCTTACTTCTTCCACACCTCTCATCATCCCTCACAGACTCCCTGCCTTCTTTGTATCTCTTATGCCACTCAACAACTGATGCTCGATGCATGCAAGATGGTTTAAAAGCAGTCTGAAGCATTCCATAGATTTCTGTGGTATTTTTTCCAAGTTTTTTTATTGCATATCGTTCTTCTAACGTGTCCTCACGTCCAGATTGCATTTTTGAAATTCATCAGCTGTGACAATCAGGCTTTAGTTGGGTGTATTCCAATTCCTGCTGTAGCTGTTTATTTGAACCTGAAATCATAAAAAATTGGTCGATCATCTCATAATATGTATAGCCATAACATATTAATTTTTCAACAGTCTACAACAATTTTAAAGGCCCATACAAAAAATTTCTGGAAAATTATCGTATGCGCCTCATATATATTAAGTATATGTGTTTGATAGCATATCGACCATTGAGTGTTGTTTAATATCCAATCATCTTTATACATCCATACATACACACAAACACACACACATACACACACACACATACATACATATATATATATATATACATGATTTGTTTTTGTGGGGTTTTGGCATATGAGCCATTGTAGGATATGCAATGTCATATGCTGTTTATACGTATATAATTAGTATATATGATTTGGTTTGGTTGGGTGTTATGGTATATGAACCGTTGTTGTTAATTTAATGCCATATCCTGTTTATATATATATATATATATATATATATATTACAAAACAGTCTGTCTGTGAATGACTATATATAAATATATATATACAATTTATGAACACATTCTTAAACGAGTCTGATTTTTTTTCCACACAGTTATATGGTGTCAAGTATTGTTATATAAAAGCCACAATTTGACATCAGTCATTTGTTTGCACCCGTTTTTTTCTCTTTAGTATACAGATAGGATCCTATCGAGTGAAACCACACTGGATCAGGGTGGACCTGGAAACAATGACAAAGAATGGGTACTCCACATTCCCCAAATCTCCAATGCTGGAGCTACGCCATCAGACTTTTAAACCCATATCATGACACTCGTTCGTGTGATCTTTACCTTAAGTAGAGATGTAGTTGGTGTATTCTGCAGCCCTGGATGATTGGGCTGGCAAAAATAAGGATAGATCATGATAACGATTTGCATAAGAATCTTTGCAAGTCAAGTTATCATAAAATTATATGAAATGATGCTAGTATTATTACATTCAAAAGGCTGTCATATATCTAAGACATACCATGCATTTACCCATAGTTTCAAATATTCTCTCTCTCTCTCTCTCTCTCTCTCTCTCTCTTTCGCTCGCATAATGCAAAGCTCTTCGAAAGAATTGAGCACTCTGGTAGCCGATAGGGTATAAAAATGTAAACAAACGGACACTGCTGCAGTTGCTAAATAAATACCTTAAAAACTCCCTTAGCCAACGTGGTCCGCTTGTTGGCCGAGAGGTCTGAAAAGTTCTGATAGAAAGAAACTGTTATGATGTATATAGCTCCGTAAAACACGGGTACGAAACGGCCCCATGAAAGTGAGGCCGGCTCTGAAGGTTTAGCTCCCTTGAATGTAAATAAAGTCACTTCCTTATTAGATAGCTTGCGTGTTCACGTGTTATTTATTATCGCTCGCCATCGGCACCAGAACAGAAACATTCTGTATGTGGATGACAATATATATATATATATATTGCAAGGGATTTTCCAATTTAGTATAATGCTAATAGATATCTTATAGCAAACCTAGAATATTCGTTAGTTGACAAACTGATGTTATTTTGGTAAAACCTTTGGGATAGCGCGACTAGTTGTAAACACGTTAAAGTCAAATCAATACCTCCAATGAAATATTTGCAGATTAGCCACAGTCCAACTACAACAATGGGTATATTATACCAAGTGGTAGTAAAACACTTGTACACCTCCACAACCTAGGTATCGTGAGGTTCCTGTCAGATTTTGTTGAATAACAGAGAAAGACAGAAACGTTAATGTATTTTAAGATAGCCTCCACTACCAAGGTATCGTGACGTTTTTGTTAGAGTTTGTTGAATAACAGAAAAAGACAGAAACGTTGATGTATTCTAAGATAACCTCCACTACCAAGGTATCGTGACGTTTTTGTTAGAGTTTGTTGAATAACAGAAAAAGATAGAAACGTTGATGTATCAAAAGATAACCTCCACTACCTAGGTATCGTGACGTTTTTGTTAGAGTTTGTTGAATAACAAAAAAAAAAAACAGAAACGTTGATGTATTTTAAGATAACCTCCACTACCAAGGTATCGTGACGTTTTTGTTAGAGTTTGTTAAATAACAGAAAAAGACTGAAACGTTAATGTATCAAAAAATAACCTCCACTACCAAGGTATCGTGACGTTTTTGTTAGAGTTTGTTGAATAACAGAAAAAGACAGAAACGTCGATGTATTATATGATAACCTCCACTACCTAGATGTCGTGACGTTCCTGTTAGAGTTGTTTGAATAACAGAGAATGACAGCAACGTTGATGTATTATAAGATAACCTACTTTTCTTTTCTTTTTATTACCCTAGATGAAGAGATATTATGATTTCAAGTCTCTATTCTATTTAACATTGATAATGTTTTTCACATAAACTTGAAACATATGTGTATAAATCATTAACCTTAAAAATCATCATCATCATCATCATCATCATCATCATCATCATCATGTCGTGCCGCTAGCACAGATATTCCTGACCCTTTCTCGCCACTTTTCCCTATCGTTCATCGCCTCTGGCAGGTCTTCAGGACTACATCCCGTATCCTCACATAGCTGCTAAATATATGTTCGAGCTTGTCGTCCTGCTTTTGCCCGGCCATATGTGGGGGTCCAGAGGAGTTCATCACTTATGAGCACGTCCCTGCTTCTCCAACAGTGTCCTGCATGTCTGGTTCGTCTAACTGGGATAGTTTTCGAGTTGGGAGGCAGGTGACCGTATAGTTGGTGCCGTGTGGGGTGTAACCTTAAGAATACTCACTTGAAATTCATACCAATTTTCTTGCTTAAAAATGACTGGGTAAACAGTCCGCTTACATTAGTTTCGAACAAAGACTGGTGTATAAAAACCTGCGTTAGAATCTTAGCAAGTCAAGTTATCCTAAAATTATACGAGATGATGCTAGTGATATTACATTTAAAAGGCTGTCATATATCTTTGACATATTTCGTAAAGAAACTATAAACGGTATTTCTTCTGCCTCCCAGGAGGCAAGATTTGACACAAGGTCATTTTATAGTGGAGATTTAGGGGAGGAACACGAATCACACAAGATGCGATATAAACCATTCTAACTTTAGCCAAGTTCCCCGGCACGTATGCAAGTTGAATTTGCTGCTCATAGCTTCACTAGACCGTAAAGTCTAGTGCTATGCCTATTATTGATTTTTCATTCCCCCGAAGGCTGCTCAGCCATAGCTGGGGGTCCAAAAAGGCTGAGAAGTGATGGAAGTATGCGTAAGAAAACGTAAAACAATACTCATTGACATTTCTAAGATTTCGCAAACACGATGCAGGGAATTTTTGAAGCAATCTTGTATGAGAATTTAAGCTCCTGTCATGGGAAGATACTCTGTTGACAGATTTTCAAATGCAGTTTGTCAAATAATGCGCGGATGAACGCAAGCAATTGCGACCGGGAATGGAAATATATTTTAGATTCCTTGATAAATAATTCGAAATGCGTATATTTGTTTCACTCATCTCTTTCTGTTTCCTGACGTAAATACATTTTTAATGCTAATCGTTATACTATATTTGAAAGATGAATCTAACACCCCCCCACACACACAGACACACACACACATATATATATATATATATATAATGTAAGAGGATAATTTCACAAGCAAAATCTGTTTCTACGGAAACTACAAACTACAAGTTCATAGAGCATAAAAGTAGCGGTGGATAGAATAAATGGCTGGATACTGAACAGAAGGTTCAACCTCTAATACCATGTCATCAACATTTGCTGTTGATATTAGACGAAAACAATAGAATAAAAAGCGTTACTTTGGTAGCAAGTTCAATGCATTGCTCTTCAATATCTTTGTTAGTCCGTGACAAAATATATGGGAATTTTGTTCAGTTGTTAAATGTTTTGAACGTAACTCTCTTCAATGGATCTTATTGTGTTTTCTGCCGATTACACGTTCCTATGGAAATAAGTAGCAGACCTTATTTGGGGATCAATGGATATAGGAAGTCAGACCTGACTGATAAAATGAAACGCAGTTTCTTCCAAGCAGCGGTCGTGTTTATACTGCTATATGGATGCAGTACATGGACGTTAACTAAACGGAGGACGAAAAAGCTTGACGGCAACTACACAAGAATGCTTCGAGCAATATTGAACTAGTCATGGAGGCAATACCTCACAAAGCACCAGCTGTACGGCCACCTACCACCCATCACGAAAACTATCAAAGTTAGGCAAACCAGACATGCAGGACACTGCTGGAGAAACGGGTACGAGCTCATAAGTGATGTTCTCTTATGGACCCCCTCACATGGCCGAGCAAAAGCAGGGTGACCAGCTCGAACCTACATACATAGCTCTGTGAGGATACGGGATGTAGCCCTGAAGAGCTGCCAGAGGCGATGAACAATAGGGAGAAGTGGCGAGAGAGGTTCAAGGATATCCGTGCTGGCGGCACGACATGATGATGCTGATGATGATATATATATTTAAACAGGTTTGGTTAAATAAAATGGAATCCTTGTTAAATTGAGGATTTTTTTTTTTTCAAGAGTCCTAATGTTTTTTTTTTGTTTTTTTTTTTATATTACGATCTTGAAATTTGTTAATCCAAAAGATAAATTTGTGAAAAGCAGAGTATTTTCAGTTTTTACGCCGATGACAGAGCGATACTGGCAAATACACCCAACCAAACCGAAACACTACTGTATAGTTTGGAACGAACCGCCGCAGGAATTGGCCTCCATGTCAACGCACACAAAATGGAATATATGTGCTATAATTGAACAGGCGACATCTTCACACTAGAGGGAACCTCTCTGAAACTGGTAGACAAATTCACCTACCTAGGAAGCAGTGTCTCATCAACCGAAAAAGACATCGACACATGGCTAACGAAGGCATGGACAGCTATCGATAGGCTATCGATAATATGGAAATCAGACATGACCGATAAAATGAAGGGCAGTAACTTCCAAGCAGCGGTCGTTTCGATACTGCTGTATGGATGCACTTCATGGACGCTAACTAAACGGATGGAGAAGAAGCTTGACGGCAATTACACCAGAATATTGCGAGCAATATTGAACAAGTCCTGGCGGCAACACCCCACAAGGGCAATAACTATACGGCCACTCCAATGAGTGAACTGATTATGACATTAAACAATCTGATGGTGAGGTTCCAGTAATGCTGGAGCTTTGGGGAATGCGGAGTACCCCATCATTGCCATCGCTCCCAGGTCCTCTCTGGCCTGGAGTGGTAGTACCTGCTAGGGTTCTATCTATGGGTCAAATAGAACTAAACTGCGTACTTATGCAAAACGGAATTGTTTGAAATAGAACTGTTTTGACATTTAACTTTGATTAAACAAAATCTGTACTTAAACTAAACTGAATTTTTTGTTTTAAGACTATTTGACTAAACTGAATAATTTGAAATCGAAATGCATTTGGCAATTAAACTGTACTTCTGCTAAACTGAATCTTTTAAAATAGAACTGTTTATTTGTATAAAATTTGATTTGGCATTGAATAACCTACAAAAGTTGATATGCCACAAAACCCAAAGAATTAACCAACAACTCTCCTAAACTTGGTATAATCTGTGCCATCCTAAACACGCTCCTCTGAGCTATCCTACAAACGGTTCAACGGTTAAAATCCTGCACCCGTCTGGATTGTGCCAGGGCTACAGAACACACCGACTGCTTCTTTGCAGAGGGTTAAGACCCCCCACCCCACAACGCGTGTCCTGGAAATGACACTAAATAGTCTGATGGTGAGATTCCAGTAATAATGGATCTTTGGTAAATGTGCAGTGCCCCTTCATTGTCCTTATTCCAAAGTTCACTCTGACCCGGAGTGGTAGCACTTGATAAAGCCCGATCTATGGGTTAAATAGAACTAATTTACGTACTTATGCTAAACTAAATTACATGAAATAGATCTGTTTTGACAGGTAAACTGCGTATTTAGCCTAAACGGGATTATTTGATATAGAACTGTTTTTGACATTGAAACTGAAATTACACTAAACTGAATTGTTCGAAATAGTACTGCTTTGACATTTAACTGTGTCTAAACAAAAAATACTATACTAATACTGAACTGAAGTATTTGAATTAGAACTGTTTGACTAAAACGAATAGCTTGAAATATAGATATTTTTGACAAACTGTGTACTCTTGGTAAACTGAATAGTTTGAAATAGAATTGTTTGTTTGTATAAAAATGTTATCATTATCATCATTATCATCATCATGTCGTGCCGCTAGCACGGATATTCCTGACCCTCTCTCACCACTTCTCCCTATCGTTCATCGCCTCCGGTAGGTCTTCAGGACTACATCCCGTTTCCTCACATAGCTGCTGAATGTATGTTCGAGCTGGTCGTCCTGCTTTTTTGGGGGTCCATAGGAGTACATCACTTATGAGCTCGTCCCTACTTCTCCAACAGTGTCCTGCATGTCTGGTTTGTCTAACTTGGATAGTTTTCGTCATGGGAGTCTGGTGGTCGTATAGTTGGTGCCTTGTAGGGTGTTGCCGCCAGGACTTGTTCAATATTTCTCGCAGCATTCTTGCGTAATTGCCGTCTAGTTTCTTCTCCAGCCGTTTAGTTAGTGTCCAAGTGGTCTTGGTGTTAAATAACCTACAAATGTTGATATGGCATAAAACCAAACCAACCAACCAACGGTTCAAATATTCCATCGAACAAACGGTTCAACATCTTTTTATTTTAAGAGACATTAAGAAGAATGAAATTAAAAATAATTTTCAAAAGATGAAGCCTTCAGGTTCCCATATAAACTTAAGAAAAAAAATGCTTCGTAGATAGTGGAAACAGAGTCATTAGCAAATTCTTATGCTTAAAGGAGGTAATTTACTAAGCTTTTGCTTAAATGTGGCACAAGGGCACATGAAAGGGGGCACCCAATGAGACTCGAACTTACTCGTGTAGGTTTGCTAGTTGAGCTTGCTAACCATTACACCACCAGAGGCGCCTTTCTTATGCTTATAGGAGTGTCAATCAATTATTTTGAAGTGAAGACTTGATTTGCATTCTGAGAGTTCACGCATAATTTGAGCAAATACACAATAGCTTTATTTTATTTTTACGAGAACGAGAACAAAAACACGTGAAAATATTTGCGTGACTATGCAGAAATACGATCCCAGGCAAAAAAATATGGTATTAGCAAACTATGAATATTGATTAATTGTCATTTGTGAACGTTGAAACAGCTTAGATTAAGAAAGACTAATAAAGAATCAACAGAAATTTGATGAAAGAACTACTAGTCAAAAATGAATAATAATTGACAAGTCTTCGTCTACGGAATTCATACTAAAGACAAGTACTACTTGGTGCAAAAGCAAGAGAAATAAGATGAAAGAAATACATGTTGAAAAGGTATAAGTGACATTAATTCATCTAAGGAGTTCACACAGCTTAAAACTATTTTTACGTAATATATAGCCGGAAAATACGATGAATGAATATATTTAAAAATTAATAATTGACTCATCGCAACCTAAGAAATTTACTCAACATAATTCAATAACGTAAAAAGTTTAAAACAAGATCAATAAAAAGAAAATAGTAATCGAACATTTTTCAAAATTTACAATTCTTTATTTAAGAAATTTAAAAGACTTAAGACTTTTACTATTCGGTTAAAAACGAGAGAAATACATTAAGAGAAAAACTAGTTAGAAATTTAAAATACATGACAACACTTCATCTAAGATATTCGGAGAATTCAATGCAATTAATAGTAAAATTAAATTTATGTGAAATAAGATGAACGATATCATCATCATGTCGTGCCGCCAGCACGGATATCCCTGACCCTCTCTCGCCACTTCTCCCTATCATTCATCGCCTCTGGCAGGTCTTCAGGGTTACATCCTGTGTCCTCACATAGCTGCTGTAAGTCAGTTCGAGCTGGTCGTCCTGCTTTTGCTTGGCCATATGTGGGGGTCCATAGGAGTACAATGAACGATATACTAATCAAAGATTAACAAACTATATAAATAAATAAGCTTTTCATCTATGAATAAAATTAAAGACATGATTTGTTTTTATTTTATTGTTGTACTGACACTATTTATATATTTTCTCTAATATCGAAATAAGTTTAGACAAGAAGTTTTATTCGTAAAAGAGCTGTAGCTTGATAGAATAAAGCCGATCTAAAACCATGTTCGCTGATCAACAACAAAAAAAATGAATTATGGCGTATCTTCCATGAAAATCCATTCACACTTAATGATTTCAAAAACAAAAAATAAAAACAAAGCTGACTACTTCCATTCTTTGTATTTCATGGAGTGTTCAAGATAGCATTCTTATAATCTTTTCAAAAATCGCCATCTTCAGCTAATAATTCATTCCTGCCTAATTTGGCGGGAAACTTCTTTGTGCTTTTGTTTCCGAATCCGCCATTTTGGTTTTATCCCACCATTTTCAAATCGTAATTTAGTAAATTTTTTTTTGTTTGTTTTGACTTTTCTCCTTTATCTAATCGGTTTCTTCTGTTTATCCAATTATTCTCCATTCGTTTTTATTTCCTTCTGGTCTTTGGTCTTTGTTGAGGCTTGTTGTACTGATTATTGTTAGTTAGAGTTCTTCAACCAACGCCTTGAGGACAAAAAAAAAAAGAAACATTTTTGTCGTTTTTATTAGCGGTTCGGTTTCATTAGCTGTCAACCAATCAAAATGCTTCAAATAGAAACGAGGTTTTATAGTCGTCTTCGTTATTATTTTCCTTTATATCCTTTTTTATAAAATTCATTTTGCTAGTTGTTCAGTTAAATCGAATTCCATCATTATCGAATAAGTACCATTCTTTCTTTCTGTGTCTGTCATTATCTGTTGCTATGTGCAAGTTTTAGTGGTCTCACTCAAAAGCATACACTGTGTAAATATGAATCGATATTACTAACATTCAAATATATGGGGTAATTATTAATTAAAAACACTGATGATTACAGTAGTTACGAGAGTTGAATTTTTTCTTCTTTTTTCATTGTTTCAAATATTGTACCTGAATAATAACAACAACTATACTGGCAAAATTCTCTCTCTCTCTCTCTCTCTCTCTCTCTCTATCTATCTATCTATCTATCTATCTATCTTTCTATGTATATATATATATATAAAAAAGAGAGAGAGAAGGAGAGAGAGAGATTTGCCATTTCACACCAGAAATTATATATATATATATATATATATATATATATATATATATATATATATATATATATTATTCAGTCCAGTTAAACCGGAGTCGGGAATAATTCCGTCAGGACAATCAAATTATTCAACTAAAAACATTTAAATCTTCCTGGTAAAGAGCTAAATGTAATTGACATCACAGAGCAATAATTCCTTTAAGAAAAACAAAAACCGGTCACTTTAGGATTATAAATTTATTTCCATCCTGCTATGGGTATTGATATGAATCAATAACACCAAAAATAACAGGACTTCTTCAAATGCAATATATATATATATATATATATATATATATATATATATATATATATATATAATTACTGCAGTGTAGTGGCAAATTTATTGTACGGCAGAATAGAAGGGAGTTCGAACTGCATTCTCTCTATTTCGTTCACTTACCAATAAATACCCAGAGAAAAGGCATGAACTCTCTTATTCCCTCTCAGTATAGATTAAATATTACACTAGCTGTTCTTCTACCAGGGTGCCTTTGCCATTCAATACACGCAAATGTTGATATTCCATTAAACAAAGAAACAAAGCATATATATATATATATATATATATATATATATATATATTTGCATGTTTACTTAACCGGTTTCCCAAGACCACCCTTAAAACGGGATCAAATGCATGAAGTAAAACATCACCTCCTCAGACAGTTTAGAAAATGAAATGAATTGACTGTGCTTTTTCGAATTTCGATTCATTTCATTTTCTTAACTGCCTGATGATTGTTGTTTTGCAAAAAACTCTATTGAAACCCAGGGGTCGCAGTCTAAATACCATGAATTAAATATATATCTAATGTATAATTATTTATATATATATATATCTGTGCTAGCGGCACGACACGATGATGATGATGATATATATATATATATATATATATAATCTTTCATTTTTTATATAATTTTCTTGTGTGTTTGTTCCGTGAGAGGTTTTATTTATAGATTTATCGACCAGAAAAGTGAGGATTAACACAAAAGAATTTTAGAAG
>OY757946.1:38662111-38789611 GCA_963585895.1 Sepioteuthis lessoniana | reverse complement strand
TATATGGCCGTAGCGGAAATCAGTCTGAAGAGTAAGCCTACAAGTCAGACCAGAAGAGCCGTTCCTATTGTTGAAGTATATCATTACTCTATGACTAATCCTATGTTCTTATTACTAACCGTCTCTCTCTTGTAAATACTCTTTCCTGAAAATATAACTATTTTCCTCACATATCGTGGTTTGTTTTATTATTATTACTACTTGTGTTCACTAACCAGAACACAACACTTATTTATTTGTAAGATGTTCTTCATTTAAAATCATAAGCAATGCATATATATTCTCGTATCATTACCTTATATTACAGTTACGGTTTATTCATTTCACTACCACGGACCTTTCTTCTGGATTTTTAAAACATTTTGATAAATAAAGTAACGGTATAATGATATAAAATTTATCATATTTACCCAACCCCTCTGCTCGGGCAGGTTATGACACAAGGTAATTTTTTAAGCGGAGTTTAACAGGTTTGAATTCAGAGTTTTCCTTCTCGCCAAGACTGAAGAACCCCTACCCATAGCTGGAGGGAGAATAATAGGATTCATACCTTTCCCAAGGGTATTAGTGCTACGTGAAATGCAATCAGTCTCGTCCAGGATTTGAACTCGTGTCGCCGTGTCCATTTCCTATGACAATAACCATTACACCACGGACACTTTCTTGATATAAAATTTATAAATCAAACTAATTGCTGATAGTATTAATCAACGTTTTGACTATTTGCAAAAGAAAGAGAACAGATGGATTAAAATAAATTGTCATATCGCGGAGATATTTCGAAATTAATATTTACTATAGAAAACTGTAAAGTACTATAAGGGATCCCTAGATATTAATGATAAAAATTAACGAGAAATCATTAAAGTAAATAAGGGATAAGATCGAAGGATTGATTGGCTTCAAAGATGAAGTTAAAAATCTTAGTTTGTATATTGGGAATGATTGGCTTGATTGTTAGAAATTTTATTTCAAGAAAGACAAATGTTGTTTCAAAAATATATAAGATTTTAATAGCATATCCTACAGAATGTTGTACTTGGCTAAAAGAATTGGGGTGTGATACTGAAATTGGAGAGAATACAAACAAGATTAACAAAACTAAAATAAAAATAAGAAGATTAACGTTAGAGAGAAAGATTGAAGAAACAAGGATTAACTAATTTACTGAAAAGAAGAAGTAATCTGAGTGGACCTTTTTAAAAAAATTGATGGAATTTCAGATAATGGTATGTATTTTTTATATTTGTCCTCAAATTGAACATTTATATTTAGTCTACGAAATTAGTGGATTTTTTTTTTTTACAAAAACACAAAAAAGCAGCAATATGTTTCTGAAAAGAATTGCTTTATCTAAGTTAATAAGCAGTTTTTATCATTAAGGTTTTTCGGACTATTTCCTTCATCTTTATTGTTATTTCCACAACGTTTCGGCTGATATGTTCTCCGGCCTTCTTCCGATGTTTGTCGAACTCGGGAAGTTTCACGGAACTTCGAACTACGTCCTTTATTGAAACCACGGGGGTCGCCTGTTCTGATTCCGTTAGCCATAACCGGGTACAAGTGTTAAGTATTCCTGTATTGTTACTCGCCTGTAGTGAGGATTGAACTTGCAGATGATTGTCTCCTTAGAATCTCAGGGAACCAACGTCTACAACCGTTACGCCATGTGTCCTGCTGGATAATTCAGAATGAATTTTTGGGTATTTTAAACTTAAGTTTAAAATACCCCAAAATTCACTCTGAATTGTCCAGAAATTTAGACAATTAATAAACAGTGTCAAGAAAGTAGAATTAGTATTAGCAATATAAAGTAAAGGGGTAAGCTTAGGGGAGAAAATAAATGAACGAATAATACTAGAAAGTGCAGCCGAGAGGAAAGATCTAAAAAAAGGGTGAAACTCGGATTTGTCATTAAATAGGCAAGGGAGGGAAAAAGAACTCTTCCAATTAGCTAGAGTTAACAATAAAAAGTAGGAATTCTGCAAAAAAAAAAAAAAAATCAACGCAAGTAGCACAAAATTAAGGAGCCGGCTTAGTACTTCTGGACCCAAGTACTACCGGAGTCGATACGAAGTTTAATAACCCAAAATAGGCAATGAAGGCAGAGTATCTCTGAAGAGCTTTGTTATATAATTGTGGAAGGATTTTTTTATATTACCATTTTTCGTTTTATATATCTTATCTTTCGGTTTAGTTAAGCTTAGAACCTTACGGCTTAGTGCATGGGTTAGTTAGGTGCACACATTAAGTGCAGGTGTTCACGCGCTTACGGGGAAGATGTGACAATCACAGATGTCACAATAAAAACCCCAGGTAGGAAATTTGACTGGAGATGTGAGTGACGTCATGCCCGGAAGCGATGGGCTGGGATTCTTAGTGATTTGAATAAAAGCAGTAAGTTGAGATTTGGACTTAGACGAAGCGAGTTGATTTTTCGGACCTGGGCGATGCCAGGCAGTTTGTGGACTTCGGGGTGCGGGCGCGCGTTGGTTGAGTCAGTGAATTGAAAGCTGACGATGGACGAACAGTCAGCATAGAAAAATTATGTCTCTCTTTCCCCTCGTGTCGAAAACCTAAACATAAAGAAGGTAATAATAATTTCGTACCTGAACCAAGAGAGTCGTCAGTGTTTCGTGTTTTTTCGGATTCCTACGCGTATAAGCATTCTATGAACATTATGAACGTTTTAGCAATCTGAATATTTTGGCCGTATATTACAGCTTCATAAGCACCTAAAATATATTTATGGACTATCAGATTATAAACAACCAAAGTGCAAGCAATTTTAAGATTAAATAGGTTTGGTTTGGTTTGGCTTTATGTCAAATCATCCATTAAAGATTATTTAATGCTAAATCCGGTTTAAACCCATTTATTATTTTTATATGATTTGTCCAAGTGTTACTATGTATCCCTAACATTTCAATTAAACTTCGGTCGTTTGTTTGACAATGCTATTAAACATCAGTCGTTTGTTTGCACAGAGATAAATGAATCAACAGTTCTATTTATTACAATTAAATTTATCCAAAGTTAAATGATTTCAAGTATTGGTTTGTATCAGTAATAATCCAATGAAACATCAATCATTAATTTACACACAGGTAAATGTCAAACAGTTCTAGTTCAAAAATTCCATTTAGCAAAAATTATTTGTTCGTTCTCAGTTTAGATATCAAACAGTTCTATTTGATCCACTGGTAGGACCCTATCAAGTTCGGGCTAGAATGGATCTGGAAGCAATAGCAATGAAGGGATACTTCCTATTCCCGAAAACTTCAAGACTTTAACCAAACCATCAGATTGTTTCATGTCATATCCATGATTTTTTTACTCCTCTATAGAGATAAAGTTAGTGTATTTTTCATTCCCAGCCGACTGGGCAGGATTTAATTGGATGATTTCCGAAAAATGGTAAGAAAAAATAATTTCAGAGGGCATTTTCGAGATTTATCGGATATATTATTCAACATGCTTTAATCAGTTTTTCGATATTGCATTAGAATTATATATTTTCTTTCGAAAGATTTTTTCAAGATTGATGTAAGACAGTAAAAAGTAGAGATGCTCAAGGAGACATAACAAATAAATGATAATAGATTTACAAGGGAATTCCTAAACGAAACACAGAAATACTTACTAATTCAATATATCTAAGTAAAAGTAAAGTTGGCGAGCGTAGTCGAGGGTGACCAGAAGGCTCCCTTTTCGATAGCTACTACACTGAGTTGTCGGGAGGGCGCAACTCCTTTCCCTGGATTGCTCCACTTTCCCCTTGAAACGTACCTAGTAATGTTGAGTGTTAAGCAAGGTGGTATCAAGTACCATTTTCAAAGTCTTTGATATGACGCGACCTGGGCTTGAACCTAGGTCTCCCGGACCATAGGCGCGCACTCTACTCACTAGGCCAAAGAGCCGGTTACCTAGGCCAATGAGCCGGCTATCAAATTCCTTTTTTGGTGCAAGAGAGGAAAATGTTACAGAAAAATTCATTGTTACTAGTCGGAATCATGAAATGAACTAGCATTTTGCATTTCAACATTTTCCTTTCTTGGCTTGGGAAAAATCATACTCTTAATTTAAAAAATTCAATATTGTTTACGCATGTTTATAAAGCCAAAATATTTGGCTATTAAATTGGTTTGTTGGTTTGTTAGTTTTTATGGCATATCAACCTTTGTAGGTTATTTAACGCCAAATCCATTTTTATGTAAATAATCTGATCTATTTAAAACAATTCAATTTATCATAAGTACACAGTTTAATTGTCAAAAACATTTCTATTTTAAACAATTCAAGCAGTTATATGTAACAATTCAGTTAAGTGTAAATACAGTTTTAATGTCGAAAAACAGTTCTATTTCAAATAATTCAGTTAAACATAAGCACGCAGTTTAAATGTAAGAATGGTTTAATTGTCAAAAACATTTTTATTTCAAGCTATTCAGTTTACTCAAACAATTCAGTTTAGCATAAGTATGCTGTTAGTTCTAGTTAACCCATAGATAGGGCCCTATCAGGTGCTACCACTCCGGGCCAGAGTGGACGTGGGAGCAATGGCAATGAAGGGGTACTCAGCATTCCTCAAAGCTCAAGCATTGCTGGAACCTCACCATCAGATTTTTTAGTGTCAATATCCAGGACACTCGTTGGAGTGGGGTCTTACCCCTCCGCAGAGAAGCAGTCGATGTATTTTACAGCCCCAGCCGACTGGGCAATTTGCTATTAAAGAAGAATATTCTGAATCATACCTGTAATTAGTTTATTTATCACCTGTTGTAGAGTAGTTAAATACACATTCACCACTGTACCAGATTGATTGGCTCATAGATTAAATTCTTCGAAGGTTCATTTAATTAGCTGATTAATATTCTGACTGACCTTTCTTCGTTTGGCTATACCACATTTTGACCCACCTCAAATTCTCGTGAATTCTCTTGTTAATTGTTTGTTACTTATTGTATAGTGGTGCTAAATAGATATTTTAAGCACTCATTCTTCTCCGTGTAACATTCACCTCGACGATACAACACTGCCAAATTATTAGAAAGCAAGGTAAATATTCTGTCTACGTGCTAATTTCATAATTTTAGCCGAGGCAGAATTTATTTCGGGGATTCTTTATTCATGAAACAACCTTAAATGTGAAGATAAATAGTAAAAAGTTGTTGAATAAACAAAGAAAGAATGGAGGAACCCTGAGTTGTTGCTGCTGCTGCTGGTTGCTGTGGCTAATGATGAAGAATGGATGTGTTGATCAAATGATGCGTTAGAGGAAGGGAAGCAATCATAAAAGAACCACATGCATTTTATATAATTCGTTTTTTTGTGTAGAAATAATTAAAGCATGAACGTTTGATGCTGACGGTCACGTGTGGTAATGCGTGTCAGTTACCCCACAGGGACTCTAACGATATGTTTAAAGAAATAAGCTTGATAGGAACCATATTGGGAACTACGCTGCGTTCTGTTGTGAAACAAATCCTGGAAGCTATATTCAGCAAAAAAAAAAAAAAAAAAAAGACATCAATTGTACGGTCACTAGCCTTCCATCTCACAAATCATCCAAATATGATGAGCATGACATGCTGTGCGCCACTGGATTCCTATACATGGATACGCCAATGTTGGTTGACCAGAAAAGACCAAGATTTAACAGCTCTGTACAAACACAGGAAAAAGTCTAGTGGATCTGACAAGAAAGGTGAGGATAGGGACGGATAACGAGAGGGTTTAAAGGGAATCTCTGTGATCAGCATGAAGAGTTTATGATATATCTATATGTAGAAGAACTGATAGCAACGATCCAAGTGGAAGGAATTATTCCCTAAATACTCGTCCTGGCTTTTATAATATTTCTCTTTATTTAAGCAAACACATTTTAAATAGCTACAATATTTTCCATCCTTAGTCAATATTTTCCGTATATCTCATTATTCTGATGCTTTCTATTTTTCTTTTTTTCTTTTTTTTCCTCCTGAAATCTTTCTCGTTAAACAAACGTACATAATTTCTATACAATATTCCTAAGAAGTCAAATGACGTAATTTAAAACATCAAACGCTGATTCGCCAGTTAAACGACCAACCTTTTCTTATTATACACATTTTCTACTTGGTTTTTGGATTTCACATTCCTAAACATCCATCATTAACTCAAAACTGTTAATATCACCCCTCATGGTCTTGATGATGGTTCAGCAGAAACTACACGCTATAGTGTTGACCTCTCAATAAATCATTCTTTCCACTTGGATCTTTGTTATCAGTTTTTCTACATTTTGTCGGATTACAATCCTTTATCTACTCTTCATATATATATAAAGAGGCAAATACTAAGTGATATATGCAAAATAGATTTACTATATGTAGAAATTTTATTGAAATCACAAGGGCCCATTCATCTGAGAAGTCAGTGAAAATAAAAAAAGATAGCAAGCCCAAGGGAGAGGAGGAAAAAAAATCAAAAACCACCCTAAGTCAAGCAAAAGATATATCCCGATAAATTCAGAGAGTACTTGAGGTTTTGCTTGCACAAAAAAGCTTATGAAGAAAAATATTAATGGCTTCCAGGTCAATTAAATCTTGTTTGGCTCTATGCAAGGTCACAAAACACTCATCGCTATAATTAACCACACAACTACTTAAGATATATGTCTCTTAGTATTTGTCTCTTAGAATTTGCATGTACTAACAATATATATATATATATATATATATATATATATATATATATATACGTGGCGCTTTCAATTAGTTTCCAGACTTCAAATGAAGACCTACAGCTGGAACTGGAATTCACCCTACTAAAGCCTGATTGTCACAGCTAGTGAATTTCAAAAATACAGTCTGACACTTTAGAAGAACTATATGCAATGAAATTGTTTTTAACTTGGAAAAATGTCACAGAAACGTATGGAATGCTTCAGACTGCTTTTTGACCATCTTGTATGAATCAAGCATCTGTTTTGGAGTGGCATAAGAGATTCAAGTAAGGCAGGGAGTCTGTGAGGGATGATGAGAAGTGTGGGAAGTGTAAGGAAGTCAATACACCAGAGTGGATTGGCCAAAGAGTTAGGGTTAGTGTTAGGGTTACTATGTTGAGGTTTTAAGGGAGATCAGGAAGAGATTCCGTCGGAAGAGGCCTGCACTCTTTAAATCGGGTCAGTGACATTTCAACTAGGACAATGCACCAGTCCACAAGTCCATCCTTGTCACAGACTATTTGAGCAAGACGAGCATCAAGACAGTTCCTCACCCTCCCTATAGTCAAGACCCTGATCCCTGTGACTTTTGGTCATTCCCTTAGCTCTGAGGTTGTCGTTATGAGACAACTGAGGAGATGAAAGAGGCTGTGACGAAGGTCATTGACACATTCACACAAGACGACTTCGATGGGGCCTTCAAGAAGTCGTCGGAACGGCACAACAAGTGCATTACAGCCGGAGGAGATTATTTCGAAGGGGACTAGAGTTTTATGTGTGTTCTATCAATAAAATTGCCCATACTAAAAAAGTCTGGAAACTTATTCAATGATCCTCGTATATATATATATATATATATATATATATATATATATATATATATATATAAATGTGTGTACATGGTTTTCCTTCGGATGGACAGACTATGCAGGTCGTTTACTAAGCTTCCTTGTCAACGGGGCTTAGAATTCGTCGTCTACATCCTCTGCAGTGAGGTAAGACACAATCAAATGGAAGGTTTTGAGAATAATGTTGTATATTGGTGAAGAAAGTGATACCAACACTTTTTTTTATAAAAATAAAAACTGTCTTTTTATTTACGTGTGTGTGAGTGTGTGTGTGTGTGTGTGTGTGACAGATATAGAGAAAAACAGAGAGGGAGAGAAAGAGAGAAAGAGAGAGTGAGAGAGAGAGTCGAGACAGTTAGCGAAACGCTAGTTTGCGACACATCTTTAGATATACACCAGGCAGCGATACATCTTCATTGACCTTTGCTTCTTTGTGCCTTCTTCACTAGAGACTAATACAGGGCTGCCTTAAAACCCGGGACCGCCCCTCGTCGGGTTAGTGCCGAAAACGGCGCCACAGGTCACTGCTTACCGCTTGACTCAGCTCACTGCTCACTGACTTCTCACTCCTCGCGGTTGAAAACTTCCGTCATTATGCATTTTTTGGACGCGTACGCAGTCTTCTAACGCAATTCTTGTGGCATTTCAGCTGTCGCTTGCTTACTGTTGGGTATCACCCACCTTTTTCCACACAATGTACTATCCGTCTGCCATATATAGCAGTAGCTACTAATATCAGGGCAGACTAGAAGGTGAAGAGCAGCTTCTTAAAGGAATAGTATCAGAGCAATGGAGACTGGAGATCGCACTAGACCACCTTACTTGCAACCGAAATAACGGAAGCCAATACAATCGTTGGACGATATCTTTATTCTATATTCACTAATCCTATGTTCTTGTCTACTAATAGTCTCTCTATTGTATATACTTTTTCCTGAGTATATATCTCTATATCCTCTCATATCGTGGTTTGTCCTTTATTTAATATTACAAGCGTTCACTAATCCTATGTTCTTGTCTACTAATAGTCTCTCTATTGTATATACTTTTTCCTGAGTATATATCTCTATTTCCTCTCATATCGTGGTTTGTCCTGTATTTAATATTACAAGCGTTCACTAACTAGAACGCAACAGTTATTTAATGCCAACTCCCTCTTTAGAGATAAACATTAATTGTGCTATCTAATTCACAGCTTGGGGAGGAGATGGTAGTACATATCTTTCCACGGTGTATTAGTCCAAAAGTGAATGTAATTGTGCGACTGGAGTGCGTACTTGCTTTGTACGATATCGCAATGCAGCCCATTTATATCACAGTTGTAATAAAGAGACTTTAGATCCCCGTTGTTACCTTGCCGTGATAACAAATACAAAACTCTGTTAAACATATATCAAAGTTTTATTTACTATTTGGTCGCACGCTGTCGCCGGGAGAAAGAAAGACAGTATAGAAGTATGAGACGACCGTCTACTAGACAATTAAAAAGCAATATACGTGGTGCATTCAATAAGGTTCCAGACTTTTTTTTTACAGGCATTTAAAATTGTTGTAGATTCTTGAAAGTTCAGTTATTGCTATTCATCTTATGAGATGACTGACCAATTTTGATGATTTCAGGTTCAAGTGAACACCTACAGCAGGAATTGGAATACTATCTACTAAAGCCTGATTGTCAAAGCTGGTGAATTTCAAAAATGCAATCTGGTCTTTAGAAGAACGATACGCAATAAAATTCTGTTTTCACTTGAAAAAATGCCATGCGATGAAAGCTGGATCGAGTGCTATGACCCAGAGGATATGGAAAAATGTCTACCCTACAGATGGACATACCCTGATGTGACATATACCGACTAAGCTCTCTTCTGCGCAGGCTCAGCGAGCCGTCACCAAGAACGGTAATATTCATGATTGTGTTAAGCTGAGGTGGGGTTTCTCCCAGCTATCCTTTATGTAGGTACTATTTTGTATCAATATAATTCTTATCCCACATTTCTGAGTCGTGTCATCATTTCAACCTCCCCTTGACCATAACAAAAACGTTCAAAATAATGTGACGGTGCTCGAATTTTTGTCACTGGTTATATATATATAGATAGATACAGAGAGAGAGAGAGAGAGAGAGAGAGAGAGAGAGAACGATGAAGAGAAAGACAAAGAGAACTAATGTTTTGCTTTTAGTTTCTTTGTTTAATGGCATATAAACCTCTGTGTGTTTTATATGCTGAAACCATCTTTTTTGAAGGATAATAGCAGTACTATTTAACCCATGTACAGAGAGAGAGAGAGAGAGTAAATAAATGGATTCATATATTTCTCAAGGGCATTAGTCCAAAAGTGAGCGTAATAGCACGAGTGGATTTCAAAGTTTCATTTTACAATGTAGTAGTCAAACACGTTACCCACTACACTCCTTCCTGCAAGAGCCAATAGTAGAGATATTGTCACCTTATACAAATATAGCAATGGTGTGTGCATGTTTGTGTGTGTGTGTGTACGTGAATCTGAGAGAGAGAGAGAGAGAGAGAGAGAGGTTGATTGGAAGACACCTATGATGTGTCTTCATAAGGTCCAACTCAGGCCAGTAGAACCGTCGTCCTCCTACATGTTTACATATTGACACAATTGTAAAAATGAAGAGAAGAACAGAAACAGTGACATAGATAGATATTGACAAAGACATCTATGAAAAATTTCGACTTATTATCCAGTTCAACTATGCCAGTAGAACCTGATCCATTTCAATGTACACTTATTGTCACCTGACACAATTAACACAAGTGTGTGTGTGTGAGAGAGAGAGAGAGAGAGATGGGGGTGATAAAAGTGAGAAAAAAGAGAGAAAGATATATCATAACTGAGATGTAGAATTATATCTATGAGATATGCAATCATATAACCGAACCTTGCTTGGCTAGTGGAACCGTCATCATCATCATGTCGTGCCGCCAGCACGGATATCCCTGACCCTCTCTCGCTGGAAAATAGGCTTTTAATTGATAAAAATAAATTTAACAATCGGGAGGGTAAAGATTTATTAAATAATTTTGGGTTTTGATCCTTTAAATTTTGTGCAGAAAGTCAAATATTATCAAAGAAATTAAAAAAAAAAACTGCTCTTAAAGAGTGCGTAAGTGCTGATAGTCAATAAATACAAAATTACTCGTGCTGGTGGTTAATCAACACTAGCTGGGTCACCCTTCTGAAGGTCTATGAGGTCGAAAGATCGGAAACACCTAATGAGCTAATGAGGGGGTGTCCTCGTGGTGTAATGGTTAAAGCGATGGACTGCGGAATCGTAGTACGCGAGTTCGTACTCCAGTTGCGCTATTACGTTCACCTTCGGGCAAATACCCTTGGGAAAGGTATGAACCTCCTTTTATCCTCCCAGCTATGGGTTAAATAGTATCACAACTGTTCTAGGAGAATAGCTTTGGCATTAAATAACCTACAAAGATCGATATTCCATTAAAGAAAGACACCAAATCGAAACCAGACCAAACGAAACCTAATGTGCTTGGGGAGAACATCACTAATGATGTGTTCACTGGCACCTTAGGATGTTTTCCTTGGAATACATTCCTTAGAATGGAAATCAGTTGATTTATATATATATATAGTCATCCACAGGCAGGCTGTTTCGTTGTATCACAACTCTTCAGCGTGGCTAGATACGCCGGACGTTTTCAACTAATTTTACGCTAATCTTACCGTTCAGCCACTTAGGTGACCGACGCCAGGTCAGGAATTTTAACGGATTTTGGATTAGCTTTCGTTTGTTTACATTTTGCTCGATCGAATACCGGAGTGCTCAATTCGTTAAATGAGCTTTACATTACGCGTGTAGCAGTCGTTAATTCCTTCACCAGACTGCTCAACCCCTGGAAGAAAAGAAGAGAAGAGAAGAGACAGACAGACAGACAGACAGACCCAAGAGATTCGCTAGTGTTACCCTAGTTCACTTCAAAGTACACGTAGTACCACCTAACATAATTATCGCAGTACATCTCCCACATTTCAAAACCACCTGAAAATACAATTTCGCAATGTCAATCAGTTGCTACATACACTTGTAAAGAATATCGATTACCTTTTTTTTTCCTCTCCAGCGGTTTATTGCTGTATAAACAATCACTGATAGAGTAAGATGTGTAAGGTTACAGGCTTCAGGGCATTTGGGGGCCGAATCAAGGGATTAAAATCAAATAGACAAGTTTTATTGGGTTCAAAAGAGACAGGGGTCTAAGTATATTTTGCAGGTGACAGCAGAAATAAAAAGAGGGAGCTGAACTTAGGCATTTCCAGAGAGATCAAATAGCTATTTTCGCTGTTAATCTGAGAAGAGATTTCTCATGATTAAAACGGCAGTATGGACCCGCATAGAATAATGGAGCCATAATACTCAGAAGAGTGTGCACTCTCTGAAGACTCCATCAGCATTAATATACCCGTGGTATGCCAATGTTGAACCCAATGAAAGGAGAGGCAAAAATAAATTTATTTACACGTACAATTGAATGTATATAATACACATATCTGTAGAATTTAAAATACGCCAACAGATAAAAATACACACTTATAGCTCCGTAAACCAGCAGTATCTGGAAGAGGTACAAAATAGAAAATACTTTTCGTGATAAGTAAAGTTAGCCGATCGTAGTCGAGGGCTACCCGAAGGCTCCCTTTTCCATAGCTAGTTAATGTTAAGGGACAGGCGCTACTCCTTTCCTTGGATTGCTTCACTTTACCCTTGATCTGTACCTACAATGGTGAGTGTTAATTAAGGATGTATCAAGTACCATTTTTTGAGTCTTTGGTATGACTCGACCAGGAATTGAACACTGTGTCCCGAGCCTTTAGCGAACTCTCTAACCATTACGCCAATGGATCATTTTATGTTTTTTCCCTCCCTGCCTGCATTCAGAAACATGGTTTCTTCTCTTCAAAGAACAGAAGCTAAAAGAGATTGATAAGGGGTTTCTGATACTGTCAAATGTTACCCAAAGAGCCCATGACATGTTTGCGTATAGCAGAAAATCTATCAACATTGATAAATATTGATTAAATATATTTCAGTACTTTATAGTAATAAGTAGACAATGGTTCGCTCACCCGATGGTAAGAATTACTTTTTCAACATTGCCACAGGAATCATGCAAGGAGATACATGATAGCCATTTACGTTTATGCCTAGATTACATATTTTAATGAATCAATTGAGCTAAAAGTGGTTCCATTCTAAAAAAAAAAATTGCAAGAAGAAGACGATATCCCAAAAAACAATGACAGTCGCAGACTACGCCGATGATAAATACACCCGCAAAAACGAATCCTTGCTACATAGTGAAGGAGAGACATTGACATCTAATTGAATGTGAATAAAAGGAAGTTCCACAACATTAAATATATGCCATTTTCACAATAAGTAGCAAACGTCTGAAATTAGTTGACCAGTTAAATACCTTGTCGGGGATCACTTCTGGTGTATGTCCTTGGGGTGTTGTAATATAATGGCGGAGGGATTTCGTTTTATGCCTTTGGGTTTAGTTAGGCTGAGAACCTTTCGGCTCAGTGCATGGGTTACTTAGGTGCAACATTAACGCAGGTGTTCACACGCGTGGGTGGAGCGGACGTGTCACTCATAGATGTCATAATAGCCCAGATGGAAAACGAGGCTAGAGAGTGCAGGTGACGTCAGGCATCGGAAGCGCACGGAGGATTTGGGGGAGTTTGAAAAAGTTACTTGAGTTGAAAACTGGACACCGAACGAGAAGAGACGACTTTCGGGGCTCGCTGAGGCTAGACGAATTTGCGCGCTACGCACGCCGCACGAAATGTGCAGGAGCAAATGGAAAAGCCAGAATAGAAAGAATGTTTATCTCTCTTCCTTATGTCGAAGAACCTTTAAACTCAGAAGTAATAAAATGTTTCGTACCTAAACTAAGAAGTCGTAAGTGTTTTTGTGTTTCGGGATTCCTATGTTCTCTGTATATATGCTATGAACATTTTGTGTACGTTTCCCATATTCATGTAAGGGTATGTTACAGTGTAATGGTTAAAGAGCTGGACTGTGGTATCGAAGTAAGCGAGTTCGAACTCTAGTTGCGTTCAGTTTCGGTATGAACCATTTTATCCTCCCAGCTATGGGTTAAATAGTACCACTACCGTTCTTCTTGAATGATAGATTTAGTATTAAATAACACAAGAACGTTGCCAAGCCATAAAACAACAAAACAAACAATATCTCTTCTACTGAAAGTGATGCCAACATACACTTAGCTAAGGCATTGACAAAATATGGAAAAATGATTTCTCTGATAAAATGAAACGGGATTACTTCTAAGTGGTGGCTGTTTCAATATTGATACGAGGATATACCACACATGCGCTGAAATATGCTGAGTGCTGTTTTAAACAAATCCTGGACGTAGCACTTCTGAAAGCAGCAGCTGCATGGCCACTTACATCCTATCTCACAAACAATACAAATAAGACGCGAAAGACATTTAGAGCGTAGCTGAAGGAGAGTCGAATCTATAAGCAACTTTCATTTATAGGCTCCTATGTTTTGACGCGCCAGTGTGGGCTGAGCAGCATGACCTTACATATTTCATCCCTGGTGATTTACTATAACCGATGGAGGAAAGGAGCGAATCGCGAGAGTGAGTCAAGGGAATCCGTGATGTCAGCACGATTTTATGATGCTGAGGATAATTCTATACAAAGCGGAAACGTGCTTTATCCATGTGACTCTTTGACATGACAGGAGCGCACAACGGATGATATTAATAATAAGTATATATATATATATATATATTAGTTCCAAATAAAATGTTCAAAGAATGAAATAAAAAACGTGACTTTTGCTGCTCGCGTTTTTATCACAGGAAGAACATTTTCTCTCAACAAGAACGGGTAAGAAAATACTATTTTTTCAGGAATATTAAATGAAAATCAATTATACCCTTAAGAGAATTGTTTTCTTGCTGGTAATTATTGGCTTAATATATATATATATATATATATATATATATATATATATATTTATGATAAGTTTAAAGTATCTGAGTGAGTGAAAATACGTCTCTTTCTGTCAATATATATATATATATATATATATTGTCATCCACAGACAGACTGCTTCGTTCTATCAGAACTCTTCAGTGTGGCTAGACACGCAGGACACTCGAAGCCGGGATCGAAACCCATACAACTTTACGTTAGACTAAATCTCAGACCGCTCGGCTAATAAGCGTACCACGTTTGGCTAAAGGAATTTTTAAGGTATTTATGTAGCAACAGCAGTTGCCGTTTGTTTACATTTTACTACCCTATCGGCTACCAGAGTGCTCAATTCTTTCGAAGAGCTTTGCATTATGCGAGCAGCGGCCGGAAATTCCTTATATATATATATATATAGCTATTATCATATTATTATATTTTACCGTCATTCACTGTGATAGTGAAGGAATTTTCCGTATATCTTTTTACATATACGTTATCGGCTACTGGGAGCACTCAATTCATGAGAAGAGCTATGGCGTTTCAGTGCCAAAACTTGACTGATGATAAACGTTTTTATCACCTAAATTGCAACTCGAACATTCAGCTTGTGAAAAGAATACATTAAAATGATAGATGATTGGGTAAAAAGACATGTTTACACAGATGGATTATAGTGACATACGCTTGAGTGACACTTATATTGTTGTATATTGACCACCGACCCGGCCAAACATGCCATTCTAAAGACGGCGGAAGTGCATATTCCATTGGCGTGGGAGAGCTTGGCTGACAATATGGGACAGGGTTAAAATCCCACGGTACAGTCACAAACTGATGCACCGGAAGAAAGTGACCTGTGAACTGCATGACAGTTATTTCCGCTCGATAACGATCAAACAAACCATTCCAAAGACAGCGGAAGTGCATATTCCGATGGCCAGTTATGGGAAGCGATTGAGTGGATGTTGAACTATTATATAACTCAGTGCACAGGAAATTCAATGAGTTTGGAGATCAGAGAGTTGGAGAAATGATGCAGTAGAGAAAACAGCACCCAGCAGAAGGGGCCCTTGGGACCCCCGATTGCGGAGTTTTGGGGATCAGAAGAGTTGGAGAAATGATGCTGTAGAGAAAACAGCACCCAGCTGAGAGATGGGCTCCCGGACCTCCGGTTGAACAACCCAGGAGAACGGGAAAGAAACGCTGATGGCCATAAGAGTGGGGGTCTATATGTTGCAGTTCTGTTCGGTCTCCAACTCCCTCACACACACAACCCTTTCAAATAAAGTGAGAGGTATATTTTTCAAAGAACTGTGTCGCTCGTCTTTATTGTGTTGAGTTTACAACAATATCTCTCTCAGGATCTATTTAGCTACTGTACAGTGACAAGCATAGAAATATAACTAGCCACAGTGCAAACTGCGTGTTTCAGTTCCGATAATTTTCCCGTAGACTTTTCCTACCTAAGGATACCTTCAAAGCAACTGATATTTGATGCCTAACCTTCTTTCCCCAGTTTTTATTTTTGGAGTTAATTTCTCCAGGAAGGATTGCAACCAACAAGGCTCTATCATGATACGGGAACTCTGCCGTTATTTTTTAAATTTATACTGGAAACAGGAGTGAGCTCAAGTCTCATTGAGTGCCCCTTTAAAAGGCCTTGTGCCACACTTGTTCCCTGACAAAAGCAACAAGCTGGAAACATATATATATATATATATATATATATATATATATATATATATATATAACACGTATGTAAGAACAAAATAAATGAATTTAAAAAATACAAATCTCTTCGTGGACCATCTTATTTTGAATATGTCCTTATTCTTTCATTGGACCTACAACAACAATCTTTATATATATATATATATATATATATATATATATATATATATATATATATATATATATAATGTGCTTGAGTGTGCAATCGCTCGTTATATATCAAGCTATCTATCTATGTCAGACTACTCATATCTATCTATCTATCTATCCCAATTCTTATAAGTATATGTCTACACCCTCCTCAACCCTCTATCGATTTCTATACTTTTAGTAATATTATCGATTTCACTTGCACACACACACACACACACACACACACATATATATATATATATATATATATATGTTCGGCTTCTTATCAGCTTTCGATTTACCTCACCACGAAAGTGGGAAATGTCATTAAAACATTTTCAATATAACGAAACATGTTCTGTCTTTTTTTTTTTTTTCATTTTTTAAAAAAAATTTCTTTTTTTAAATACATCTTCACATAACACCCCAAAACAACGGGGGAATTGTTGTTGTTGTTTTTTTTCCAAATCTTTGCATCCCCTCAACAAAATGCACCGAATCACATTTATGAAATTATAATGACAAGATGGATGCACTTATAATTTCTCTTTACAAAATAAGGAAAAAGTATTATCCATACATCTACATCTTCAGCAATACATATAAATTAATCTATATCTAAACAAATACTGAGTAAATCTGGTTGCAGTAGTGTACCGTAAAGATCAATTGGTTTTAATAAGTTGTTACAAATTTAATGAGAGTAATAATTTCAAACAGAACACATAGCCCCATATATATTTATATCATACATCTTCATTGATGGATCGGGATGGGTCATCAGTGATGTTTCCTTTGGGTTCATGGGGAGTTTCGGGCCTTGCAACATCAGACCCCCTCACCCAAATGACCCATTTGTCATTGATCTTTCTCCAACTCCCATCCCGGCAGCTAACCTGCATATCCACACAAGAAAAAAGAAATGACCACAGAAATGGCTCTATATATAATTCTACAACTGCCAATCATGTTGAATAGTCACCATATTAAATATGCATATAAACACATATACATATACATGCAGAATACATTTTGACGCAATAATAAAGACGAGTGACACTTCTTTAAAAAAATATACCTCTCAATTTATTGTAACATTTGCTTGTGAGAGGGAGTTGGAGACCGAACAAAGACTGCAACACATTGACCTCCCCAGCCCCATTTGACATCGCCGTGTGTCGTTCTCGTTCCCCTGGGCTGCTCAACCGGGGGCATGGGGGCACAGCCTCTCTGGGATATAGTCTCATCTTCTCGCATATAGTCGCATCTTCTCTCTAACTCAACTTGTCTCCAACTCACTGACTTCCTGTCCACACCGAGTTATATAATTGTTCAATTGCCCACTCAATCTTTGGAATGGCATGTTTGATCGTCATTAAGTGGAAATAACTGTCATGCAGTTCACAGGTCACTCTCTTCCGGTGCATCAGTCTGTGAATGTACCATGGGATTTTACCTTGTCCCATTTTTTCAGCCAAGACCGCCTACGCGATTTCTTCTCATAACTGCCATCGGAATGTGTCACTTCCTTCCGGTGCATCACTTTGGAATGGCATGTTTAGCCGGGTCGAAGGTCAATATACAACAATCAGAGCTAAGCTCTTCTGATGACTTCTAAATATTTCCTTTAAAAATCGGGAGGCCACTTGATTCTTGCTTTATACATATAAGTTTATTTATCGTGGTACGAAATAGAAACGGCGATTTATGTTCATATTTTGCCCTTGGCCTTTTGCCATTCTCTGCGTGTTTATGCCGTATTATGAGAGGCATGGATACATATACATGTTTACCAACTCTTCCGCTCAGGTATGATATGACACAAGGTCAATTTTTTAAAGCGGAGTTTAACAGGTTTGAATTCAGAGTATTTCTTCTCCAAGACTAATTGCCTCATCAAGGCTGAAGAACCTCGTCTGCCCTACTATTTACCCATAGCTGGAGGGAGAATAATTAGATCTATATTTTTCCCAAGGGTAGTAGTGCTATCGGAAATGCGATCAGTCACGTCAAGGATTTGAACTCGTGCTGCTGTATCCATTTTCCTACAACGATAACCATTACACCACGGGCATGGACACATGTAGCCCAGCCCAGTCGATTGGAGGTGCTGTAAAATATACACACTGTGTCACTGCCTAGACGTAAGACTCAACCACGAGTGTCCTGGATATGGTTTGGTTTCTTTGTTCAACGGTGCATTAATCTTCGGGGGTCATTTAATGCCAGAGTCATCTTTCGAGAAGAACAATAGTGATGCTATTTAACTCATAGCTGGGAGGATAAGGGGGTTCATACCTTTCCCAAGGGTATTTGTCCGAAAGTCAACTCCGAAAGTCAACGTAATAGCGCGACTGGAGTTCGAACTCGTTTAATACAATACTGCAGTCCATCGCTTTAACCATTACACCACGATGACACCAGCAGTGTTCTGGATAGGACACTGAAGAATGTGATGGTGAGGTTCCAGTCCCGGGGTGTTAGGGAATGGAGAGTTCCTCTTTATTGCTGTTGCTCCCAGGTTCACTCTTACTCAGAGTGGTTGCACCTGATAGGGTCCTATATATGGGTCGAATAGAACTGACATTTAAACTGAACGCAAGCAAATGAATGATGTTAAATTTTTACTGTTATATGACAATACATGAAACCATTTAACTTCGTGCAAGAAAATGATTGATAGTAAATAGAATTATTCGTATTTGATAGAAATACTTGAAACCATTATATTGTGTGCAAAAACAGCTCAGACACGTTTAAAAATGTTATCAAAATGTGTTTACAAACCATATATACTTAATATATATGTATAAAGAGGATTTGGCATTAAATAGCCTACAATGGTTTATATGCACCTTCCCAAATATGACAATGTTCTATGTTCGACTGATTTATTTTGCATAGCTTAAGCGGAAAGAAAACTACTTTCAAAATCACTGTAATCCGTTTGATATTCGACGTTGTATTTCAATCTTCCATTTCCAGAGGAGTATGGAAACCAAGCACAAATATATATTTCTTAACGCCAAACCCTTTCTTACATATATATCATATATGATTTCTAAACTCTTTCAGAAGATAACATTTTAAAACAAAACTGTGCTCATTTTTTTTTTGCATACAGTTAAATGGTTTCCCGTATTTTAATTTAATACGAATAATTCTATTTATTATTAAGCATTTTTTCGATCTGTTTGAAATGTTTTCATGTATTGTTATTTAGCTCTTAAAATTCAGTTAAACATCGGTCATTTGTTAACACACAGTTAAATGATCAAACAGTTCTCTTTCAAAGAATTCAATTTAGCACAAGTCCACAAAATAAATGTTTCTAAGTTTTGCTATGGATCACTAACAATTCAATTAAACATCTGTCATTTGTTTTCACACAGTTTAATTATCAAACAGTTCTATTTCAAACAGTTCAGCTTCAGCTTAAATGCCAAATTGTTCTATTTGGCGCATGCATTGGACTCTTTCAGGTGCTTTCAGTCCGAGCAAGAGTGGACCATGGAGGAATGATAATCAAGAGGTACTCTGCATTCCCCAAAATTCCAGCATTACTGGATTACTGTTTAGCGTCATATCTAGGACATTCGTTGTGGGGGAGGGCCTCAACCTTCTGCCAAGATGCAGTTGACCGTGCCACTCAGTTTTGTAAAAATAAGAACAAGTACTTACTTACACAACAAAGACATACATTGTTCTTTTTTCGGTGGACTTTGACTCAACTTTACCTTGTGACCTTTCTGAACTTTCTGTAAGAGCTCCCTCCGCCATATTTAAAAGACACGGGTATCCATTTCTTATGAGATCTCCTGCTCATCTCTTATTTGTTCTTACCTAGTATTTGGCGTGTGTCGCGGCAGGCTGGCCAATGTCCAAAAAAGAATAAAATTCGTTTTGGTAAATCCATCCATAGTTGAGTGTCTTTACCCATTTGAATTATTAGTTGTTTTTGAATAGAATGTGACAATACCCACCTCTGCAGCTCGTTGCACAAGTTACTCACCCCACGTCGAGAACTTATGAGTGACCGGATCGAGGGAGAGGCAGGTTCACATGGAAAAAAAAAAAACACAACAACTTTGTGGTTAGAACGCCAAGGAAGGATGAAGAGCGTGTAACACTTTGTGGATAATTAGTTCTGGGCTGAGTTTCGGCTGGCAAAAGATTATATTAACTAACTGGGTCCGGCTGATAATGTCGCTGTTCGTTGTTTCTTTGTTCCGGCCTTATCAACTTTCCTCGAACCCAAACTAAGTCTCATTGCTAGGACCCAAAACGCACCTGGATATATATACAGAATGTTTAATTATTATTTCCGGCCAAGAGAGACCCACGAATAAACCCACGAATAAACTTTTTTAGGGGGTGGGATTTCTCTCTTTAAAAAAGTGGACATAAAAATAATTTCTAGCCTGGCCGTCTCCGATACATGGACATTAAATTCAGACCTTTTAAGTTTTTGACCAGTAACCGACAAGTACTTAACACTTACCCACGCCCTTGGCCATATGTATAAACATTTTCTTATCTCATCATCATCATATCGTGCTGGCAGCACGGATATCCCTGACCCTCTCTTGCCACTCCTCCCTATCGTTCATCGCCCTAGGTAGGTCTTCAGGACAACAACCTGTATCCTCACATAGCTGCTGAATGTACGTTCGTGCTGGTCGTCCTGCTTTTGCGCGGCCGTGTGTGGGGATCCATAAGAGTACATCTCTTATGAGTTCATCTCTGCTTCTCCAGCAATGTCCTGCATGTCTGGTTCGCCTAACTTGAATAGTTTTCGTGATAGGGGGCAGATGGCCGTACAGTTGGTGTCTTGTGGGGTGTTGCTGCCAGGACTTGTTCAGGATTGCACGCAGCATTCTTGTGTAATTGCCATCTAGTTTCTTCTCCAGCCGTTTTGTTAGCGTCCATGTAGTGCATCCATATAGCAGTATCGATGTGACCGCTGCCTGGAAGAAACTGCGTTTCATTTTATCGGTTAGGTCTGATTTCCATATAGTCGATAGCCTATTGATAGCTGTCCATGCTTTCGTTAACCTCGTTTCGATGTCCTTTTCGGTTGATTCGACGCTGCTTCCTAGGTACGTGAATTTGTCTACTAGTTTAAGAGGGGTTCCTTCTAGAGTGGAGATGTCCCCCGTTTGGTTATAGCACATATATTCCGTTATTTCCTTAATCTAGTTTCATGGGTTTTCCTAACATTTGAAATTTGATACGCAGGCCGAATCTAACTTATCTTGTCACATATATATGTGTGTATATGTGTGTATGTGTGTGTGTACACTGATGTGCGTGGGAATATATATATATATATATATATACACACACACACGCACACATGTATGGGTGCACAAACACACGTGTATACCTGTATGTGCATATATCCAACTCATAGTGTCACAAGAATAAAGTAGACTTATATATACTGAGTTAAAACAAGATTAGAACTCTCTAACTAATGAAAGTTGAAAAGCAAGTTTGCAGTAGTGAACTATTTCCGGCCCCCCAGCTAAGATTAGCGAATACTGAATATGTGTGATGGTGATTTATCCCTTCCCAGCGAGAGTACACGTAGGTGCATATGTGTGCAGGGCCACCCTTAATCCAATTAAACGAATTTGTTAAAATCAGATTTCATGCATATGTTAAACTTTTCAAAACTAAAACTGATTTTAAAACACCTTTGGAGAACAATCGTATCAGTTCATGAAACATTAAATTACCGAATTACAAAAAAAGAATTAATCTTTTTATTTTATATATATATATATATATATATATATATATATATATATATATATATATATCATTAAGAAAAAACACAAACCGGTCACATTAGGATTATTGATTTATCTCCAGGAAATTTATTTACCAGGAAAATTTAAATGTTCACTTTTGAATAGTTTTCTTGTCCTGATGGAATTACTCCCCACTCTGGTTTAACTGGACCAAACAATACTTTTAAGTCGATATGTATTTACTTTTTAAAAAATAAAAAAAATAAAAATTAGTTTACAATTAGTTTATAATTCCAACTGGCAATAAAAAAAAAACGGAAGAGGGCTAAATGAGGAGAAAACACTTCACCCCTCTTCTATACCCTCCCACCCTTCATTCCTGTGTCTATTCTGAATTATTTTATCCATAAGATCTGAAGAAGTCCTGTTTTTTTTTGTTTTTTTTTTGTGTTGTTGATTTATATCAAAACCCATAACAGGATGGAAATAAATTTATAAACCTAACATGACCGGTTTTTGTTTTTTCTTAAAGAAATATATATATATATATATATATATATATATATATATATATATATATATATATGAAGAAGACAGTAAAACAAATTCATCATAAAGTATTGAATCTATGATGGAAAGTAAACGCGAAACGTTTCTGTTTTAATAAAACTTCATCTGGACTTCAAGATGAAAAAAAAAACAACATGTAACTTGAACAGCAATGAACGTTTTATTAAAACTACAGAAGGTTGGTTGGTTGGTTGTTTAGTTGGTTTAGTTGTTTGGGTTTTATTGCATATAAACCTTTGTTGATTATTTTTATACCAATAATCAGTTCTATTTGTAACAATTTAGATTAGCATGAGATTAACATTTTAATTATCAAAAACATTTCTATTTCAGTTTATTCAAATGACTCAAACAGTTCTAATTCAAACAATTCAGTTTATATATATATATATATATATATATATATATATATATATATATATATATATATATATATTTGTGTATGGGAGGAACTTTAAAATATCAGGATAATCTATATTTTTTTGTAAAATTAATACTTCTTTTCGTGGTATATTCGACATTGTTGGTTGGTTGGTTATTAAACTTTTATGGCATATCAACCTTTGTAGGTTATTTAACCTTTGTAGGTTATTTATGAAAATAGTTCTATTTCAAACAATTCAGTTTAGGATAAGTACACAGTTTAAATGTAAGTACAGTTTAATTGTCAAAAACATTTCTATTTCAAGCTATTCAGTTTACTCAAACCGTTCTAATTCAGCTAATCCAGTTTAGTATAAGAAAAGATTTTGTTTACACACAATTAAATGTAAAACAGTTCTATATTAAACAAATCACTTTAGTGTAAGTAATGTTTTAATGTCAAAAAACAGTTCCATTTCAACTAAATCAGTTTAGAATAAGCACGCAGTGTAAGTGTAAGTACGGTTTAATTGTCAAAAATATTTCTATTTCAAGCAATTCAGTTTAGTCAAACAATTCAGTTTATCATAAGTATGCCGTTAGTTCTATTTAATCCATAGACAGGGCCCTATCAGGTCCTACCACGCCAGGACCTGGGAGTAATGGCAATGAAAGGGTCTTCCGCATTTCCCAAATTCCCAGCATTACTGGAACCTCACTATCAGACTGTTTAGTGTCATATCCAGGACACTCGTTGGGGGTCTTACTCCTCTTAAGAGCTGCGGTCGGTGTATTCTACTGCGCCAGCCGACTGGGCAATCGACATTGTAGCTGGTGTGTTCAAACGCCAGTTGTTCTATTATATTCACTTTTTGACTAAAACCCTTGGGAAAGGTATAAAAACCCCTTTGCCCTGCCCTTCAGCTATGGGTTAAATGATATCACTACTTTAAATCAAAAACGCTGGCTTTGCTGACACTTTCAAAAGAAAAAGACATCCATCGTAGTTCAAGCTATATTTTTGACCATTTTAATCTCCCGATAAAGATTTATTAAAGACGAAAGTTTTTAACGTTAACTTTCCATCATTATACATTCATCATTTTGGATAAATTAGTTTTCCTATTTTTTTTTCAGACTGTCGAAGCTTTGGGTTAAATAGTAATATTACTCTCTTTGTGGACCCTTTTCAAAGATAAAGACGTTTGCAAAAAAAATGGTCTTGAAAGAATTTAGAAATACTTCTCGGAAGAAAGATAAGCTGAGATGCCGATTTCCATTAAATTTATTTACACACACACACACACAAGCACACACACACACACACACACACACCACTATATATAATATATATATACATATACATATATATATATATATATATATATATTATTTAAGCCATACATCCTAGATGCACCAAGGGAGGTAATTAGTGAAGCAGTGTTTTCATCGCCAATTTCGGGGTTCCGCATCATATCAGCTCCACAGCAACCCCGCATAACTCTAGAAGAGTCAAGCCACCTCCTTGATAGTGATGTGCTACGCACCGTAACATTACTAAAACAATAAAAAAAACCCAGTGAGGCCGAATTTCACCGTTCTTATTGACATATGTCATTCAGCATCAGCCAATGAAAACAGGGCATTTCGCGCTCCTCAACTGCATGATCTTGTCTTTACTTCATCGGTTTCGATTGACTACTTCCGGATTCGATAACGAGGTAAGATGGTATTTTAAATACTTTGTCTAAGTCCATGTTTTACGTATTAATGTTAATCCCCTAGCGATACTAAAACTTTAACAAGTTAAATATATATATATATATATATATATATATATATATATATGCGTGTGTGTGTGTGCGTGTGTGTGTGTGTGTGTGTGTGCTGCAATCCATTTCTTTGTATCACAACTCTTCAGTGTGGCTATACACGTAGAAGGTTAGGTCGTGAATTATAAGGGCATTATGTAGGGGGGTTGTTTGCTTACATTTTTACCTTACTAGATAACCTGGGGGCTCATTTCATTCGAAGAGCTTGTGAGAGCATCGACTTTATTGTGTTTTCATTGGTTTAGAAGAAGTACATTTCAGATTCTTCGAGTCTTGACCGGCTTTTTTCATTATGCGGATTTTTTTCAGTTTTAATTTCAAAAGAACATTATAAAAATAATTGCCTTGAAATGATTTTGAAAGACTTCTCCGTAGCAAGATAAGCTGAAATGGCCGATTCCTTCAAATTTACTTACTTACTCGCAAACACAAACTCACATACATACAAGATTATATATATATATATATATATATATATATATATATATATATATATATATATATATATACTAAGTTGCCAACCATAAAGGAGGGTGACCGGAAAGGTCTCTGTTCAATAGTTACTACACCGACGTGTCGAAGAGTGGGCTACTCTGAAACACACACACACACACACACACACACACATATATATATATATATATATAATTTTACCAAGCATAGAGGAAGACGAACAGAAGGCTCTTTTTTAATAGCTACTATATTGTTGTGTAAAGGCGCTACACCGAAATATATATATATATATATATATATATATATATATTACTATATATATATATATATAAATATATAAGTTGGCCAACCATAATGGCGGGCGACCGGAAGGCTCTCTTTTCAATTGCTACTAAATCGATGTGTAGGGGAGGTCACTGCTCAAAAACACACACAGACATACTCATATTATATATATATATATATATATATATATGTAGATGTGTGTGTGTGTGTGTGTGTGTGTGTGTGTGTGTGTGTTTATTCTTGTGGTGAAACTATCAACTTTTACGTGTCTACGTTTTTTTGGGAGGGGTTTGCGTTTCAGATTCGTCAAGATTCGACATGCCTGTTTGTTTTTGCAGATTTTTTTCAAATTTATTTTCAAAAGGGCACGTTTTGAAGCAGCAACGACTTTTTGTCGGCTTTATTTGTTTGTACAGACGTTTGTGGTAGTCAAAATTTTACTTCAAAGTCAAGTGATTAAGTTTCATATCAAATCCGAATGGCACATATGATTTTAGAATTTTAATACGTTGTTTCCTTTTTCTTTTTTCAAATATTGATTTCATATGATTAACTTTTTTAAATTCTTTCTTTGGTTGTGAATGATGAATCTCTGTTGATTGCGTGACCGTTTGAGCGAAGAAATTTTCGACTAATTTTAAATTTGTCTAATCCAAAGATTTGATCCTGTTTTGTTTCTGTTATTTATTTAATCTAAAATGTGACGGACATTTTGACTTTCCATGATATTATTTTTAAAATATGTGCATTCCAGTAAATAAATAACATTTTTAATCCTGCAATTAATTAATGATAAATCTAGATTTTTTTTTAGTTGGTTGATTTGGGGTGTCTGCGCATTGTTTCGTTCATGGTTGGCAACATTCGGTTGATATAGGTAAAAATAGGAAAACGCCAGAAAATTTTATTTTAGAAGACTTATTCACAAACAGTATGGAGATACTTATCTTGAATTGCAATAAAACATTAAAAATTAAGAAATGGAACAAATATCGTAGAGGAAATTTTAAAGGTCAAACCCAAGTTTATGAACATGATTCCCGACAAATAACTCCTAATAAAAAACAAATTACCAACATATTATCTAAAGTTTATCATTAATTCCTAAGACCTCTCCTTGAATTTCTTTTCAGACTCATTTCATTAACTTGTTTCGACATTAAATGACCGATGACGTTGATATACCGTAAAAGAAAACAAACAAACATGTTTATGCCTCTTTAGTCACCAACATTGGCACAATGTAAATCTTTCTTGGCTTCGAAACTAAAAAAAAAAAAGTAATCTCTGGCGTAGAATCAGATGACGTTCAGAGCATAGATATCAATATAGTAATAAGTTGGCGACCATTGTCGAGGGTAACCCGAAGGCTCCCTTTTCGATAGCTACTACACCAAGGTGTAGGGGAGGGCGCTACTCTTCCCTGGATCACTCTACTTTTGTTTCGACCAAGCAAATATTCAATGGAGCACCTGCGTTAAATTCTTGGAGACTGTTTTGAAGACAAGTTAATCCGTTATTCATACCTATCATACTAAATAAAACTCGTGAACATCAAATGGTTTTAACAAATGAAGATGATCAAAACATGAATTTTACTTGGATGAATTTAGTCAAGAAATGTTTAACCGCATGACCTTTAGCTGTAAACAAAAAGACGGTCAGCTGAAAATCTAGATTTATTCACGATATGATTTCCATTACACATTGAAATAAAAATACGGCTTTTTTTTCTTAGAGGGTGACAAATTATATTTAATAGATAATTTTGTTATTGTTTTGAAATTAAAGAAAATATATTAAATCTCACACTATCTTGCTGAAAATATAAAGAGAAAAAAAATTCAATGCTGCTAACGTGCTTTTCAGCTAAATGAGATAACTTTGAAAAAGGATTAAGTGTAGGTTAAGATAGGAATCGAAAATGGAGTCCTGTGAAATCCTTAAAGGATTAAACGGCTTCATCCGTGTCCTGATATGAATATATATATATATATATATATAGGTATTGGTGTACATACGAACACTAGTGTGTGTGTGGTGTGCATCGAATGTGTGTGTGGTGTGTGTGTGTGTGTGTGTGTGTGTGTGTGTGTGTGTGTGTGTGTGTGTGTGTGTGTGTGAAGGATATCTAATAGCCTCAACTGTAATAAAAGATATAAGCAGAATACATAAAATGTAGAGATAGATACGGGCAGAGCCAGATAATAGATAGATAGATAGATATGAATAGAATAGATAGATAGATAGATAGATAGATAGATAAAAACAGACTGGAAGATATAGACACAGAGGTATATGCAGATATGAGAGATAATGATATTGGTAAATAACAATGGATTGAATTTAAAACTCCTGAAAACAAATCAAATTTTCATCCTATCTATCTACCTATCCCTCTGAATATATATATATATATATATATATATATATATATATATATATATATATATATATATCCATGTAAGTATCTCAGTACATTAAGCTGTATCTATCTTATCATTTTTGTGGAAATAGAAGAAAAAAATAAAATATTTTGCAGGTGTATCTTTTTTGCCGGAGGGAGTGTATAGAAAAATGCAACCGAACCAATAGAGAAAAAAAATTACAAAAACTAATAGGGTAATTTCAACACAAGCCGCTTTCTCTTCAAAACCGTTTTGTTTACATGTGGAAAGAAAATAACTGTATTGCCTACCGGAATGAAAATATCGGGTCTTTCTGTGCAAACAATCGTTTGCATGACTCTTAGAATTGAAAGACCGGACGTCATATCTTTAAAAGCAAACAAAATTATTTCAATTTGATATACGTCGGTGGGACTTTGTATACGTTCACTGTATCCCTTGCAGAATCATAAGACCTTAGTCTCTCCCCCCAAAAAGGTGTGTTCTTCGAATTGCACTTAAGAGCAAGTAATAGTGAGGATATCTGGGGTATGCAGTGTACCTTTTCATCACCATCACTACCAGGTCCACTTTGATCTGATGCGGGGAATACCTGTTCGGGTCCCATTAATAAGTCAAACATATGTTTTATAGCAATATTGATATCAATAACAACAATAATAATGCAAATACTGGCAGTCCTTTCAAATCTATCTATCTATCTATCTATCTATCTATCTATCTATCTATCTATCTATCTCAGTCTGTTCATATCTATCTATATATCTATCTATCTATCTATTATTTCTAATATCTTAAGCATAATCTCAGTCTGTTCGTATCTATCTATCTATCTATCTATCTATCTCATTCAGTTCATATCTATCTATCTATCTATGAAGGTTATTGAAAGAATAAGGGCTATCTATCTATCTATCTATCTATCTATCTATCATTTTAAATATCTTAAGCAGAATCTCAGTCTGTTCGTATCTATCTCTCTATCTCTCTAGCTATCTGTCTATCTATCTCAGTTTATATCTATCTATCTATCTATCTATCTTTGAGGGTTATTGAATAAATAAGGGCTATCTATCTATCTATCTATCTATCTATCTATCACAGTCTGTTCATATCTATCTATCTATCTATCTCATTCAGTTCATATCTATCTATCTATCTATGAAGGTTATTGAAAGAATAAGGGCTATCTATCTATCTATCTATCTATCTATCTATCTATCTATCTATCTATCATTTTAAATATCTTAAGCAGAATCTCAGTCTGTTCGTATCTATCTATCTCTCTATCTATCTGTCTATCTATCTCAGTTTATATCTATCTATATATCTATCTATCTATCTTTGAGGGTTATTGAATAAATAAGGGCTATCTATCTATCTATCTATCTATCGATCTATCTATCTATCTATCTATCACAGTCTGTTCATATCTATCTATCTATCTATCTATCTATCTCATTCAGTTCATATCTATCTCTCTATCTATCTATCTATCTATGAAGGTTATTGAAAGAATAAGGGCTATCTATCTATCTATCTATCTATCTATCTATCTATCTATCTATCTATCTCAGTCAATTTATATCTATCTATCTATCTATCTAGTTAATTTCTTTCTACATTCATGTCCTTGGCAACAAGAGGAGAGAGACTCAAATCATAAAAGCATATGCTAACCCTACTATATAGACCCCCACCAAAGGGTCTATATAGTAGGGTTAGCATATGCTTTTATGATTATTTTATTTTTCTAAGTTTCTTGTTTTGTTTTGTTTTTTCGTCAGGGTGATAGTTTTGATTAATTCATATTAGAGGCACCGAATTAAGAACTTTTTGAGATTGACCAGGTTTAACCCTTTGGTGGAATTTTTTTTATATCGATGAAATATTTTTCAGCGACACTAAACTGCCCATGAATACTTGGGCGAGTGAAAAGTTTTGCAATACTTTATATGTGTAAGAATGCTGTAAGTATATGAAGTGACGATGTACTTCAAGACCAAAGATTACTCCTTCATTGCTATTACTCCCAGGTCGACTCTTATGTGGACTGATAATAAATTTTCGGGTCCCATGTATGATTCAAATAAGTTTGTTTAAAACCATTTGTATACGATAAGACTGAGTACACAAAAATACTATTAGGAAATAATTACACGAAAATATTATTACTCTTTCCTGACCACAAGTCATCAAAAATTCTAGGATTAGATCAAGTAAAATGGTTTTAGGTGGTGTCCTCGTGGTGTAATGGTTAAAGCGATGGACTGCGGAATCGTAGTACGACTCCAGTCGTACTATTACGTTCACTTTCGGGCAAATACCCTTGGGAAAGGTATGAACCCCATTATCCTCCCAGCTATGGGTTAAATAGCACCACTATTGTTCTTCTAGGAGAATGGATTTGGCATTAAATTACCCAAAAAGAGTTGATATGCCATTAAACAAAGAAACCAAACCATGTTTACTTTCGAGGAAATACTCTTGGGAAAGGTACGAACCCCCTTATCCTCCCAGCTATGGGTTAAGTAGTACCACTACTGTTCTTCTAGGAAAATGGCTTTGGCATTAAATAACCTACAAGGGTCGATATGCCATTAAACAAAGAAACCAAACCAAACCAAAAAGTTTTTATCACTGATAGAATTCGGACAATCATCCTCGTAGTGTTTTGTTGAATGCGTACTCCGGACTTCCGTGCGTTTTTCGTGTTGAAATCAGAAACCTTCACAGAACTTCAAACCAAGGCCTATATCTAATAGATAGATAGATAGATAGATAAGTGGTTGGAAAACTTGCAAAATTGGGAAATTGAATAGATTTTAAAAGTATTTCATATATAATAAATGTAAGCAGTTTTACATTCGAAATAACTCTTCCCCGGTCGGATCGGGCTGTAGAATACACCGACTGCACGTTTGCAGGGTGGTAACCCCCATCCAATGAGTGTCCTGTTTATGACTTTAAATAATCTGATGGTGAGATTCCAGTAATTACAGAGCTTTGGGGAATGCAGAGTTATTCTTCATTGCCATCAGACCCAGGTCCACTTTGACCTGGTGTGGTAGCACCTGATTGGTTTCTATCTAAGAGTCAAATAGAAGTAAAATTTGTACTTATGCTAAATTAAATTACTTAAAATAGAACTTTTTTGACATATAAACTGTGTGCTAATGCTAAACTGAATTACCTGAAATGGAACTGTTTTGGTATGCAAAACTGAATTGTTAGAAATGGAACTGTTTTTGGCATTGAAACTGTACTTACGCTAAGCTGAATTCTTTGAAATAGGACTGATTTGATATTTAGCTGAGTGTAAACAAAATCTTTACTTATAATTAACTGAATTAATTGAATTAGAACTGTTTGACTAAACTGAATTGCTTGAAATAGAAATGTTTTTGAAAATTGAATCCTGTACTCATGCTTAACTGAATTGTTTGAAATAGAACTGTTTATTTGTATAATAATTGATTCGGGCTTAAATAACCCACAAAAGTTGACATGCCAAAAAATCCACCAACCAACCAACCAATATATATATATATATATATATATATATATATATATGTATTGCCAGTTTTTCGCACGAAAAAACATTTTATAATCATTACAATGCCTTTATATCTATCTATCTATATATATGTACACACTTAGCTTTAATTAAATATACCGGCTGACCGACTTGTGTAATAGGCCCGGTGGCAACATAGCGTACGTAATCAGAACTGAAGATAATTGTAGATATTGTTTAACAGCTAATTACTCTGCTTATCTTTTTGAACAGATATTGTTTAATTTCTTTCAAGATCGGTAAATTGATACCAGGAGCTTGTATTATATTTACTGTCATGCCTATTCTTTTCTTTTCCGGCAAAACGTAAAAAGGGATGATTGTGAAATAACTTCCCCAATCTTTTTTTCCGATTTTTTCCCCGCCAAATTGAACACTGAAAGCGATAAAAATGTTAAATAAAAAGAATGACATCTACGTTTCAACCAAACAAGATTTTTGTCGTCTAATTTTCTGAGACGAAGCTTGATGATTTTTCTTTTTATGAAACCTCCAGATGAGTTTCTCCTTAGAAGCTTAGGGATCCTACGCCTATAACCGTTACGCTATGTGTCCAGCAGGTTGCAGGTTCAATCCTGACTGTAGGCGAATAACAATACAGGAATACTTAACACTCGTACTTAGTAATGGAATCTGAACAGTCGACCCCCGTGGGTTCAATAAAGGGCGTAGTTCGAAGTTCTGTGTAAGTTCCCGAGTTCGACAAACACCTGAAGAAGGCCGGAGAATATATCGACCGAAACGTTGTGATAATGACAATAAAGATGAAGACACTAGTCTGAAAGCCTTTAATGATATATTTTTTTTTCCTTTTGAAAATATGAAAATCGTATCTTATTTAAGAATGCTGGTCCCCATGGGGTAACGGCTAATGTCCTGCTCTCCAATCTCGAAGTAAGCGATTTCAAACTCCTATCGTGATATTACGTTCGTTCTAGAACTCATGCCCTTGGGAAAAGCATTAACCCCCTTATCCCTCTAGCGATGGATTAAATAGTATCACAGCTGTTTTAAAGAAGGGTGTCTTTGTCATTAAATATCCCATTAAGTTTGATATGCCATTAGACAAATATATACATTAATTCTGCTGATATTACTGTCACTGGCAGCTGTAATAGATCTTTCTCGGTTCTTTTTTTTTTGTAATATGTGAATCCTTACAATCTTTAATGCCAACGAATCCACTTTTTCTGTTTTTTCTTGACACATAAAGATCGTCTCTGTCATCATTCGGGTGTCATGAAATATCCCATAAAGTTTGATATGCCAACATAGATTATCATCAATTTTCTTGCCCTTTGAACTTATCTCTTCGAGTTTCTTCTTTGTCAATTTTAGAAAATGTCCAGTACATATGATACTGGGAAAACTAAACTGGAAAATATAATTCATAAAGAAACAAGCACATCTTCTCGACACAGAATCTTACAGAATATTCACTACATACATCACCTCCGTGTCACTTCCTGAATTTAAAAAAAAACAACATATTTCTCAAAAAAAGTTCATGAATTTTCTCCCTAAGGCTCGTCTTGTTTCATTTAGTGGGGAACTTCGACGATAGTCGCACTGGGTTCAGTGGTAGGGATTCAACTATAATCATCTAGTGCACAAAGTTAGGAATTCAGCAATTGTTCGGTACGGTACGGGGCGACTGAATTCGACTATAGAGCATGGTTTTAGGAATTCGCATACCGTCTCGCAAGATAACGGCTTTATGAATTCGATTTGTACTAGTAGATTTCCTTTTCTCCAAAGTTTTCTGATTCTTTCATGATTGGTCAGTTTAATTTAATTATTTCCATTGTTTCTCTTTTTTCCATTTTTCGTTAAAAGAATGGCACATTCTTCGATCTCAAATTCCACTCCTATATGTTGGCTGTAGATTGTAAAAGTGTTGATTTGGTTTTCATTCTTTGTGAATAAAAAAAAAAGATAGTATCTTTCAAATATATGAAAAGGTTTGCCTTTTCCTGGGATTTGAATATTGGATTGCTCCTGTAACTAAAAGTAAGTAAGTAAAAGTTGCAACCGTTTTCGGGGGTGATCGGAAGGCTCCCTTTTCGATAGCTACTACACAAAGGTGTAGGGAAGGGCGCTATTCCTTTCCCTGGATTGCTCCATTTTATCCTTGATCCATACCTTATGATGCTGAGTGTTAAGCAAGGAGGCATCAAGTACCATTTTTTGAGTCTTTGGTATGACTTGGCCATGAGATTGAACCCAGGTCTCCTGGGTCATTGGCGAACACTCTAATTGCAGAGTACAATTTGGTCTGACATTCAAATCGACATAAAGATTTTGTGATAGTCCTTATATCTGCTGTATAGGTTGACCCCTAAATACACAAAAACTACTGAGGGGCCAACACTTACCACGTTGTCCTAAATGAGAAGAGACTGTCATAACTTGTAGAAAAAGCTTAAAAGACCTAACAACTTGGCTCAAGTCAGTGATTGTAATATATTTCCCTTTATGAGTTCATGTATATATTGCGGGATATTCTCAAGTTTAATTTTTTGCCGATAGATATAGTACAGCGAATTTTTAAAAAATCCATCATTAGTTCTTTATTCTATGTTTTTTATTATTTCATAGTAATCTCTTTGGTAATCTTCAACACTCCTGAGTTTGACATAAAACACCTGAAGAAGGCCAAAAGACATATCGGCCGAAATATTATATGTATAACAATGAAAAGACAATAGTCCGACTATTCAAGTGATAGAATTATCAAACTTTATCTCAAAAGTTTAGATAATCTCTATTATTTCGTTAAATATGTTCACCAAACACGAATTAAGTTAGAAATGTTTATGTCTATCTTTTGGAGTCACGTTAGGTGGTGTATAACAATTATTAGGTGAAATGTTTCAATGGTTGAACATTCTTTGGCAAAGGATTGGGTTTTAGTCCTAACGTTTAGTAGTGATTTTTTCAGTCTTGAAAAGTAGATTTGTACGCAGCAATTTACGGTAGGTGATAGTCTATGATTATTTGAGAACGCATTATAATGATTAAATAGAACTATAAGTAAACACTTATATTGACAGTGAGGATATACAATGAAGCTATTGGGATATAATTTGTTATTTGTTATGCTATGCTAATAATGAAAAGCTGAAAACATCAAATGACGAAAAGAACAGAACAACCACAGCGAGGTAAAATCAAAACGCTCGGGGAACTGGAAACTTACAAATGCTTGGAAATATTGGAAGCGGACACTATCAAACAAGTACAACGTGAAAGAAAGGAATTAAAAAAGAATACCTCCGGAGAACCAGAAAACTAGACGAAACAAAAGTACAGAGCTATAATTTTATGAAAGGCCTAAATAAATTGTAATTTGTGAGCTCGGTACAGTTGCCAAAGGATTCTTACAGGGACTGAATGAACTGGAAACAAGAAGGCAAGTGGAGACTATCCAAACTGCAGTATTGTTAAGATCGGCTAGAATACTGAGAAGAGTCAGGGAGACTTAAAGAAATTTTCTTTGAAGGCTACATTGAAAAACCACAGATAACGTTATGAAATACACAAAAAGGGAAAATATTACTACTACTACTACTAATAATAATAATAATCGTAATAATGATTATTATAATTATTTCTTTTATTATTATTATTATAAGGGCGTCAATTACAATAAATATCATCGCCACCTTCGTGTTTCTTAGTTTTTCGATTCTTTTGCAATGTCTAGGCACTTATCTCTCTTTTTGCTTTCCATTCTGTTTTTTCCTGTGATCGGCAGGAACGGCAAATTCCACTATTCGGCAGCTTCTCTTTTTGTTTATTGACTGTCACTATGTCTTGTTGCCTGGCTGAGATTAGATGGTCCGTTTGAATCTCGAAATCCCAAAGGATTTCGTGTCTCATTTTTTGGCCGTCGATAATGACAAAACTTGTAGACGACATCCAGTGTCCTCACAAAGTTGATAAAGGTAAGTCCCTGTGTAACAAATAACACTGGTGTGTCTCCATGAAGTAGTCCATAGAAGAACGTCGTTAATGAGTACGGCATTATATATCCAGTACTGTCCCGCATGTCTTGGATGATTAGTGAGATGGGAGGCAAATGGCTCTAAAACTGCTGCTGTTTAGGATTCTGCTTCCATAATGTGATCAAAAGAGCATCTAGCGTCCTGATATAGTTGCCATCTAGCTTTTTGTTTTCGAGCGTTTCGTTAGAGTCCAAGAAATGCAACCATACATTAGTACTGACACGGCTTAAGCTTGGAAGTATTTACCTTTTATTTTATCAGAGAGATCAGACACTTTTTTAAAGGAAATAACAAATGATTCAAAATTGGATTTCATAGTTATATCTGATATATTGAAAATATGTCTGATTAAAAAGTACGAATCACAATTACCCTTTTGTTGCAAATTGGACAGAAATTTGGCTTATTCTTTGATTTGTTTTTTAGTAAGCTTTGTTTAGTCTGACATAGGTTTTTCTTGCGTATAGTAACTGATGTGACTAAGTGGCAAACACTTATGTACTGAACAAGATTATAGGTGTTATTCTCGGATAATGTGACAGGAAACGAACGTTACTTGACCGTAAAACATATTTTCAAATATTTTAATTTCTTTTTCTCTTTAATTTTCTCTCCTTGGTGCTTTCTTTTTTGTTCATTTAAATTGTTTTGTTTTTTCGCTCTGTGCCTACGTTTTTTTCTTTTCTTTTATCCCTTTGTGCTTTCTTTCTTTCTTTCTTTCTTTTCTTTCTTGTGTGTTTTCTTCTTGTTCACTGAAAAGGTTATTTTCTTCGGGGCTTAAGTTCTTTTTTTTTTTCATGTCTCTTTTTTCTGTATTTCATTTTCTTTCTTTCTTTCTTTCTTTCTTTCTTTCTTTCTTTCTGTTCTTTTTTCATTCTTTCTTTTCTAAGTTCTTTTTTGTTCTTTTAGGTTTTTTCACTGCTTAAGTTCTTTAGGTTTCTTTCTTTCTTTCTTTCTTTCTTTCTGTTCTTTTTTCATTATTTCTTTTCTAAGTTCGTTTTTGTTCTTTTAGGTTTTTTCACTGCTTAAGTTCTTTAGGTTTCTTTCTTTCTTTCTTTCTTTCTTTCTTTCTTTCTTTCTTGTGTGTTTTTCTTCTTGTTCACTGAAATGGTTATTTTTTTCGGGGCTTAAGTTCTTTTTTTTTTCATGTCTCTTTTTTCTGTATTTCATTTTCTTTCTTTCTTTCTTTCTTTCTTTCTTTCTTTCTTTCTTTCTTTCTTTTGTGCTTTTCTTCTTGTTCACTGAAATGGTTATTTTTTTCGGGGCTTAAGTTCTTTTTCTTTCATGCCTCTTTTTTCTGTATTTCATTTTCTTTCTTTCTTTCGGTTCTTTTTTCATTCTTTCTTTTCTATTTTTTTAAAATTCTTTTAGGTTTTTTTCACTGCTTAAGTTCTTTAGGTTTCTTTCTTTCTTTCTTTTATTCTTTCTTTCATTCTTTCTTTCTTTCATTCTTTCTTTCTTTCTTTCTTTTGGTGTCATTATAAATATATTTTTGGTCTGTGATGACCCTCTTCGATAGCCGTTGGCTCTGAGTACTCAAATTGGATATTTCTAACCCCTAGATTTTTTCCTCTCTCTCTCTCTCTCTCTCTCTCTATATATATATATATATATATATATATATATGTGTGTGTGTGTGTGTGTGTGTGTGTGTAAGGGTCTCTATGTGTGTGAATGTGCTCGTGTGTGTATTACTCTTTGCCCTGTTTTTTTTGTTTTTGTTTTATTTCGTTTATTATTTAACGTTGTCTTCTTCGTTTTTATGATATATTTTCCTTGGTCGTTTCTTCGTACATTATTCTTTGCTTTCATCCAAAGAGAAAATTTGAGAAACGGTGGCACTTCATGAGCACTACATGGGATACGACAGTATTGATGACTTGATTTGGTACTAGGAGAATGTTTTTTGTTCACCACAATGTGCCTTTTTAAACCAAAGATTTGCAGCCTTTACTGCAAATAACGCAAGTGTTATCACCAAGCCTCAAAGAAAATGATACCTGTTTACCGATCCCATAAGGCTTCATGTGATTCATGTATCTTACTTCACAGAGAACATGATCGCAAATATTACGCCGCTAAGCAAACCCCATAACCTGTGAATCCTACGTTGATTCCTTCCTCAGCTGTTGCTTCAGCCTTTCAATGACATTAATGGTTCAGCCCAAAATACATTCATCTTGTTTTAAATATCCTTCTCCACTCAGCAATTCTCAATGGTAGTTCTTCTTTACCGAGAATATCATTTGTCAATGATTTAAGAACATTGATACATAACATATATTCATATATAGTTCTTCATCAACAAGTCGTACTGACTTCATTGATTCCCTACCTCTCTCTCTCTCTCTCTCTCTCTCTCTTCATCTATCATTTATCGATTTGAACGGACAGAGGACAGAATAGAGAGACACACATTGCCTGTGTCATTATCTAGTCTCAATGATAACACAGATTTACCTGACGCCCCCCTCCATCTCTTCATTCGTCTCTATCATTTATCGATTTGAACGGACAGAGGACAGAATAGAGAGACACACATTGCCTGTGTCATTATCTAGTCTCAATGATAACATAGATTTACTTGACGCACACACACACACACACACACACACTCTCTCTCTCTCTCTCTCTCTCTCTCTCTCTCTCTCTCTCTCTCTCTCTCTCTCTCTATGCGTCTCTATCATATATCCTCCCGGCAAATCTTTCAAATTGCAAAACGCATCCGCACAGAACTGCTACAAGCAAGTTCTTGTAGTTCTTTAAACTCTGGCAAAACCATGTATAAGGGTCCATAGAAGAATGTCCCTAATGAGTTCGTCCTTGCCTCTCGAGCTGTGTCCTGCATCTCTTCTTCTTTTAAATTCTTTGTTTGGGTTTTTTTTGCGACGGGTGCTAAATGCACAGAAATGCATGCATAAACAGAATTTTAAATGTGCACAAATTATTTTCTATTGAAAGAAAATAGAACATGCAGAATTTTGATGGTATTATGAGAGCAACATTTATCCATGAAATATCTGGAAAAAAAAAATTATAGGTTTTCATGATGAATCCCCAAAATTGCTGATATCAGGAATATCTAACGATTCCATCAAAGCCCCTCAACAAATGGAAAATTGAAATATCTGGGTTTAAACATGTAGCTTAGATATCTTTTTCAAGATGCTTTCAGTGCTAATATATTGTCACAATAATATATTATAATATGTTTTATAAATGTTTGAGATTTTACCATCATGGAAACGCACGATATTTATTAATAATATATTTTTCTCACTGGAAAATATGGTGCAAATTCGTACACCCCGCCGCAAATTGCATCTACGAGAAAATCATTCACTTATATGTTGAAGAAATCATCATTTTTAAATTTTTTCCAGTAGTCCTGAAGGTGTCATGTTATAATTATCATATTGTTATGGCTACCGTAGGTAATGGACATGTTGACCAAACTTCAAAACTGTTCATGTCTTTTGTGGATAGAAAACAAACCGTCTTCACAAATTCAGATGGAAAACCCCAACACCAATAGTTATCAATTAGTTGCGACCTGTTATGACTGAGGACACTGGGGGCTGAAGAGTCCCCGATCCAGGTCATAGGTGGTCACTTAACCTGCAAGTGTCTATGTCAGCCATTACTTGGGCTAGTGGAACGGGAGGAGAGAGCCGATCTGACCTAGCAAGCCCCAACGATTACTTAATCAAATCTCCAAACCCTTTTTATTTTCAAGGTGCTCGAAGGCGATAGTTGAAGGTCAGCAGCATAGAGAGAAATAATTAACAAAGATTATTTTAACCTAGTAATTATTATTCACACATGAATTTATATATATATATATATATATATATATATATGATTTGGGATTCAATAATCCACAAGGGTTGATGAGCCATTCATCAAAATAAGCCGCAAACTACTCATGTTCAAATCCTCTATTCCATTCGTCTGGGGCTGTAGAATACACCGACTACATACTTACAGACTCCCGTAAGGAATGTCCTGATATAACACAAAAGCAGATGGTGAACTTCCTGTAATGAAGGAGCTTTAGGAAACGTCGAGTACTTGTCCATTGCCATCACTCCCATGTTCACTCTGGTCTGCAGTGGTAGCACCTAATAGAGTCTTATATTTTTGGATCAAATAGAACTGCTAGACATTTAAACTGTCTACTTATACTAAACTAAATTGCTTGAAATAGGACTGCTTTTATATTTAACTTTGGGTAAACAAATGACTGATGTTTAATTGAATTGTTAGTTATACAAAGCAATACTTAGAACCATTTAAATTCGTTGATTTATGCTATCATCATCATATAGCGCCATCAGCACGGATATCCCTGACCCTCTCTTGCCACTCCTCCCTATCGTCCATTGCTTCCGGCAGGTCCTCTAGGCTACATCCCGTATCGGCAAAAAGCTGCTATATGTAGGTTCGAGCTGGTCGTCCTGCCTTTACATGTCCATGTGAAAGGGTCCACATGAGTACATCATTTACGAGCTCGTCCCTACTTCTCCAGCAGTGTCCGGTTCGTCTAATTTTGATAGTTTTCATGATGGCTGGTAGGTGGCCGTACAGCCGCTACTTTGTGGAGTGCTGTCTCCAGGACTTGTTCAATATTGTTTGCAGCATTCTTAAGTAGTTGCCGTCAAGCTTTTTCTCCATACGTTTACTTAACGTCCATATAGTGCATCCATATAGCAGTATCGACTCGACCGCTGCTTGGAAGAAACTACGCTTCGTTTTATCGGACCTTTGTTAGTCGTGTGTCGATGTCTGTCTCGGTTGATGAGACTGCTTCCTTGGTAGGGGAACTTGTCAACTAGTTTCAGCGAAAACATTTTGCTATACTGAATTGTTAGAAATAGAACTGTTTGATCCTTTAACCGTGTGTGTTTCCAGATCATATATTTAAGATATATGCAAAAACTGGATTTGGCATCAAATAAAGGCGGTTTGGAAAGTACATATCTAACAATTGTCCTTTATTTGTTTGTTTAGTTTTTACGGCATATCAACCTTTGTTTGTTTTTTTAATGCCAAATCCATCTTTAATACATATAAACAGTTCTATTTCAAACAATTCAGTTTATTATAAGTACACATTTTCAATGTCAAAAACAGTTCTATTTTAAACAATTCAATTTAGCATAAGTTTACAGTTTCAATGTCAAAAAAGAGTTCCATTCCAAGGAATTCAGTTTAGCATAAGTACGCAGTTTAGTTCTATTTTACCCAAAGAAAGGACCCTATCCTATACTACCACTCTGCGCCAAAGTGGACCTTGGAGCGTTGGCAATAAAGGGGTACTCCGCATTCCCTAAAGCTCCAGCATCACTGGAACCTCATTATGGGATTGTTTAGCGTCATATCTAGGACATGCATTGGGGTCTTACCCCTCGGCAGAGATGCAGTCGGTGCATTCTATTGTCCAAGCCGGCTGGGTAACAATTCTCGTTTCATCTCTGGTTTAATAGTCGGGTATACTGAAGAAAACCTTTATTTAGCAACGAGTCTTGAGAAGTTATTCAAAAACTGTTAAACTCTCCTTAAAATTGACCCTGTATCGAACACTACTCATGTTTCATTTCAACTATCTCTACTTATCATCATTTTTTTAATGGAGGTGCCCGTAGTGTAATTGTTATCGTCGTAGGAAATGAACACGGCGACACGAGTTCAAATCCTGGACGAAACTGGTTGCATTTCACATAGCACTAATACCCTTGGGAAAGGTATGAATCCAATTATTCTCCTTCCAGCTATGGGTAAATAGTAGGACAGACTAGGTTCTTCAGCCTTGGTTAGGCAACTAGTCTAGGAGAAGGAAAACTCTGAATTCAAACCTGTTAAACTCCACTTAAAACTTGACCTTGTGTCATATCCTGCCCGAGCGGAGGGGTTGGTAAATAGGATGATCATCATTTTTTAATTCTGTTTTTTTTTTTTTTTTTTTTCCTTATTTTATAATCCATCGTTCTTACTTGTTTGTCTTTGTATTGCTTTGTTTTCTTTTGTTCCTTTTTTCGCCAATTTTTCCTTCCATCTTTATCTATTTTTTTAATGACATTTATACCTTTATATTCTTCATGCGTGTTTTTTTTCTTCTTCGAATTAAGGCAATTCCTTTTCCCCTGACTTTTAGCCATAACTTTGCTGCATGCACTTTGGGTATAACAATTTTACTTAGATTTATTTCAGGATTCGAAACCAGCACACATATATGCATTCATTCATATATATATATATATATATATATATAGCTTATACACACACACACACACATATATATATGTGTGTGTGTGTGTGTGTGTGTGTGTGTGTGTGTGTGTATGTGTGTGTGTGTGTGTGTGTGTGTGTGTGTGTGTGTGTGTGTGTGTGCAGTTTAGCATTCATATACACACCAACAGATCCAACAACGCATGTGTATATATGCACCGTCACATACACTGTTTCTCTATGTGCACATATAGCTCACTCACAAACAGACAAATGCTCTCATGAAACACACACCTACTAACACACACACACACACAAACACACACACACACACAGATATATATATATATATATATATATATATATATATATATATAAATCTATTATTTTAACCATTCTCTTAAAACGTCTAGTTACTGATTCAACTTTATATATATATATATATATATATATATATATATATATATATATATATATATATATATATCTATATATATATATATATATATATATATATATATATAAACCTTTTCACATATCAGCTCGAAAAAGTTAACCCTTTTCCTTACAATGGCTTCCTGGTCCAAAAACCCTAACAACCAGGAAGACATAAATCGGGAGAAAATGTAAATATATCATTTTTTTTTTCCTTTTTTTACAAATATGGAAGGAAATGAGATTTGGTTTTGATTTCAAGATTCTAAACCGCGTCTAGAATTAAAGGAAATAGAAATTTAATCCCTGTCCAAGGAATTCCATTTCACAGAGAGGAGGAAAAAAAAGGAAGAAATCAACCTAAAATAAGTTTTATAAAGATAAAAAAATTTAAAGTAAACAATAATATAAATAATAATAATAATAATATTAATAATAAAAAAACAAAAAATAAAGCAAACCTTAAAAAAAGAAAGAAAAGGGTGGGATTGAAACCTTGGATTATACATTAAACTTTAAAGATAACGCTGTCAAAACTGCAACAAGGAAAGAATGCTACAATTAGAATAGATAAAAATAAAGACAATTCGTATTAGCCAAACAATACCCGTGTGTTTTGAGCGAAATATTCAAATGATGTCGACTTGTGTTCTTTTCTTCACTGGTTTCAATTTCATTGGAGTCAATGTTCGCTGTTTTATTCCTTTGTTTGACAGTGGATTTATCTTGCCAAAGGATATTTCGACTGGGGATTATAAAATCAAAATTCTCTTACCTTAAAAGGACGAATTTACGCGTTATATCTATTTTTATACGAGGGGTTACTGAAAAGTCCTTAGCACAAACAAGAAGGGAACGGCTATCTTTTAGCTTTTTTAAAACTTATATAAGGTTTAGAATCATACTTGAGAATATATTTACAAGAGATTTAAAATGCAGTCCGAATACATAAAACAGCATTTATGTTTAATAATTCTACGTTGTGCACACCAAAGAAAAAAGAAAATTTACAAGGCTCTATACCTTTTCCAGTTCAAAATGGGAATAGTTCAGTTCAAAATGGGAGTAGTTCAGTTCAAAATGGGAATAGTTCAGTTCAAAATCTTCTAATGCTACAGCTGCAGGAATTTTAAATTGAATTCCAGCTATGAAACGATTGCATATATATATATATATATATATATATATATATATATATATATATCGATGTGACCGCTGCCTCGATACTGCTATATGGATGCACTACATGGACGCTAACAAAACGGCTGGAGAAGAAATTAGATGGCAATTACACAAGAATGCTGCGTGCAATCCTGAACAAGTCCTGGCAGCAGTACCCCACAAGACACCAACTGTACGGCCACATGCCCCCTATCACGAAAACTATTCAAGTTAGACGAACCAGACATGCAGGACACTGCTGGAGAAGCAGAGATGAACTCATAAGAGATGTACACTTATGGATCCCCACACATGGCCGCGCAAAAGCAGGACGACCAGCTCGAACGTACATTCAGCAGCTATGTGAGGATACAGGTTGTTGTCCTGAAGACCTACCTAGGGCGATGAACGATAGGGAGGAGTGGCGAGAGAGGGTCAGGGATATCCGTGCTGCCAGCACGATATGATGATGATGATGATATATATATATATATATATATATATATCGAAGATGTTTGTTCTCATAAATGACTTGAATAATGTATTTTATATTATAAAATGTTAACAATTTTATTGATAAAATAATTTATAAAATATTTTTTATATTTATACTTATAATAATTTTTCCATTTTGAACTGAACTACTCCCATTTTGAACTGAACTACTCCCATTTTGAATGTGATGTGCTCAACTGGAAAAACCGTGGGTCGCCGAACCCAGCGAGGCGATCTCAGTGAATACAAGCTGACTCTGACTCTGATCGTCACTGACTCCTTATTTACACAAGTGCGTCTCCGATTGACGGCTCGGTCATGGGTATATATTCAACACACACACACACACTCACACACACGCACACACACACACACACACACACACACACATATATATATATATATATATATATATGTGCAAACACAAGCACGCACACAGACGAACCTGTCAAAGATGCAAGGATATGTTCATATCCTTCACAGATAAACAGATTCACATACAGGCAAAGCGAGTAGAAACATGCGTATATGAAGAAATGTACACGATTATAAACTGACGAAAGCATGTGCGCACAATGCACAAACAGGCAAACGTACTCAGACTGAAACACAGAAATGCACTCACTATTAAAAAGACACACATGTGTGGACACATCAATACATACATACATACATTCATATATAGAAAGGTTGCTAAATATACACAAGCTTAACAATATTTTTTAGTCTTTTTCCTTTTTTTTCCGAAACAAATCATTTATGCCAACATAACACGTGTCATACTCACCGGTCGCAATTCTGAGCAAAGTTTTCTCGTTTTCTAACCTGTAAATTTATCTCGAGAGTAATATTTGAAAACATTAGCACATCAAAAATTGCAGTTGCACTGCACTGCTTCAAACCGTTGTGAAGATTCTGAGGTGCTTCGATCAATGAAAAACTCGCGGGAATAAGTTTTGTTGATGGAGAAAAGTTTCCTTTTATTTTTTATTCTTTTCAGTTTCGATAATTTTGAATATGTATTTAGATTAGCCATTGAAATGTTTTCCAAAATTTCTTGCAAACTTCCAGCAAAATGTGATGACAATTTGAAGAAAAGCAGAGATTTTTTTTTTGGTTGTGATGACAAATTTTCAGTGTCCTTCATTTATACATAGATAAAAATAGGGTTCAGATAGATAGATAGATAGATAGATAGATTGAGAGAAGTAGGTGGAGATTGTTAGATTGAAAAAAGTTGTAGATAGATAGATAGATAGATAGATAAAAAAAGACTAGATATATATATAGAGAAAAATAGGTGGAGATAGAGTGATAGATTGATATATAGAAAAATAGGTTGGGATATATAGGTAGATAGATAGATAGATAAAGAGAGAGAGAGAGAGAGAGATAGAGAGAGAGAAGTAGGTGGTGATTGATAGATAGAAAAAAGTCGGAGATCGATAGATAGATAGATAAAGAAGTAGGTGGTGATTGATAGATAGAAAAAAAGTTGGAGATAGATAGAGAGAGAGAGAGATAGAGAGAGAGAGAGAGAAGTAGATGGTGATTGATAGATAGAAAAAAAGTTGGAGATAGATAGATAGAGAGAGAGAGATAGATAGAGAGAGAGAGAGAAGTAGGTGGTTATTGATAGATAGATAGATAGATAGAGAGAGAGAGAGAGAGAGAGAAGTAGGTGTTGATTGATAGACAGAAAAAAGTTGGAGATAGATAGAAAAAGAGTATATATGTATATATATATATAGAGAGAGAGAGAGATCGATAAAAAATAGGTGGAGATAGATAGATAGATAGATAGATAGATAGATAGATAAGATTAGGGTCGCTCGTAGTGTATCAGGCAAATCAGTCTTATTCGTCAGTTAATACCAAATCATTTTTATCCAATACATATATATATATATATATATATATATATATATGATTTGAAAGTGAATAGTTTGTTAGTAGCATTGTTTTAAACGACCTAGGGCTCATTTGCTTGCACGCAGTTAAATTTTTTTTAGTATTGCTATTTATTTTTCGCATACATTCAAATTCTTCATATATAATAAATTATTAGGCGATTCTATTTGACCCATATATTGGACATTAACAGTTACTCTCAATCTGGGTCAGAGTGGGTCTGGGAGTACTTGCTAAAAAATGGGCACTTGTCACACTTCAAAGGTCAAGGACTGAATCTTATCATTTCCAGAGCATTCCTTGCCGGGGTCTTACTATTTTGCTGAGATCCAGTCGGCGTATTTCACTGCTCCAGCTGACATGGTGTAGAGAGACAGAGATTGATAGAGAGATAGAAATGGCAAATTTCGAGAGATAGAGAGATAAAAAGATAGATGATTGCGTTGTAAGTTCTTTGGTCAGGAGGCAAATAAGTGAATAACCCCGAGGTAATATCTGTTTGACGCACTATTTCATTTATTCATCGCACAGTTCAATATTCTTGATAAATTGCTTTACAAAATTCTTTATCGTTTCCGCCTCTCGCAAGAACGAATTCAATAAAATCTTTTTTTTTTTCAAGTCACTCACTTTTCATTTGGAGCGATGACGTTTGGGAATAGAGAGATACTTATAGATAAATATTCTTCCATTGGAAAAAAGATTATGATTATTCCATAATATTTTCTTGTGAATGTCATAGAATAATTTATACTATTAATTTAGATAATTCAATCTAGTTCGTTTAAGGTCCTTTTTTTATGAAGCCAGACGGTTTAGTTATTTAAAAGAATAATTTGTGTTTTGGTTGTTGTTAGTTTATTTACTGCTAAGAAAGCAAAAAAAAAAGAAAGAAAAAAAAAGGTCATTGCCTTTGCTAATTCCATAATTTCACTTAGTAGTAGTAGTATATAGCTTGATTCAAACACACGCACACACTCACACACACACACACACACAAACACAAACACCTCAAACACACACATACGCGCATATATATATATATATATATATATATATATATATATATATGTATATCTCGGCGAAATTTCCCCTTTAAAAATTATCCTTTGATCAGCTCATTATATAATAAGAACTCGTCATTGTTTTTGTGTTTTAATAATTTGATCTCCCGAAGATGGCCCGAGTTGAGGCTGAAAATATTTGGGAAAATAATGGCGGCTCTTTCAATTCATTCTATTTAGATGTTTAGCGACTTAGACGAAGACTTGAACGGATTAAAGATAAAATAGTCCGACATGATATACCTGTTCTTTTTAATTAAACACACACACACACACACACACACACACATATATATATATATATATTTTCGAGATCATCAAATAAGTTTCCAGACTTTTTTTCGCATGGGCACTTTTATTGATAGTTCACACATGAAATTCTAGTTCCCTTCGAAGTAATCTTCTCCGGCTGCAATGCACTTGTTCTACCGTTCTGACAACTTCTGGAAGGCCCATGGAAGTCGTCTTGTGTGAGCATGTCAATGACCTTCGTCACAGCCTCTTTCATCTCCTCAACGACTGCCTCTGAGCATAGGGAATAACCAAAAATCACAGGGAACAAGGTCTGGACTATAAGGAGGGTGAGGAACTGTCTTGATGCCCATCTTGGTCAAATAGTCTGTGACAAAGATGGAATTGTGGACTGGTGTATTGTCCTGGGGAAAATGCCACTGACCCGATTTGAATAGTGCTGGCCTCTTCCGATGGAATCTCGTTCTGAACTTAAAACCTCAGTATAGTAACCCTAACCCTAAACCTTTGGCCAATCAACTCTGGTGAATTGACTTCCTTACTCCTCCCAAACCTCTAATCATCCCCCACGGACTCCCATGCCTTCCTTGAATCTCTTATGCCACTCAAAAACTGATGCTCGATTTATGCAAGATGGTCGAAAAGCAGTCTGAAGCAATCCATACGTTTCTGTGGCATTTTTTCCAAGTTTAAAACAGAATTTTATTGCATATCGTTCTTCTAAAGTGTCGGATAGACTGATATAAATATGAATGTTTAATTACTATTTTGAATTATTAGTACAATTTGATTCAAAATTTAATAACTGCTGTGAACAATTAAATAGAATTCTTGATTATAATTGATTATTGATTTTCTATTTATCTTTCAGTCTGTCAAATCTACGTAATGGAGTGTTAGTTCTTCTTGTTTCTTAGTTTTTATTTCGCTTTTATTTAGTGTGTTCACCTAGGATGAGAGTATCAGACTAAATTTGTCTTGTTTAGCCTTCCAGATGGCATCCAGATATATTATTATATGTTAATGTTCAGTTGTGTTCTCTTGAACTGCGCTACGGAATTTGGCATGTCTGTTTCTGCAACTCTTCGACTTGATCTCAGAAATGCTGATCTTTGTCAAGTTTTCTCTCTTTTGGCTTTTTTAAAAATATAATTTATCCACTTGCATTACGCCGCTGGGTAGACACAAACCTTTATAACAATAAACAGGGGAGTGTCCTCGTCGTATAAATGGTTAAATCGATGGACTCCAGACGCGCTATTACGTTTAATTTTTATGGGAGGTGCCTGTGGTGTAATCGTTATCGCCGTAGGAAATGGACACGGCAACACGAGTTCAAATCTCGGACGAGACTGATTGCATTTCACAGAGCACTAATACACTTGGAAAAGGTAAGAATCCAATTATTCTCCCTCCAGCTATGGGTAAATAGAAGGGTAAACTAGGTTCTTCAGCCTTGATTCGGCAACAAGTCTTGAAAAGGAAAACTCAGGACTCAAACCTGTTAAAATTCGCTTAAAATTGACCTTGTGTCATATCCTGCCCGAGCAGAGGGGTAGGGTAAATATGGATTACCATATTTACCCTACCCCTCCGCTCGGGCAAGATATGACACAAGGTTAATTATTAAGCGGAGTTTAACAGGTCTGAATTCAGAGTTTTCCTTCTCCTAGACTAGTTGCCTCACCAAGGCTGAAGAACCTAGTCTGCCCTACTATGGTAAATATGGATTACGTTCACTTTCGGACAAATACCCTTCGGAAAAGTAGGAACCCGCTTATTTAATAGTATCATGAATTTTCTTCTCGAGGAATGGATTTGGCATTAAATAATCCAAGGAGGTTTATATGCCATTAAACAAAGAAACCGAACCGAACCACTATAACCAAAGAGACACATGTTTTACGTATTTGAACGAACCGTAGGTCATTTATATGACGAACAAAATGGAATTGAGAGGGAGAGAGTGAGAGAACGAGAGAGAGAGAGAGAGACTGTGAGCGAGACACAGAGAGAGAGATTGTGAGCGAGACAGAGAGAGAGAGAGAGAGAGAGAGGGTCGTTACATATCGGTATGATTTGGTTTCTTTGTTTAATGGCATGAAAAACTTTGTTGGTTATTTAATGCCAGAAGCATTCTTTTAAATGAACAGTCGTTGTATCTTAAATACATATATATATATATATTTAGAGAGAGAGAGAGAGGGAGAGAAAGAAATTGATAACAAGGTAATTCAAGTAGGAGAGATTTCTTGAGAAACAAATTCGTCACTACAGCGTTTCGGTTCTTATGAATCATCATTTGGGCTATGAGGGATGATATTACTGATATTAAATCAACGATGGATGTGTAAAAATTGTAAAATATAAAAACCTAGGGAAAATTTGTGTAACAAGAAAAAAGTTGGTTATTTATGACAAGGTTTGTTACGGACAATACAACACTCTTTATTATTTTTATTTTATTTTTTTACGTATCGGGATCTACATAGTAAAGATCCCGTCATAAGAAAAATAACTAGGAGTGTTGAAAAAATAAAATTCAACATAATAAACAGGATTCCATCGTCTTTAACAAAACTTCCTGCCAAAATATACACTCTTCAATATATATATATATATATATATATATATATATATATATATATATATATATAATGAAAAAAATAGGATGCGATGGGTCAATTGCTACCATTTTGAATTGTCACTTCCGGTTTGGTTCGTTTCAGGTATTTCCACAGTGTAGCAGACAAACCTCACTCGGGCGCTGTTTTTTTTGTAGCACCATGACGCAATTTACTTCTCTATATTTTTTGAAACACCGTTCTGCACTGCGACGCATTTCAACAAATGACCAACAAACAGAGGAACTAAAAAAAAGGATAATAGCAGCAATTACCCATTCAAGCAAGACAGTCAATAATAATTTCTTTGAATAAATTTAATCTGTAGTATATCTTGATATTTTCTTGCAATTTTGATAAATATATCTGATCAATGATATCATTGCGTTATTTTCATTTCTACGTACTTAAGACAATTTTCGAATATATATATATATATATATATATATATATATATATATATATATATATATATATGTATATATATCCTGCGTGTCTAGTCACACTGAAGAGTTCTGATTGAACGAAACAGTCTGTCTGTGGATGAAAATATATATGCTCCCCCATGGGGGTTGAGCAATCTGGTGAAAGAATTGTCGACCGCCGCTAGCGTAATACAAAGCTCTTCGAAAGAATTGAGCACTCTGGTAGCCGATGGGGTATAAAAGAATATAAACAAACGGCTGCTGCTGTTGCTAAATAAATACCTTAAAAATTCCCTTAGCCAACGTGGTCCGCTTGGTGGCCGAGACGTCTCAAACTTAGTTTAACGTAAAGTGTGACGGGTTTCGATCCCAGCTTCGAGCGTCCTGCATGTCTAGACACACTGAAGAGTTTTGATAGAACGAAACAGTCTGTCCGTTGATGACTATATATATGTGTGTGTGTGTGTGTGGAGCATTCAATAAGTTTCCAGACTTTTTTGTACAGACATTTCAAATTGTCGTAGACTCTTGAAAATTCAGTATGTTATTGCTATACATGTTATGAGATGACTGACCAATTCTTATGATTTCAGGTTCAAATCAACAGTTGCAGATGGAATTAGATTACACACTACTAAAGCCTGATTGCCACAGCAGGTAAATTTCAAAAATGCAATCGGGACGTGAGGACACTTTAGAAGAACAATATGCAATAAAATTCTGTTTTAAACTTGGAAAAATGCCACAGAAACGTATGGAATGCTTCTGACTGTTTTTAGACCATCTTGCATGAATCGAGCATCAGTTTTTGAGAGGCATAATAGATTCAAGGAAGGCAGGAGTCTGTGAAGAAATGATGAGAGGTGTGGGAGGAGTAAGGAAGTCAAAGGCCAAAGGGTTAGGGTGGTTAGAATTATGGTTAGGGTTTATATGTTGAGGTTTGAAGGGATTTCACGATGACATTTCGTCGGAAGGGGCTAGCACTCTTCAAATCGGGTCCGTGGCATTTCCACCAGAACAATGCACAAGTCCATCCTTGTCACAGACTATTTGACCAAGATGGGCATCAAGACAATTCCTCACCCTCCCTATAGTCCAGACCTTGGTCCCTATGACTTTTCGTTATCCTCTAAGCTCAGAGGATGTCGTTATAAGACAATTGAGGAGATTGAAGCGGCTGTGACGAAGGTCATTGACACGCTCACACAAGGGGACTTCCATTGGGCCTTGCAGAAGTTGTTGGAACGGTATAACAAGTGCATTGTAGCCGGAGGAGATTACTTCGAAGGGGACTAGTGTTTCACGTGTGAACTATCAATAAAAGTACCCATACGAAAAAAAGTCTGTAAACCTATTTAATGGTCCTCGTGTATATATATATATATATATATATATATATGTCAAATATCAAATATCAAAAACGGATAAAGCAGACCAGAGTAAACACACTCCAGGAAAGAGGGAAAACGACCCCTATATAAACCAGACTGACCAACGAAATGTCATTTATACTGGAAACAAGAATGAGTTCATGTCTCATTGAGTACACCATTAACAAGGCCTTGTGCCACATATGTTCTCTGACGAAAGCAACATGCTGGAAACACACATATATATATATATATATATATATATATATATATATATATATATGAGAATTGATTTTTAATTTTTATTTATTGCGGACTTTTTGTCCTCATCTTGGTAGTTATTGTGTTGTTTCTTCTTTCACAACGTTTTTGCCAAATTTCACCTCTGGCCTTCTTCAGGTGATTTACCGCGACCTCGGATAGGAATGCTGAGTTTTGTAATCGTATCCCCAGTAATTATTGTCTTCCATAGTTGTTGTCTATCGCACCACGTTTTTGACCACGTAAACCTCTTGGGTAGGATTTGAAACCGCTATCTTCTGACAATGCTCACCTGGAACCGTAGGTGAAATTTGGCCGAAACGTAGTGAAAGAAGAAACAACACAAAAACTACCAAGATGAGGACAAAAAGTCCGCAATAAATTAAAATTAAAAATTAATTCTCAGATCAAGAGGCCTCATTTCAAGAAGATTCCAATTAAAAGACAAGTATATATATATATACATATATATATATATATATATATATATATATATATATATATATATATAATACGTATGTAGGAACAAAATAAATAAATTTAAAAAATACAAATCTCTTCGTGGACCTTCTTATTTATATATATATATATATATATATATATAGATATATATATATATATATATATATATATATGAATCATGAATCCGAATAAGTCGATAACCAGTAGCGTATAAATACAATTTTGGTTTTGTATGAATTTGGTTTAATTTTATGGCATATTAACCATTGTGGGTTACTTAATGCCAAATCTAGTTCATATATATTATATATAAATGTTTTGTAAACAGAAGTCTGTGTTAAATTTTTTGAAGTATTATTATGTAACACTAACAATTCAAATTGAACATCAAATATTTGTTTACACTCAATTAAATGAAGAAACAGATCTATTTCCAACATTTCAATTTTGCATTAGTCATCTGTTTGCACTAAGTTTAAATTTCAAATAGTTCTATTCGATCCATGCATAGAAACCTTTCAGATGCTACCAAAGTGGGCTTATAAGCGATGGTAAGGAAGGAGTATTTTGCATTCCTCAAAGTTTTAGTATAATTGGAGCCTCGTTATCAGATCGTTTAGAGTCATATATAAGATACTCGCTGGGAGATATTTACTGCTCTGCAGAGATGCAGTCAGTGTATTCTAAAGCCTCAGACGACGAGGCTCGAAATACCATTTCGCCTCCACTAGATAATAGCAATCATTATTAAATATACAATATGATCCTGAAGACATTTCAGCTGTTAATTTTTATTTAGTAAAAGCAACGATCAAATAACAAACAAAATCCAAGATGGCTGTCAAAAATATAAGTTGCAGAGTGATAATAAAAGTATGGGACCATTTTTTGATAAAATCACATATAATGGATTTGGCATGAAATAACCTACGAAGGTTAATATGCCATAAGCCCAACCAAACCAAATCATATATATCTAGTATGTGGGTGGTAAGAGAATTTGGCATTAAATAACGTACAGTGGTTGATATGTTATAATACCCAACAAAATCAAATATATATGCTTAATATATATGTATAAAGAAGATATGGCAACAAATAACATACAATGGTTGATTTGCAAGAAACCCAAATCAAATATATCTAATATATATCTATGAAGAGAATATGGCATCAAATAACCTATAATGGTTAATATAACATTAAACCAAATCATATATACTTAACATATATGTATAAAGAGGATATGACCTCAAATAACCTATAATGGTTAATATGATATAAAACTAAACGGAACTAAATCATATATATTTAATATATATGTATAAAGAGGATATGACATCAAATAACCTATAATGGTTAATATGACATAAAACCAACTGAAACTAAATCATATATATTTAATATATATGTATAAAGAGGATATGGCATTAAATAACCTATGATGGTTAATATGACATAAAACCAAACGAAACTAAATCGTATATATTTAATATATATGTATATAGAGGATATGGCATTAAATTGTTGTATACAACACGTATACATATGCAAACACAGGTGGACCCTAATGTTCAGGTCCGAACGCGTTTGTTATCTTCTGGCTTCGGTTCTTCGACACGAGGAGAGAGACACGATTCTTAAAGTCTTTGCTGACCCTACTATGCTGACCCTACTATGCTGACCATCCCTAACGCGCGGTGCATCTTGTGATGTTTAAGATATCAATCCATCTCCGCCGGTCGTGACCCGAAAAACTGAACCGCCACCGCATCGGTAGAAAACTCAGCTCTATGCCACAATGGCAGAAACTCAACTCTCGGCCTCCATGGTCGAATCTCAACAGCCACTTTTTCAAAATCTTCAAATTCTCAGGACCATCTCTTTCGGGCATAAGTCTTACACACTCCAGCCTCATTTCCTGTCTTGTGGTTTATTATGACAATGGTGATTATCATATCATTTGCACGCAAGCATAAAACTGCACCCAATGACAATGCACCTGAACTCTTAACGCATATAGTTCAAAGCCCAACCAAACTGAATGATAAAATATAATTAGCGAAAAATGATTTTTAAAAAAATCCTTAATTATCTAACAAAATAACCTACAATGCTTGATATGTCAGAAAACCGAGCGAAACTAAATCAGAAACATTTAATATATATGTATAAATATTTTGGTATTCGATAACCTAAAATGGTTGATATGCCATACAACCCAACCAAATCAAATCATAAATATTTAATATATATGTATAAAGAAGATTTGGCATTACATTACCAACAATTGTTGATATGCCATTAGACTCAAGAAAACCGAATTTATATAAACTTTAAACTAACTTCGGCATATGAGAAGAACCTGGCAATCATCCCTAAAAATGTTTCAATTGGTTGTGTAGTTTTAAGGCATCTTTGCTGATTCATTTTATAACTATACAGGTGATTAAAAACGGTTACCAGATTTATAGGAGGACAATTTCCAGATGTTTACCATTCTGAACAACATATTCTATGATTCTCAAACAATGGATTAAAAAATAATATTTCTCTAGGAGTATCTTTATAAGAAAAACGGATATCATGGAGATTCCATAGGGAAGATTTTATTAATGAGTTGTGAGGATTGATGAACAGTTGGAAACTTAAAAATCATAATATCATATAGGAACCCAGACAAAAATTCAAGTTTATTTTTAAAACGCTCTAAGAACAGTACAAAACGTACATTCAGAATCATTTTAGGCAGTTAATTACTTCATACTTTGTTGATATATTTATGTTTTATTGTAATATACTCATGATGAGTAAAGGATGAACGACTATAAAACTTAGTTATAGGAGGTGTCCGTGGTGTAATAATTACCGTCCTAGGAAATGGACACGGCAACACGAGTTCAAATCCTGGACTAGACTGATTGCATTTCACATAGCACTAATACCCTTGGGAAAGGTATGAATCCAATTATTCTCCCTCCAGCGATGGGTAAATAGTAAGAAAGACTGGGTTTTTCAGCCTTGGTGAGGAAACTAGTCTAGGAGAAGGAAAACTCTGAATTCATACTCCGCTTAGAAATTGACCTAATTGCCATATCCTGTCCGAGCGGAGGGGTTGGGTAAATATGATAACACTTAGTTATAAAAAATATAACTCTCATACTTAATCTCGAAAGTGTTCAAATCTTCTATGGTGTGAGAGAGAGAGGGAGAGACAAAAATAAATGGAGAGAGACGAACACAGACTGCCATCAACATCATCATCATCCTGTCACGCCATCAGCATGAATATCCCTGACCCTCTCTCGCCACCCCTCCCTATCTTTCATCGATTCTGGCTGGTCCTCAGGGCTACGTTTTGTATCTCCATAGAACTGCAGTATATATGTTCGAGCTGGTCGCCCTGCCTTTGCCCAGCCATGTGTAGGGGTCCACGAGAGTACATCACTTATGAGCTCGTCCCTACTTCTCCAGCAGTGTCCTGCATGTCTGGTTTCTCTAACTTGAATAGTTTCGTGAGGGGTGCTAGGTGGCCTTACAGTACAGCTGCTGCTTTGTAGGGTGTTACTTCAAGGACTTAACAATATTGTCCACAACGTTTTTTGTAGTTGCCGTTAAGTTTTTTTTTTTTTTCCATCCGTTTTGTTAGCGTCCATGTAGTGCACCCGTATAGCAGTATCGACACGACCGCTGCTTGGAAGAAACTGTGCTTTATTTTATCGGTCAGGTTTGACTAACCCTGCTACATATTCTGAAACGAGCCGCTGTCGGCATTGGTATCCATATCAATGCACACAAAACGTAATATATGAGCCTTAATCAGTGGGGCGGCATCTCCACACTAAACGGTAGCCCTCTGGAACTAGTAAACAAGTTCACCTACATTGGAAGCAGTGTTTCTTCAACCGAGACAGGCATCAATACGCGACTAGCAAAGACACGGACAGATTGCCATACCGACCATAATAACTTCTTCTCTTGACCATAACACGCTTTGTTATCTTCAAGGCTTTAAGTTTTCTCTTCTGACGTGACGTACTCAACCAGGGGGCTTCTTAGCAACCTGCGGGCAGGGTTCTCTATCTGCCAACTCGACTGACCGTTCCAAGCTGTGACTGACTCAAGACTAAGACTTCCCATATCTCACGTGGGCATCTGCAATCAATTTTATTGCCATGTCATTTGTTATTCGTTCACGTGTTTTTTGCTTTGTTTCCTCCGTTTATTTATTATTCGTATTATTTTTTTTCTTTTTAGTTTAATTTCAATTTCAGTCCCTTCTCTTTCTAAAATTGCGCCATTTTTTTTTAATGTCCTTTTTTTTTTTTTGGCTTTCTTTTCTTTTGACTTCGTTACTCTCTTCTTTCTTTATTTCTTTTTTTTTTTGTTCCGTCTTTCTTTCTTTTTTTTTCTTTTTCACTTCCTTCTTAGGTTCTGTTTTTTTTTGCTTCTTCCTGTTTATTTTTTTAATTTTCATTAGTTTTTCGATCCCCAAGTTTCTTACTTTCTTACTGTCTATAATTCATTTTTCATTATTCTTTCTTTCTTTCTTTCTTTCTTTCTTTCTTTCTGTTTTCATTGCATTGCTTTGGGGTTTCTTTCTTTCTTTACTCATATCTTTTCTTTCTTTCTTTCTTTTTTCATTGCATAACTTTTTGTTTGTTTCTTTACTCATGTATTTTCTTTCTTTCTTTCTGTCATTCTTTCTTTCTTTCTTTCTTTCTTTCTTTCTGTTTTCATTGCATTGCTTTGGGGTTTCTTTCTTTCTTTACTTATATCTTATCTTTCTTTCTTTCTTTCTTTCTTTCTTTGTTTCTTTCTTTTTTCATTGTATAACTTTTTATTTGTTTCTTTACTCATGTATTTTCTTTCTTTCTTTCTGTCATTCTTTCTTTCTTTCTTTCTTTCTTTCTTTCTGTTTTCATTGCATTGCTTTGGGGTTTCTTTCTTTCTTTACTTATATCTTATCTTTCTTTCTTTCTTTCTTTCTTTCTTTGTTTCTTTCTTTTTTCATTGTATAACTTTTTATTTGTTTCTTTACTCATGTATTTTCTTTCTTTCTTTCTGTCATTCTTTCTTTCTTTCTTTCTTTCTTTCTTTCTTTCTGTTTTCATTGCATTGCTTTGGGGTTTCTTTCTTTCTTTACTTATATCTTATCTTTCTTTCTTTCTTTCTTTCTTTCTTTGTTTCTTTCTTTTTTCATTGTATAACTTTTTATTTGTTTCTTTACTCATGTATTTTCTTTCTTTCTTTCTGTCATTCTTTCTTTCTTTCTTTCTTTCTTTCTTTCTTTCTGTTTTCATTGCATTGCTTTGGGGTTTCTTTCTTTCTTTACTTATATCTTATCTTTCTTTCTTTCTTTCTTTCTTTCTTTGTTTCTTTCTTTTTTCATTGTATAACTTTTTATTTGTTTCTTTACTCATGTATTTTCTTTCTTTCTTTCTGTCATTCTTTCTTTCTTTCTTTCTTTCTTTCTTTCTGTTTTCATTGCATTGCTTTGGGGTTTCTTTCTTTCTTTACTTATATCTTATCTTTCTTTCTTTCTTTCTTTCTTTCTTTGTTTCTTTCTTTTTTCATTGTATAACTTTTTATTTGTTTCTTTACTCATGTATTTTCTTTCTTTCTTTCTGTCATTCTTTCTTTCTTTCTTTCTTTCTTTCTTTCTGTTTTCATAGCATTGCTTTGGGGTTTCTTTCTTTCTTTACTTATATCTTATCTTTCTTTCTTTCTTTCTTTCTTTCTTTTTTTCTTTCAGTTCTAAAGTTCTGTTTTTGTTTTGTTTTTCCTTCGCGTATTCTTTTTTTCTTTCCTAATTTTCACTTTTTTTTCAATCACTTTCTTTCTTACTTTCCTTCTATCTTATAATCATTCTTTCTTTCTTTCTTTCTTTCTTTCTTAGTTCTTTTTTTTTTGTTTTGTTTTTTCTTTGCATTTTTACGTTTCCTTTTTATATTCTCACTTGTTTATCGATTGCTTTCCTTCTTACTTTATTTTTTGATTTTCTTTCATTCTTACATTATTCTTTCTTTCTTTCCGTCATTCACCTAGCTTCTTCATTATTCCTTTCTTTTTTTTTACTTTCTTTCTCCTTCATTTGCTATTTCCATTTCATCCCTCTTTTTTCCTTAGTTTTTAATTTTTTTCTCTAGTTTTTATTCATTTTCTTTCTTTCTTTGTTTCTCTCTTTCTTTCTTTCTTTCTTTCAATATTTATTTATTTATTTATCTGTTCATTTATTAAATAATAATTCGGATTCATTTTTGGAAAATATTTAATCAACTTTTTGAAAATATTCATTTTTTTTTTTTTTCACAGATTTTTTTAATCACCTTACCCACTCTTTGTTTGTTTCTTTCTTTCTTCATAAGTCAGCTTCATTTTTTAAATATATTTCATCAATTTTGGACAATTTTTTCCTGTTTTCTTTTCTTTTTTTCCCTATGTTTCTTTTTTCTTACATTCTTTTTTATTCTTAATTTTCTTCCTTCTTTCTTTCTTTCTTTCTTTTTTCATTTATCTATTAATTTTCTTTATTTTTTTTGACATTACTCATCAGTCTGCTTTTGCCCAGTTGGCTGGTGATGTAGAATACGAAATTTTAAGCTCCCACCAAATCGGGTGTTTTGGATATGACATTTAATAGTGCGGCGCCAGTTCCGGGGATTTGACAAATGGGCAGTATTCCTTCGCTCTCATTACCTCCAGGTCCACTCAGACCCGAAATGATACTGCCTATGGGGTCCCATGTAGAGGTGAAATAGGACTCTTTATTCATTTAACTATGTGCAAAGAAATGACTATTAAATTGAATTGTTTGTTTTACATCGTAATACCTGAAGCTATATAAATGTGCTCAAATAAAACTATTAGTGTTAGATAATTATACTTGAAACTATTCAATTGAGTGCAAACAACTGATAAACAATATAAAATTATTCGTATTTGATGGAAATACTTGAAACTATTTAACAGCTTGGTTAGCAATGAGCTATGACTAGTGTGAAATGTTACGTCCAAACTATTCGTTTAAAAATCAAATATATTGTATATGTATGTATGTGTGTGTGTGTGTGTGTGTGTGTGTGTGTGTGTGTGTGTGAAGAGGATTTGACATTTAATGAACTACAAGGTTCGAAATGCCATTAAGCTCAAACATCTAACAAACATTTTTTTTCATTTTCCCCAGTTTTTAATGTTTTCTTTCTTTCTGTCTTTCTTTCTTTCTGTCTTTCTTTCTTTCTTTCTTGTTCGTATACTTGTTCTTATTCCTCTTTTTCTATAATCCTCTATTTTCGTTCATTTCTTTTCATCTTTTTTTGTCCTCCTTCTCCTTTTTTTTCCTTCGATATTTCGTTCTTTTTTCTTCACTTTTTACATCTTTCTTTTCCTCTCTTCTTTTTTCTTGACTCTTTCTTTCTTTCTTTCTTTCTGTCTTTCTTTCTTGTTCGTATACTTGTCCTTTTTCTTCTTTTTCTATAATCCCCTATCTTTCTTAATTTCTTTTCATCTTCTTTTGTTTTCCTTCTTTTTCTTTTTCCTTCGACATTTCATCGATTTTTCTTCCCTTTTTTAAATCTTTCTTTTCCTCTCTTCTTTCTTTCTTTCTTTCTTTCTTTCTTTCTTCTTCGTATACTTGTTCTTTTTCTTCTTTTTCTATAATCCTCTATCTTTTTTAATTTCTTTTCATCTTCTTTTATTTTCCTTCTTTTTCTTTTTCCTTCGACATTTCGTCGATTTTTCTTCCCTTTTTTAAATCTTTCTTTTCCTCTTTTCTTTCTTTCTTTCTTTCTTTCTTTCTTTCTTTCTTGTTCGTATACTTGTCCTTTTTCTTCTTTTTCTATAATCCCCTATCTTTCTTAATTTCTTTTCATCTTCTTTTGTTTTCCTTCTCCTTTTTTTCCCTTCGACATTTTGTTTATTTTTCTTCCCTTTTTTACATCTTTCTTTTCCTCTCTTCTTTTTTTCTTGACACTTTCTTTCTTTCTTTCTTTCTTTCTTTCTTTCTTTCTTTTTTCGTAATTTCTTCATTTCTCTGATTTCTTTATCGCTCTTACTACCTGTGTTTTCTTCTCACAACAGTATTTTATATTCACATTTTAGTCTTCACAACGTCTATTAAAAGCCAGAAAAATAAACAACAAAAATATAACAAACTATCTCAGTCTAGCTTTTCCGATATAACCCATAATCCTCTGGGTATTTATTTGTTTATATGTTATTGTTGTTGTTAGTAATGGTGTTTGTTTTTTTTGTTTTTTTCTCTCTTTTTTCTGCAAAATAATCTCACTTAATCTGCCAACCGTTTGTCTTCCCCCCTCTGACGGGATTTGAACGCTGCCAAATTCTTCTCGTTCCGTTTAAGATTCTGTCAGTTTTTTTTTTTTTTTTTTTTTTTTTGCTTGGAACTCCAGAGTTTGGAACATGGGAAGAATTAACATAATGCTTGTATACGTGTTTTAGATTTGGCAAAATTTTACAAGAAAATAATTTTTTAAAAAAATACGCTATTCTTCAAAGATTGACTATAAATTTGAATATCCGAGAATGTTTCTTAATTTTTCTACCACGTGAATTTTTTTTACTATAATACCAAAGGAACAACAAGAATTGATCAGATAAGTTTTAGTTTCTTTGTTAATGGCATATCAATCTCCGTGGGTTATTTAATGCCGATTTCATCTTTAAAAGAGATCAATAGTGATCTCATCATCATCATTATCTTCATCATGTCGCGCCATCAACACATATATCCCTGACCCTTTCTCGTCAACCTTCTCTATCGTCCATTGCTTCCGGCTGGTCTTCATCCTGTATCGACACAAACTGTTGTGTGTAGATTTTAGCTGGTCGTACTTCCTTTGCTCGTCCATGTGAAGAAGTCTACAGGAGTACATCACTTATGAGTTCGACCCTACTTCTCCACCATTGTCCTGCATGTCTGATTCGTCTAACTTGGATAGTTTTCGTGATGGGTAGTGAGTGGCTGTACAGCTGTTGCTTTGAGGAGTGCTGCTCCATGATTTGTTCAATATTACTAGCATCATTCTTGTGTAGTTGCCATCAAGCCTTTTCTCCGTACGTGTAGTTAGGGTCTATGTAGTGTATCGATACAGCAGTATTGACACGACCGCTGCTTGGGGAAAAAGTGTGTTTCATTATATCGGTCAGATCTGACTTCCATATGACCGATAGCCTATCATTGCTATCCATACGTGGAGGTGCCCGTGGTGTAATTGTTATCGTCGCAGGAATTGGACACGGCGACTCGAGTTCAAATCCTGGACGAGACTGATTGCATTTCACATAGCACTAATACCTTTGGGAAAGGTATGAATCCAGTTATTCTCCCTCCAGCTATGGGTAAATAGTAGGACAGACTATGTTCTTCAGCCTTGGTGAGGCAACTAGTCTAGGAGAAGGAAAACTCTGAATTCAAACCTGTTAAACTCCGCTTAAAAATTGACCTTGTGTCATATCCAGTCCGAGTGGAGGGGTTGGGTAAATAGGATCATTGCTATCCATATCTTTGCTAGTCGCGTGTTAATGTTTGTCTCGGTTTATGACACACTGCTTCCTAGGTAGGTGAACATGTCTACTAGTTTCAGAGAGCTAACGTTTAGTGTGGAGATGTTGCCTCTGTGATTAAAACACATATATTCTGTCTTGTGTGCATTGACATTGAGGCCTATGCCTGCAGCCACTTGTTCCTGACTATGTAGCAGGGTTTCGCTTGGGCGGGTGCATTTTCTTGAAGTGCTATGTTATCGGCGTAGTCCACGTCCGTAATTGTTTGTGCTGAGTACCTTCTGCTTCTTTCCTATGTTAGCTTTAACCGTTTTCTTTCATTTTATAAATAAATGTTCCAAGCTCGTAGTGATAAAGACGTATGGGGCTAATGTGTCTCCTTCCAGTACACCTGCTACAATGTCGAAATAGTCTCTGTCTCCATCGGGGAAAAGACTTTTACTTTAGTGATTTATTTTAACCATTGTTGGATAGATGAGGGGGTTAGAACGAGAGATAACACAATAGTGCGACAGGAGTTCAAACCCGCTTCCTTTGAGTCCGCAGCCCACTATTTAAGCCATTACGCCGCAGATATACGTCCCTATGAAAGAGGAGGTGCCCATGGTGTAATGGTTATCGTCGCAGGATATGGATACGGCGACACGAGTTCAAATCCTGGACGAGTCTGATTGCATTTCACATAGCACTAATACCCTTGGGAAAGGTATGAATCTAATTATTCTCCCTCAAGCTATGGGTTTCCGTAGGGCAGACTAGGTTCTTCAGCCTTGGTTAGGCAACTAGTCTAGGAGAAGAAAAACTCTGAATTCAAACCTGTTAAACTCCGCTTAAAAATTGACCTTGTGTCATATCCTGCCCAAACGAGGAGGTGCTCGTGGTGTAATGGTTATCGTCGCAGGATATGGACACGGCGACACGAGATAAAATCCTGGATCTGACTGATTGCATTTCACATAGCACTAATACCCTTGGGAAAGGTATGAATCCAATTATTCTCCCTCCAGCTATGGGTTTCCGTAGGGAAAACTATGTTCTTCAGCCTTTGGTGAGGCAACTAGTCTAGGAGAAGGAAAACTCTGAATTCAAACTCTGCTTAAAAATTGACCTTGTGTCATATCTTGCCAGAGCGGAGGGGTTGGTAAATATGATGAAATGATAAAAAAGCAGCAAAAATCTCAACAATGACAGTTTTAATAAAAATATAATAATATAATGGTACAAAATGATGTAATGATGTAATAGCATCTACAGGAAGCAAGGAGCTGTTTAAATTCCACATTGCGGTAATTATCTTGAGAAATGTATGAATCCACCTGTTATCTCTCCAGCTATTGGTAAATATTAATGAAGACTGGGCTCTTTAAATTTACTGAGTTAAACAAGGAAGAGAAACACTGAATTCAGATCAGTAATAGAACTGGATAAGGATGGGCTCCAGTATGCTAGTACTGCTTAAGGCAAATAATGGGTAGAAAAAAGGGAGAGAATATCTCTCGTGACATATGAATTTTACTAATATTTCTTTCTTGGGTGAAAAACAGGATCAGCGAAAGAAACAAGAATTTTAAAAATTTGAGGATTTCGTTTTATTCTTTTTTGTCTTTTGGTTTATTCGTTTGTTTTTTGGGGTTTGCTTTTTGTTTTGTTTTTTGGCGGGGTTTAATATTATATTTATATACCTAACAAACAGAAAATAAAACAGAATTATCATACATTCAAGCAAACGTCTTCAAAAAAGTAGTTGATATCTATCTATCTATCTATCTATCTATCATTTTAAATATCTTAAGCAGAATCTCAGTCTGTTCGTATCTATCTATCTATCTATCTATCTATCATTTTAAGTACCTTAAGCAGAATCTCAGTCTTTTCGTATTTATCTATCTATCTATCTATCTATCATTTTAAATTTCCTAACTAGAAACTGTGTATGTCAATAGGTTTACTTGGCAGGTGATGGCACCGAGATCACCAAAAAACTTGGCTGTGATTGGGTAATTTCAGTCACCTGATGTGATTGGGTAATTTCAATCACCAGAAGTTAGAAGATATTTGCGAAGAGTTAGTCAAGAACGGGTCGATCCAGTTCTAAAGTGACTAAATCTCGAATTCGTGACCCTGATAAGACGTATGTGAAAAGGGTTTAATTTCAATAAAGGTATGTAGGAAGAAATGAGTTGACTCTGACAGAATAAATCCACAAAACACCATTTGCTTTTAAAAAAAATCCATCATATGACATATGGCGCCATTTGAACATATCATCTAGTATTAATCCTTTTATCACACAGCAAGATCTACAAGCTCTGAAGAACACTTTTTATTGAATCAAAATTTATCCATCATTATGATTTTTCGTACTAAAACACTTTTGATAATACATTTTTGCCTTCAAAAAAAGATTGAAGTCGAAACGCGTTGGCAAATAAACAAACCATCGAACATTTTTCTTCTGTTTTACCTTTTCTACGTACATTCTGTAATAAAGTTATATGTACACCAAAAGATGTAATCTTGGTTATCATTCATCCCGGCAAACGATATTTAAAAAAGGAGAGCCGTGAGAGAGAAATAAAATGGCAGAAGAGAACGACCACCGGCCAAGGATAGCAATATAACAAGATGGCGACGTGACATTTTTTTCGATGTGGAGCGACCAACTATTCAACATTATAAATCAAATGAAATAAACAGCTTTTTTTAAAAAATTAAAGTCATGTGTATAAGGAAGTACATTATCTCAATTTGAACCTGAAGCCGTATGTAAAATTTAACGATCTTATACCGAATCAATATTAAACAGAATTTACTCAGACATTTTATTAGATTCAGTTTTGAATTATTTCATTTTTAGTAAAATATAATTTATTTATCAACAATTTAAAAATGAATTAATTTCAATCAGCATTACATTCACAATAGTTTTGAATCATTTATTTGAAAGCTTATTGATTCTCTCTTGTAAAATTAAGTTGGTTTCGAACTGAAGACGTTTCCCCCCAACGTTTTCATCTGATCTTGGGATTTTCGTTTTGTCATTCACTGCGTTTGGTAGGGAATCCTATTTACCAACCCCTCCGCTCGGTCAGGATATGACACAAGGTCAATTTTTAAGCGGAGTTTAACAGGTTTGAATTCAGAGTTTTTCTTCTCCTAGACTAGTTGCCTCACCAAGGCTGAACAACCTAGTCTGCCCTACTATTTACCCATAGCTGGAGGGAGATAAATTGGATTCATAGTTTTCCCAAGGGTATTAGTGCTATGTGAAATGCAATCAGTCAGGTCCAGGATTTGAACTCGTGTCGCCGTGTTCATATCCTACGACGATAACCATTACACCACGGGTACCTCCTAAACATCATTCGCTGCAATATATGGGGTGGGGGGAATACAGTAGATGTGGTAGAATAGACGTGTCTTGATTCTATATGCTTTCATGTGGGATTCTTGCTGAATGTGGCCATGTGATAATGTACTCAGCTTTTTTTTTTACTTGGATGTAGCTCAAGGAAATATGAAGGGGACACCCGATGTGACTCGAACTCACTTTTGCTTGTTGAGCTTGCTGACCATTACAGAACCAGATGCGCCCAAATGTGACCATGAGCTATCAAAGAAAAACACAATATTTCTCCTGTTGAAAGTGTGAAGAGTTTTCTTAGAAGATTTTAATGAAGAACTAATAAATATGCTGTTTTAAACTCAAAATGAATGATATAGAAGTGATTTTAAAATACACACAGCAGAAAATTTCTTCCACGAATCTTTGCCTTTGAAGAAAGCTGAGGAAATTAATTTTTGTCAATCCACTGCATTTTGCATTGAACATTTTCATAAAAGCCTCATTTTTTTGTCAGCTGTAATGCAATGAAATGAAAAGAATAGTCATTCTGCTTTGTCGCTATGAATATGCAGTTTTTTTTCTTCTCATTTTTTCTATCTTTTTCAAGAGGCGGCAGATTGTGGATTGGGATACTGTTTATATCAAGTGCTAATTCTTGAGTACTTTTGCGTGAATTGCATTCTACCAATTCTCTTGAATCATTGAAGCATCTCGACAGAGAACTGATAAGCACCCTGGTCTGTTCATAAACCTCTTGTAAAAGAAGAATGATACCATTACTTTTTCAAGCAGAATTGTAGACTTTTGAATTCATCGTTTTCCTTCAGCAAGAATGGTTGCTCTATCCAGGAATTGATTTTGCGTCACCGATTCCATAACCATTATATATCATCATTATCATCATCATGTTCCGCTGCCAGCACGGATCTTCCTGACCCTCTCTTGCCACCTGTCTCTATCATCCTTTACCCCCGGTAGGTTTTCAAGGCTATATCTAATTCTGTATATTGTATATCATTTCTACCTATCGTCCTGCCTTTGCTCGTCCATGTGAAGGGGTCCACAAGAGTATATCACTTATGACTTTGTCCTTATTTCTCCAGCAGCGTCTGGTTCATCTAACTTTGATAGTTTTCGTGATGGGAGGTAGGTGGTCGCACAGCCGCTTTTTATGGAGTATTGCCACGAGGACTTGTTCTATATAGCTCACAGCTGTAATTGCTGTCAAGTCTTTTCTTCATACGTTTAGTTAACGTCCATGTAGTACATACATATATCAGTATCGACCTGACTGGAGCTTGGAAAAAACTGCTTTTTAGTTCATCAGTCAGGTCTGACTTCCATATGACCGATAACCTAACGATAGCTGTCCATGCCTTTGCTAGTCAAGTGTTAATGTCTCGCTCGGTTGATGAGACGCTGCTTCCTTGCTCGGTGATCTTGTCTATTAGTTTCAAAGGCTCATGAGATGTCACTTTCTGAACGTTGCTTTAATCAAAAGGGGCTCCCCTACCCCCATACGGTTGTGCTCTCTAGCGAATGAAGTAATCACGTTGCCATTAACGATATGCAAGGCTCTTCATATGAAATGAGCTCTCGGTAGCCGTTAAGCGAATGTATGTAAACAATAGTAATTGTAATTCATAACAGTTTAAAATTTGCTTCACTGCTTCTGGTTTCCTCTTGGCTGAGGGGTAGAGTCTTGAATTGGCGTTTGAGTCAACCGGGTTTCGATCCCAGCTACGGGAATCTAGTATGTCTTGACACACTGATGAGTTCAGATAGAACGAAACAGATCTGTCTGTGGATGACAATATATATATATATATATATACTATATATATATATATATATATATATGTGTAGATATTGTCATCTACAGGCAGAATGTTTCGTTATATTGCAACTCATCAGCGTGGCTTATGATACAAGATGCTCCAAGCTGAGATTGAAACCCGGCCAACTTTACGTCAGTCTGATTATATACCTCATAGACCTCAACAGTATCAACCTAAGCGAAGGAATTTCAATGCATATGTATCAATTTTTCCTTTGTTTACATTCACGCTAATGGCTCCTGGACAACTCAATTCATAAGAAAGGCTTTGCATTACACCTATGGCAACGTTTTATTTCTTTCATGATAGTACTCAACCCCAGAGGGGGAGCATATATATTATCTTCACAGACAAGCTGTTTCGAGGATCATTGAATAAATAAGGAATATTTTTTTGGAAAAAGAAAGATACTTAAACGCTCTCTTAGCATTGATTTGAATAAGGTTATAACAAAAATTATACAAGCTCTTGATATTTATTTTAAGACTATCAAAAATTGCCACCGTTGAGAAGGCTTGAACAGAGATCTGTCATCAGTGTTTTGATTGCTGAGAAGTGCTAATCATGTATGATTTTTACTGGGAAGAATATTTTAGTCAAAAAGATGTATTCAAATTGGTCAAATATGGGCTTGGCACTCGGAGCCCGAGTCGAAATAACTGACTGATTCTCCTGTAAGAAAAAGGTTCCGGACATATCAAGTAGAAAAAAATAGTGACGTTAAAATTCTTTTGAGTCATGAAAGGACCCATCGTGCCAGATTTCCTTGTAAAATATCCAACTGTAAACGTAGAAAAGATACTTCGTGCAGTCAAATTCTAAGGATATATTTTTAATATAAATTGACTGGCCCACGCAAATGTGTATATATATATATATATATATATATATATATATATATATATATATATATATATATATATATATATATATATATAACGTATTTACAATTTGTTTGAAGAATTACACAAATTATTTCATTCTATTGTATTATGTTTAATTAAAGGGTTATTGCAATGCAAAATAATTATTTTGGTCTAATTAATTTCGAAGTAAAAATTTCATCATCAGAGATATTTTTTAATATGAACTCGATGTTGTCGGTTCAATTTCTTTTATGGGCGTTGTAAACATGATATCACGTGGGGTGTTGGAACGCCATTTTGGGAGTTGCAACTATGGTGCCACATGAGGTGATTAAATGCCATGCGGAATAGAAGTGACTTGTTTTAATCAATTTCATTTTTTTTTTTTCATTTAAATTTTAATTCAAAGAATAACCATGTTAGTTGATGATATATTCAGTATTTCATTCTAATCAAATGTTAATCTGAGAGTGTAACTTAGCTATTAACAAAGTTTTCTTAATTATGAGATTATCAACATTACGTACTATTGCTTCTATTTTAATGGAAAAAATATTGTCATTCTTTTGCATCTAATTAAATGTTTTATTCTGATTAATTCTGATGTGGAGAGGTCGGATTGTATTTCCTTTATATGAATTATGGCATTTTAAGCAAATTAAACGATTAATAGTTTAAGTCTTTACATTTGGTTTGGTTTAGTTAATAGCATATCAACCTTTGCAGGTTATTTAAAGCCATTCTCCAAGAAGAACAGTAATGGTACTATTTAACCCATAGCTGGGAGGATAAGGGGGTTCATACCTTTCCCAAGAGTATTTGCCCGAAAGTGAACGTAATAGCGCGACTGGAGTACGAACTCGCTTACTACGATTGCGCAGTCCATCGCTTTAAACATTACACCACGAGGACACCCACAAGTATTTAAGTATATATTTGGATCTCTTATTGGGCTGTTGGCTACAGTGCATGTTTTGACAGTATTGTTATTTATCTTCATTTGGTAGTTTCAGGAAACAGGTCTTAGAGCATATGTGTAGTTTCCGTGATTTATCATTTTTTAAAATGTTGTGTGATTGATGTAGAATCATAATTGTTTCTGTGAATGTTTATAAAGTGCACGGTGTGTGTAATTTTGTCTTTTTCTTCGCTGCATCTATTGTGAATTCATTTAATTTCGTTTCTTGCTCATTGCTCATTATGGGATTGTATACTTTATCTTTATCACCTAATAATCGTCCCAGTCCACTAAAGCTACAGAATACACCGACTGTATCTCTGCATTGGAGTTAGGCGAGTTTCCTGTGGCTCACACGGCTGGGGCTGCAGAATACACCAACTGTATCTCTGCAGATGGGTAGGACTACTCCAATGAGTGTCCTGTGGCCTTGTTAGCTGGGGCTGCAGAATACACAGACTGTATCTCTGCAGAAGGGTAAGACTTCTCGAATGAGTGTCCTGTGGCCTAGTTGGCTGGAGCTGCAGTATACACCGACTGTATCTCTGCACAGGGGTGAGACTACTCCCATGAGTGTCCTGTGGCCTAGTTGGCTGGGGCTGCAGAATACACGGACTGTATCTCTGCAGAGGGGTAAGACTCCTCCAATGCGTGTCCTGTGGCCTAGTTGGCTGGAGCTGTAGAATACACCGACTGCATCTCTGCAGAAGTGTGAGACTCCCCAAAAGAGTGTCCTGTGGCCTAGTTGGCTGGGGCTGAAGTATACACAGACTGTTTCTCTGCAGAGGAATATGACTCCTCAAATGAGTGTCTTGTGGCCTAGTTGGCTGGGGCTGCAGTATACACCGACTGCATCTCTGCTGAGAAATATGACTCCTCCAATGAGTGTCCTGTGGTCTAGTTGGCTGGGGCTGTAGAATACACCGACTACATCTCTGCAGATGTGTGAGACTCCCCAAAAGAGTGTTCTGTGGCCTAGTTGGCTGGGGCTGCAGTATACACAGACTGTATCTCTGCAGAGGAATATGACTCCTCAAATGAGTGTCTTGTGGCCTAGTTGGCTGGGGCTGCAGTATACACCGACTGCATCTCTGCTGAGGAATATGACTCCTCCAATGAGTGTCCTGTGGCCTAGTTGGCTGGGGCTGTAGAATACACCGACTACATCTCTGCAGAGGTGTGAGACTCCCCAAATGAGTGTTCTGTGGCCTAATATTATTAACAAGGAAAAGTTGAATTTTTAAAGGGATTTTTTTAGATTTGGTCCAACCAAAATTTATGTGTCAAATTTTCTGGTTTGTATTTTACCATTTGTCAGCATGGTCAATTTTGCACAATTTTCAGCGGATCCCCTTTCCTACCCAGACATGCTCCCTCTTCTATTCCTATTGTGGTAGTTTCCTAAATACTCATTAATACAATTATCATTATTTAGGAAGTTTTTCACACCAACGTTTATTGGTTGTTGTTCACTGGAGTCTGAGTAACAGCAAATCTGCACGCGTCTACATGACTTATCTCAGTATTCTAGCCGATGTTAATAGTGCTGTTGTCTGTAGGGTATTCACCTGTCCTCTTTTTCTTCGTCTTCGAGTCCCTTTGCCTATGGTTAGGAATTATCACCGGCTCAGCAGTTATAATTGGCATGCCTGTCGCCTCCATATTTTTTTGTTCTCTAGCCAGGTCTTGGTATTTATCTCTGCTTTCGCTTTCTTTTGATTTTACACTCTTATCTGCCGAGTATTATTATTATTTTTACTCATTAGCGTTAGCTGATGCTTTTTCACTGAAGTCTGAGTGACAGCAAGTCTCCTCAAGTCTCCAGGACTCGTCTCATGATTCTGGCTGTTCTCAGCAATGCTGTCATTTGGATAATCTCTACCCATCCGCCAATTTCCATATCCTCCAGGCCATTTAATAATCCTTTAGTTACTGTGCCTAAAGCACCATTCAAAATTGGCACGATCGTTACTTTCATGTTCCACACCATTTTCAATTCTCTAGCAAGGTCGAGGTACTTCTCCTGCTTTTCACTTTCCCTCAGATTTATTCTGTGGTTCGCCGGGACAGCAAAGTCGACAATTTTATAAATTCTCTTTCTTCTTTTTTTTTTTTGGTGATTATTATAAGGTCTGGTCTTCTGGCCAGGATTAGGTGATCCGTTTGTATGTTAAAGTCCCATAAGAGTTTATGCGTGTCATTTTCTAGGACAGGAGCTGGATTTTTTTTTCATTATTATTTTGAGAGTTTTTTTTTTTTTCACCAGTACTTTCTGGTGGTTCCCCACGTGGTATTTGAGTGACAACAAGTAACGCTAAATCTCCAGGACCCTTCTCAGTATTCTGGCCTATCTTAATAATTCTGTAGTCTGAATGGTCTCAGCTTGTCCTCTTATTTATACGTCTTCCCATCTTTAGGAATTGTACCAAGTGCATCAACTACAATTGGCATTACCGTCAACTTCATGTTCCATACTTTTTTTTTCTTTCACAAGATCTAGGTACTTATCTCTTTTTTTGCTTACTTTTATTATCACTCTGTGGCGGGTTCACTTTTTTCTTTTTCTTTTTTCTTTTTTGTTGACAATCACTAGGTCGTCAAGCCGAGATTTGGTGATCCCTTTTTATCTCAAAACCCCATCGAAGTCTGTGCATCTCATTGTCCTGGACAGATTCCGGGTTGAGAATATAGCACTTATTTCTATGGTCAAATCTAAATTTCTTGCAAAATTCCCAGTGGATCACCTTCCTCGCCCAGTCGTGTCTAGTCTTATACTCTTTTTGCGTTATTTTGATAATTATTTCACTATTTGAAAGTTTTTCTCATCAGTGTCCGCTGGGGTGGAGTGTTTTACTGGAGTCTTAGTTTCAGCAAGTTTCCTCTGGTTTCCCAGACTTTTCTATGTATCCAAGCTGATTTTTGAAGTGCTGTGGTCTGAATGGTTTTGATTCTCTCTCAAATCTCTAGTTCATCGGGGCCCTTTTACAGGAAATCTCCCAAGCAATTTCAGTCTCCTTGCTGATGTAAAAAAATACAGTGGTTTTGATTGTATTCATTCTTTTTCTGATTTCTTATTCCTTCAGTCTTTTTTTCTAAGCCTTTTAAGGACTGTTCCAAGTGCACCAACAACAATTGGCATCACCGTTAGCTTCATCTTTCAATTTTTTACATCTCTGGCAAGTCGCAGATATTTGTATGACTTTTTGTTTTATTTTATTTTCACTCAGTAGTCTACCGTGTCTGCAAAATACACGAGGTAGCACGTTATTTATTGTTGATAATGAACACAAGATCTGGTCCTCTGGCTGAAATTAGTTAATCTGATTCCATCTCAAATTCCATGACTATCTTGGACAGATTCTGGTTTGTGCACAGAATGGTCAAATTTCAATCTCTGGCACAATTCTTGCCTAGTCCACAGGGGCGGTGGAATATACCGACTGCTCTTCTGCAGAGAGATAAGAAACCTCCACCAACGAGTGTACAGGATATTACTCTAAAAAATCTGAGGGTGAGGTTCTTGTAATGCTGGGGGTTTAGGGAATGCGGAGTACCCCTTCATTGCCATCGCTCCCAGGTCTACTCTAGCCCTAAATGGTAGCCCTTTATAGGGCCCGATCTATGGGTCAGATAGAAGTAAACAGTGTACTTATGCTAAAATGAATTGCTTGGGATATAACTGTTTCGTATTTAATTTGCATAATTATGCTAAACTTAATTGTTTAAAATCGAACTGTTTTTGACATTTAAAATGTACTTACGCTAAACTTAATAGTTGTAAGTGGAACTATTTAGACATAACTGTGTGTAAATAAAAACTATACTTATACTAAACTGAATTATTTGAATTAAAACTGAACAGTTTGAAATATATATTTTTTGAGAATAAAACTGTGTACTTATGCTAAACTGAACTCTTTAAAATGGAACTGTTTATTTGTATAAAAATGGAATTAGCATAAAATAACTTACAAACGGTGTTATGCCATAAAACCCAAACAAACCAACCAACAAACTTCGCACAATTCCCCATGAATAATCTTTCCCACCCAGTCGTGTGTTAATTTTGTTCTCCCTTTGTATTCCTTTTCTGACAGTTTGCTGCTCGAAATTATCAAACAGTCCCGTCCACGGTGATTTTATAATACACCAAGAGCATCTCTGAATAGAGATAAGAGCTATTGAACCAGTATAATGCATGTGCTGCTAAACTATGTTATACTGAGGATGCAGACACAGATTTGTGAAGTATAACTTCGTCGCAATTACTTCCAGGCCCACTGTAAACCGGTGAGTAGTACCTGTTATGTTCCAAAATATGGAACAATTAGAACAGTTTATTTCTTTGCTAGACGTGAAACCGTTTATGTTAAATAGAATTACTAGTGTTAAAGAATAATAATTCAAACCATATAAATGAGATCTGGCACGTTTGAAACAGCTATTCATGTATATAAATATATATATCTGTACGTACTGTATGTAGATATATATATATACATATAAATATACGAATAAATATATATATATAATAAATGATATATATACAATATATATATATATAATATATATATATATATATATAAATATAGTATATATAGATATATATAAATATATATTCATACATATTATATATATATATATATATGCAACACTTTTTCGTGTATAATTTATGCGTATTATACACACAGTCACACACACACAGACATATATATATATATATATAAATATATACACACACATATATATATATATATATATATCCTGTCTATATATATATATATATATATATAAACAGAATTAAAGAACAATAATTCAAACCATTTGACTCGTTTAAAAACAACTATTCGTGCATAATTTATAGGTATCTAATATATATATATATATATATATATATATATATATGTATATATATATATATATAATGTATAGATAGATAGATAGATAATATAATATATATATATATATATACATAAATATATATATATATATATGTTATAATATATATATATATTTTTATAGTATATATATGTAAATATATAAGAATACATATTATATATATATATATATATATATATATATATATATATATATATATATATATATATACCAATGATACGCGGATATGTGAAATAGACATAGAATGTTCATAACGCACATATAGATAACATAGGAATCCTGAAATACAAAAAACTCTTACGACTTCTCAGTTCAGGTACGAAAATTTTTATTACATTTGAGTTAAATGTAATTCGACATAAGAAGAATGATCCTCATTCTTTCTATTCTGACTTTTCCATCTGCCCTCCAAAAGATGCGGCACCCCGCCAGCACACTACTGGTCTGATCTCGGCGAACTCCGAAAGTCAGCTGTTTTCTTCGGACGCTAAAACTTAACTAACTGCTATTCTCAAATCTCAGCCCACACTTCCGGTGCGTGACGTCATTCCCACATCCTGGTCCCATTTACCATCTGGGGCTTTATTTTGACATTTGTGAATGACGCATCCTCCCCGTGATGGCGTGAACACCTGGGCTCATGTTGCACCTAACTAACCCCTGCGCTAAGCGAAAGGTTCACAGTCTAACTAAACCGAAAAGCAAGATATATAAAACGAAATCCCTCGGCCATCATAATACATATATATATATATATATATATATAACACATATTTAAAACAACTATTCGTGTATAATTTCATACGTATTAATATATATATATATATATATATATATGAACACTATTTAGCATAAAATAGTCTACAAAGGATGATATGCCATGTAACCCAACCAAATTAAATCAAACATATTTAGTATATATGTATAAAGAACATTCGTCATTAAAAAAAACTCACAAATATCGATATGCTATAAACCTAAAAGAAACAAAAATATTTACTTAATATATATGTATAAAAGGGTTTTGGCAATAAACGTCCCTTAATGGCACGAAACCCATGCAAACTAAATATATAGACTTTAAATATATGTATAAGAGGATTGCTATTAAAAGATCTACAATGGTTGATAGGTCATAAAACCTAAATGAATCACAAATATTTACTTAATATATATATGTGTAAAAGGGATTTAGCAATAAACGTCCCTTAATGGCATGAAACCCATGCAAACTAAATACATGGACTTAAAATATATGTATTAGAGGATTGGTATTAAAAGATCTACAATAGTTGATAGGTCATAAAACCTAAATGAATCACAAATATTTACTTAGTATATACGTATAAAAATTGGTTTCTTTGATTTAATGGTATATTGACCCTTGTTGGTTGTTTAATGCCAAAGACAGCTTTCTTGAAGAACAGGAGTAATACCATTTAACACATAGCTGGGAATATAAGAGGGTTAACACCTTTTAGAATGGTATTTTTCCTAAAGTAAACGTAATAGCCCGACTGGAATTCGAACTCGCATACAACGATACCGATGTCATTCAGATTAACCATTCCACCACGTGGACACCAATGTATATAAGAGGACTTGGCCTTTAATAACGGATAGTGGTTGATATGCCATAAAATTCAACTACACAAATTCATATATACTATAAGTATAAAGAGGATTTGGCATTAAATAACCTACAAGAGTAGATATGCCATAAAACCCATAAAACCAACAGCTTATTATGTGATTAACCGTTTTCTTCTCTTTCTCCTCATGACCTACACTCAGATTTATTTTTTATATATAATCAATGTTCACTTTACTATAATTGTTCCTTATGGCATTGATTTATTTATCTATTCATATATTCATTGACGTATGCTATAAATGTGATCAAGAAATCACTACGTTTGAGATTGCAGGGAAAAAAACGAACTATAAGAACACTGTCAATCATTGACAGGGCCTCCTCCGAAGGGAAAACGATTTAAATGTTTGGAACATTGGGATATTAAAAAAAAATGTCTTTGAAATGTTTCAAGCCTCAGTACGCTCAATTGGTAGCAATAAAATAATCGGTCATATTTCGGTTCAATTATCTAAAACGTTGTGTTTACTTGTGCGAAGGAAAAAAAATACTAAAGGAATTAATTGTTGTGGTTAGTTTGGTTTCATGGCATATCAAACATTGTAGGTTATTTAATGCTAAATCCTATTTATACATTTATATATTAAATATATATGATTTAGTTTAATTTTGTTTCATGACATATCAAGCCTTTTAGGGTTTTTTTAAAGCTAAATCGTTTTTACATATTTATTAAGTATGTATATATATATATATATATATATAGTCATCCACAGACAGATCTGTTTCGTTCTATCAGAACTCATCAGTGTGGCAAGACATACTAGCTTCTCGTAGCTGGTAGCGAAACCCGGTTACTCAAACGCCAATCCAAGACTCTACACTTCAGCCACGAGGAACCAGTTACAGCGAAGTAAATTTTAAACGGTTATGAATCACAATTGTTTACATACATCCGGTTAACGGCTACCGAGAGCTCAATTCATAGATGAAGAGCCTTGTAAGATACGCTAATAGCAACACGATTACTTCATTCCGTAGAGAAATCAACCCTATATATATATATATATTGATATGTAGGTTTAACAAGGATTCGGCGTTGAGTAACCAACAATGGTGGATTTGTGATAAAACCCAACCACAGCTTATATATATATATATATATATATATATTAGCAGTGGTTGGGTTTATCACTTATCAACCATTATTGGTTACTCAACGCCGAATCCTAGTTAAACATACATATCAATATATATAATTTAGTTTTTTTTTCATGACAAATCAACCCTTTTAGTTTATTTAATGTTAAATTCTTTTTTATACAAGTATATTAAGAATACATGTTTGGTGTGGTTGAGTTTTATTGCATATCAACCCTTCATGTTTCTTTCATGCCAAATTCCTTTTTAACGTATATATTAAGTAAACATGTTTACTGTGGTTGTGTTTTACCGCATGTCGACCATTTTCGGTTATTTAATGCCAATTCCTATTTTTATATATATATATTAAATATATATGATTTGCTTGCGAATAGATTGTAAATAGCATTATTTCCAAACAAAATCTAACATATAATTAAACGGTTGTATTATTGCTGGCTAACACTCGTAGTTTTATTCGTACACCTTAAATCGTTCCAAGACTTGCTATGTAATATTAATTAATTTTAATTAGTATTAATAATTCAGTTTAACAAGCCTTTGTTAGCGCACAGTTAAATGATTTCTACCTCAGAAAATGATTAGATATTTCTGTTTGACTCACAGATGGAACCCTGACAAGTGCAACCCCACCTTTCCCAGTCGGCTGGGGCTGTTGAATACACTGACTCCTTCTTTGCAGAGGTGTAATACAGCCTCAACGAGTGTCCTGCATGTGACACTAAATAATCTGATGGTGATGTTTCAATAATGCTGGAGCTTTTGGGAATGCAGATTACCCCTTCATTGCCATCGCTCCCATGTCTAGTCTGGCCTGGAGTTGTACCAATTAATAAGGGTCATATCTATGGGTCAAATAGAACTAAACTTGTGCATGAGTTTACTGTTTTTGGCATTTAAACTGCGAATTCATGCTAACCTGAATTGCTCGAAAGAGAACTGTTTTGGCATCTAAACTGTATACTAATGCTAAACTGAATCATGAGAAATAAAACTGTTTTGACGTAAACGTTGTGTATTGCCCTATCGACTGGGGCTGTAGAATACCCTGACTGCGACTCTGCAAAGGGTTAAGACCACCCCAACGAGTGTCTTGGATATGACACTAAAAAATCTAATTGTGATGTTCCATTGATGTTCGGGCTTTGGGGAATGCAGATCAACCCTTTATTGCCGTTGCTCCCAGGACCACTCTTGCCCGGAATGGTAGTACGTATTAGGGCCCCATGTATGGGTTAAATGGAACTAAACTGCATACATATACTATATTGAATTGTTTGAATTACAACTGTTTGCCTAAACTGAATAGCTCGAAATAGAAATGTTTTTGACAATTAAATTGTATTCTTACATTCAAACTTCGTATTTATGCTAAACTGATTTGTCTGAAATTGAACGGTTTTTGACATTGAAACGGTATTCAAGCTAAACTGAATTGTTTAATATGGAACTGTTTTGACATTTAGCTGCGTGTAAACAAAACCTATTCTCACAATAAACTGAATTGGCTGAATTAGAACTGTTTGAATGAACTGAATAGCTTGAAATAGAAATGTTTTTGACAATTAAACTGTGTACTCATGCTAAAGTAAATTGTTTGAAATAGAACTTCACTGGTTTACAAAGAAATTGAGGCAAGCACAAAAATACCCGTTTTTACCTAATTTGAGGGTGCTGAATTCAACTTTGAAATCCGTTTTTACTCCTCACCTCTATTTTTTTTAGATATGCATAGTGTTGCATTTTTTGCATATACGGTACATAAAGGCGTACATGAATTCAGGGTTAATTCTAATATTGTGAGACTTATGGCTTATTTTTTAGTTATTATGTAATAAATATAAGTGATAGCATTAGATTATATATATATCAAGACGGATTTTTAGAGTTAAAGCAGCAGGTCTCAATCCACACTCTGGCAGTCATTGGAAGAGGTTGTCTCGCAGGCAGTGCAGGAGGTTGGTGTCCCTCAACTATCGTTTTACACATCCTTTGGGTTACTAAATATTAGTATTACATTTTCAAATGCACATTTGGTTTTCAACTTTGCATTCAAATTTGCAGTCCCGATGGTTGGAGAGAGCCGCGAAACCAATGCAGATGATTTTTGTTTAACTAATATAACTGGTTTCAATGCAAATTCTAGGAAAAAGATCAAATATCCCAACCTTCAATCTGCTATGAGACCCGTTCCCCATTCAGATGATCTTCCTGTACCCACAACTCCAGTAAATAAGGATCTTCTTTCCTCATCAGATGAAGAAATGCCTTCAAGGGAGGATTCTGCCGAGTCAATATCTTTGGAAGATACTGAGTCTACATATTCAGAAACAAGTGGCAATGAGCCACACTGGATCACGCAAGAAGACTTGAATGATCTTGCTTGTGATTTGTATCCGTCAAAACAGCAGTCAGAGCTCTTGGCTTCTCGGTTTAAACTAGTCCAGGAAGATGTAAGGATCACCAGTTTCAGGAATCGGAACAAAGACCTTGCTTCCTTTTTCGACATGGAAAACAAGTTGTGCTACTACACAAACATATCTGGCTTGTTTACGTCCCATGGTTTGCCACATAATCCTTCAGACTTGCGTCTTTTCATAGACTCTTCCAAGCGAAGTCTCAAGTGTGTTCTTCTGCACAACGGGAATAAATATCCCAGCATTCCCATTGCACACTCTGTCCATCTAAAGGAGTCCTATGACAATATGGGGCTTCTTTTAGAAGATATTAAGTACATCGAGTACCAATGGAGTCAGTGTGGGGACCTCAAGGTCATTGGTCTTTTTTTGGGTATGCAAGCGGGCTTCATAAAGTACTGCTGTTTTCTCTGTCTCTGGGATAGTCGAGCTGTATCCCAGTATTAGAAACAGAAAGACTGGGGGTCTGGAAGCACTTTTGTTCCTGGCGAACAAAGCCTCAAGGAGAATCCTCTGGTGGACATGAAGAAGGTGCTTCTTCCTCCTCTTCACATCAAGCTTGGTTTGATGAAGAATTTTTTGAAGGCGTTGCACAAAAATGTTGCTGCCTTCCAACACTTGTCTACTGTGTTCCCAGGTCTTAGTGTTGCTAAGCTCAAAGAGGGCAATTTTATCGGACCTCAGATCTGAGAAGTGCTGAAGGATACTGATTTTGAGAAGCTTCTTAACTTAAAGGAGCTGAGAGCATAGGAAGCATTCAAGTCAGTCTGTAGTGGCTTCCTTGGTAACACACGCGTACCAGATTACCAAGCTTGTATTGAGAAGTTGCTAAAGTCTTACGAGGATATGGGGTGCCAAACGTCACTCAAGATTCATTTTCTTCGTTCCCACCTCAACTTCCCGCCAAACCTTGGAGCAGTGAGTGATGAGCATGGAGAAAGATTCCACCAAAACATTATGAAGATGGAGAGCAACTATCAAGGCAAATGGAACCCAGGCATGATGGGAGACTTCTGTTGTATGCTCTTGCGTGACATCCCGAAGGCAAAATACACCAGATCTTCTAAGAAAACACACTTTTGACTGTCTGTGGTACGATGAATTGTGCAATTGTGTCATCCAAGTATATTGATTCAATCAGTGTTCTTTATCTATCCTGTTTTATCTGTTAGAAGCTGCTGCAACTCTTGAAATATGCACATATATTCTGTTTATACTAAAATGAGACTATTTAAAAGCCAGAAAACTAGAGGTGATAGAGCAAAACTATTTATAAATTTGAATTGAGCACACCCAAATTAACAAATAATACCTATCCCCATTCTTGCCTCAGACCAAAAATTTATTTTTGTAAACCAGTGTTATTTGTATAAATTGGATTTAAATTGAAGTAAACTGCGTCCTGATGCTGAACGGAGTTCTTTGAATTAGAACGGGTCGATTAAACTGAATAGCTTGAGATAGAAATATTTTTGACTATTAAACTGTACTTATACTAAACTGAACCGCTTGAAATAGAACTGTTTTGACATCGAAACTGCGTACTTAAACAGAACTGAATTGTTTGAAATATAAATGTTTGACTAAACTGAATTGCTTTAAATAGAAATTACATTTTATATTTATGTTAAACTTAATTATTTGAAATAGAACTGAAAATTGGCATAAAAAATGATTTGGCGTTAAATAACATACAGAAGTTGATATGCCATAAAATTCAACCAACCACCTACCACGCTGGGTCTAAATAATCATAGGAGTATTGGCATTATCCAAAACTTCAGAACTGGAGTCCCACCAGCAGATGATTTATTCATATCCTGGACTCTCGTTGAGGTGGGGGGGTATAAGATATGCAGTCGGCACATTCCACAGGCCCAGTCGATTGGACTTTAAAAAAATTATTTTTTCGCTGGAATCAACAGATCTATAAAAAAAAGAAAATACAAATTAGAATTAGAATCCAACTAGTGATTTTTTCTTTGTTTTATTCCCTTTTATTATTATTTTGACAGAGGTAATCTCATTATCTTTTGATCACTGGGATTTAGGAATTCATTTTCATTTATTTATTTATTTGAGGTAATCAGTATCTGTGTGTGCTTTTATTTTTGAAAAAATCGATGGTAAAATGAAGAATGAGAGGACAGGCTCACAATACTAATGCACTTGTTTGAAACTACCAGGGTCATTCAATAAATAAGGTGAAATATTGCCTAGGGTTTGGCAATAAGAAACTCACTTTAAAATCGCACCTTTTTCAAGGAAGTCCATACTTTTATCCAATAGAAGACATTCAACCTGCTCTTCTTAACTTAATGCTGTCCTTGAAGATTTCTTTTAGGACAGTCAGTTTATTTCAACTCAATCAACTGTTTTTTGACTAAGGCTCGTTTTGTCAAAACCATATTTAGTCAAACTGTAAAAATCTTTCGACTAATACACGGTTCTCCGTACGTACCATATATTCTTTTATAGGTTTTATTTGAATTGCACTTCATTTGATTTGCACTTCATTTAAATTGCATTTCATTTGATTTTCACTTAATTTCATTTGAATTTCATTTGATTTACACTTTATTAGTCAAAAATTAGATGGCGGTCCTTTTTCGGGGTTTGCAGTAATCGCTCTTTTCATATTCACAAAAAAAAATGAATAAAATAAAAGAGATCTTGCCATTGAGTAGATTTTTCCTTTTCAGCGGACCACATAGTGAAAATTCCAGAAAACTCAAAAGGAAGCTAGTATTTACATTTTGCTAGAGAATTTAGAAAGCCGAGGAACATCGGGATAGCAGTTATATCAATTGTTGGAGTGATCGAATCGATCCCCGAAAACATGGAAAAGAGAGGCTAGACAAGTTGGAAGTCGAAGGACAAATCGAGACCATCCAGAGTCCAGTTAGGCCAGGATTCTGAAAAAAAGTTCTGGACACGTAAAGGGACTCGCTGATTTTTCACCAGTTTGAAAACCCACCGAATACATCTGTGAGGTTAAAATATCTTTGGCCACAAACCATGACCTTTGTACATACATACATACCTAATTACTAATCAAGATGTTGTAAACATTTTCAATAATCAATAATCCAATAATATTGAGTATGTATTTATTGAATGCCTCCACCACGAGCAGGGGTGACAGTATTGTTTAGTAGGCTGAGGCTATCAGTGTATGTCCTTGGTTGTAGTCATAGTCAGACTGGAGCGTCATTAATACCCACGGGGTGGCGTCTGGTCACAGAACCAAAGGTCGTCTACTGACGCCGCTTATATTGCTTCTGTTTTTATTCTGTGTGCTTATATTTGCATACGCACGTGTGTGTGTGTGTGTGTGTGTGTGTGTGTGTGTGTGTGTGTGTGTGTGTGTGTGTGTGTGTGTGCAAATATGTACATCTATAAGCCGGCGATGTCATATGGTCAAAACGTCACCGAATCTTATATTTCAAGCCACCACACAAATGTCAGATTTTAACCGAAACAAAACTAGTCAGAATTCAGTTTTCTTTTACGTAGACAGCTAGCATTACCAAGGCAGTATGTTTCTATAGACTATCATTTCGACTCAGGGTCAGAGTGGTAAACCTATTTTTATCCCATTAGTAAACATGAATTTTTAAAGATAAAATATGCTTCTCCGTATACATTAAAATTCAACTTTCGCGGAGTATTTGATTGCAAAGCAATTCTTTTTGATTTACAATAGAATTTGGATGTGGTTCTTGTAGAATGGTAATAGGATTTCATGTGGTTCTTACAGAATGGTAATAGTAAGTAAGTAAACTTGGTAACCATAGTCGAGAGCGAACCGAAGGCTCCCTTTTCAGTAGCTACTACACCGAGGTGAAGGGTAGAGTGCTGCTCCATTCCTTCGATTGCTCCACTTTACCCTGGATACGTACCTTATAATGCTGAGTGTTAAGCAATGATATTTCAAGTAACATTTTTGAGTCTTTGCTATGACTATGATGGGCCATCGGCGTACACCCTACCCAATAAGCCAATGGCCGGTATGGTAACAGTATTTTTATATAATCTTAGTAGAATGCTCATAGTATTTTCATATTGTTCTCATAAAATGTCAATAGTATTCTCATGTTGTTCTAACAGAATGTCAATAGTATTTTCGTGTAGTTCACGTAGAATGGCGATAACTTTTTTTATGTAGTTCTTGTAGAATCGTAATAATATTTTCATGTGTTTTTCATACAATAGTAATATTATTATGTGATTCTTATGGAAAAGTATCGTATTTTCATGTAGTTCTTGTAGAATATTAATAGTATTTTTATGTGGTTTTGAACAATAGTCATAGTATTTTGATGTCATTCAAGAGATTACCAATGGTTTTTTAGGTGATTCTTGTAGAATGGTGATAGCATTTTCATGTGGTTCTTGTAAAATGGTAATAGTATTTCAAAGTTTTGTTTGTAGAATAGTAATAATATTTTACTGTGGTTCTTATTGAATGGTAATAACATTTTCATGTGGTTCTTGAAAAAATAGTAACATTATTTTGATGTAGTTCTCATGGAATAGAAAGTGTATTTTCATGTGGTTCTTGTAGAATTTTGACAGTATTTTCATGTGGTTCTTGTAGAATTTTGATAGTATTTTCATGTGGTTCTTGTAGAATTTTGACAGTATTTTCATGTGGTTCTTGTAGAATTTTGACAGTATTTTCATGTGATTCTTGTAGAATTTTACAGTATTTTCATGTGGTTCTTGTAGAATTTTACAGTATTTTCATGTGGTTCTTATAGAATTTTGACAGTATTTTCATGTGGTTCTTGTAGAATTTTGACAGAATTTCTTGTGATTCTTGTAGATTACCAATAGAATTTTCATAAAATGGTAAAGTATTTTCAAGTGGTTCTTGTAGAACGGTAATAGCGTTTTCCTGTGTTTTTTATGGAATGGTAATAGCATTTTCATGTGGTTCTTGAGTTATAAGAAACTGTAAATAATAATTCCACCATAGTTTAAAGAAAACGAAAGTTCCGGTGTTGTCATAGTTATTTGTTTACTTGTTTAACCTGTTTCAGTAGATGGCTGATTTTTTGTAACATATTAACCCTTGTGTGTTAGTTGACACCAAGTACCCTTTGCATACAATTTCTGAGCGAATAATTTGGTGGACAGCATTATTTTTATACGACTTGTTAAAGCTCATTAATCTGAACACACTCAAATGTTTTAGAGTATTATCATCTAACTCTAATAAGTCTACTTGATAGAAATAATGTGTTTTGTTCACAAATAAAAAGGAAAAATTGAAATCAGTTAACATTGATAATTATATTCATTAAGTAGACAAACAAGGGGAACGTCCGATGCGAATGGCACAAGAATGCTACGAGCTATATCACTGAAATTCTGGAAGCACGATCCCACGAAACAAAAGCTGTACAGCCACTTACCTCTCATCTCCAAAATCATCCAAATAAGACGAACAAGACAATACGTGACACTGTTGATAAGCAAAGACGCTCTCCTGTAAACACCTTCACATGGACACGCCAGTGGTCGTGGACCAACAAGAATTTACCTAGAACAGCTCTGCACGGACACAGGATGTAGTATGAAAGACACGCCTGGAGCGATGGATGTTAGAGACGAATGGAGAGAGAGATTCAGGGAAATCCCTGCTAGCACCGTCGCTTCATGATGAAATATTCCTCTGTAATAAAGATAATTTGCACACAACTGCATGGTTTCAAATAACCAATACAAATATTCCATAGAAAATGTTGGAACAGTTCTATTTGACTCAAATAGGAGATCTAACAGGTTCTACAAATATGGCTAAGAGTGGACTTGGGAGTAATGGCAATTAGAAGATGTTATACAATCACGAAAGCTCTAGGATTAGTACTGCCAATACAGGTTTGTGTCATTCTGAGGACCCTCATTGTGAAGAGTTCCTGAATTTACTGTAGAGGTGCAACAAGCCTCCCCCTTTCTCCCTCTCTCTCTCTCTCTATCTATCTCCCTTTCTTTCTTCTCCTTTCTCCCTATCTCCCCTTTCTCAATTTCTCTCTCTTTCTCTCTTTCTCTCTCACCGCAAATAAGAAGTTTCTAGGGGCATTAATATTTTTATTAGAACCAAAATATCTCTACATATATATAAATATATTCGGATTATATATATATATATATATATGTGTGTGTGTGTGTACAAGAAAATACGATTTACAATTTTATTCTATATTTCTGCAGGGCTTTTTTCATTTTTCTTGTTATTATGACAGAGATTAGTCCTGGAGGCAGTACCCCACAAAGCAGCAGCTGTAAGGCCACTTACTACCCATCACAAAAACTATCAAAGTTAGACGAACTAGACATGCAGGACACAGCTGGAGAAGTAGGGACGAGCACATAAGAGATATTCTCCTATGGACCTCTTCACATGGACGAGCAAACGAAAGACGACCAGTTAGAACCGATATAAAACAGCTCTGTGCCGATACAGGATGTAGCCTTGAAGACTTACCGGGAGCGATGGACGATAGAGAAATGTGGCGGGAGAGGGTCAGGGAGATAAGCGCTGGCGGTGCGACAGGGTGATGATGACAGTGGTAATTTCATTACCTTTTGCTCATAGAGATTTACGAATTAATTTTTTCTTTTTTGGCGGGGAATTTCAGCATGCGAAGGATTTCGTATAAAAGTCGCTGCAAAGAAGAAATTAAAGACTAAAAAAGTCCTATTCATAATATGTTTACTCAGCATTATATGGTATGTATCAAGGGTAAGTGGAAGAATCCAGAGAATGGAGTTGCACCCTTCCCTACACCACAATGTAGCTATTGAAAAGAAAGTCTTCAAGTCGCCTTCGACTACAGTCGCCAACTTTTTTTTACAAGTATATACATCATCATCATCATGTCGTGCCGCTAGCACAGATATCCCTAACCCCCTCTCGCTACTTCTCCCTATCGTACATCGCTTCAGGCAGGTCTTCAGGGCTACATCCCGTATCCTCACATAGCTGTTGTATGTATGTTCGAGCTGGTCGTCCTGCTTTTGCCCGGCCATATGTGGGGTTCCATAGGAGTACATCCCTTATGAGCTCGTCCCTGCTTCTCCAGCAGTGTCCCGCATGTCTGGTTCGTTTAACTGGGATAGTTTTCGTGATGGGAGGCAGGTGGCCGTATAGTTGGTGTCTTGTGGGGTGTTGCCGCCAGGACTTGTTCAATGTTGCTTGCCGCATTCTTGTGTAATTGCAGTTTAGCTTCTTCTCCAGCCGTTTAGTTTGCGTCCAAGTAGTGCATCCATACAGCAGTATCGATACGACCAATGCCTGGAAGAAACTGCGTTTCATTTTATCGGTCAGGTTTGATTTCCACGTCATTTCACACATTAAGTTATCAACATACCAGTATTATGGGCGGTTTATATGTTTATATTAGAACGGAAGTGGAACTATCTAAGTTGCAGGATGATAAGGGGCTTCATACTCCTATGGGCATTAGCCTATAAATGAACGCAATCGTTCGAGTGGACTCGCTTACTTACAGGCTGCAGTCCAACTCATTAGACATTGCACGATGGAGATTGGCCCAGATACCATAGATCATTCGGGATAGATAGAATTTATTTCGTTATTTCATCACCATCAAGGCATTCCTTGCTATCAGCCTATTGGTCTCGTGGGTAGAGTGTTCGATAATGATCCTGGAGATTTGGGTTCAATGCCAGCTCGAGACATATCAAAAATTCAAAAAATGATACTTAACGCAGCCTCATTTAAAACTCAGCATTATAGGTATGGATCAAAGGTTAAGTGAAGCAATCCAGGGAAAGGAATAGCGCTCTTCCTTACACTTCGGTGTAGTAGCGATTGAATTGAGAGCCACTGGGTCGCCTTCGACTTATCTTGCCTAATTTACTTTATATACATGAAGATAGCTAGCTAGATAGATAGATTTTTAGAACAGAAAGGTTTTAACGTCGGATTTCCTGCGTAATAAATTCATCACTTTAGAATCACAATGTTTTTCATTTTTTTTCAAACGATCGGCTACTTTTCCATTAATTACTTCTATAGATAGACAGATATAGATTATCTTTCTATAACGTAACAAATCTTAAATTGCGTTTTAGAGTTTAGCTTATATCATTATGTTTCATAATCTTACAAATTTAAAGTAATGGTGTTTGTATGATTATATATATACATATATATATATATGAAAGATAATAAAGATACACATACCTATACATGTACCTCTCAGACTGCATATATATATATATATATATATATATATATATATATATATATATATATATATATAATAACAGTGTTGGTTGTCATTTTGTTAACAGCCTGAATATTGTTGCTGTCTAAATTCCACGGAATTATATATATATAGTCATCCACAGAGATCTGTTTCGTTCTATCAGTAAATTTTACACGGTTATGAATCAGAATTACTATTGTTTACATACATCCGCTTAACGGCTACCGAGAACTCAATTCATATATATGAAGAGCCTTGCATATACGCTAATGGTAACACGATTACTTCATTCGCTAGAGAGCTCAACCCTACGGGGTTGATACACGTAAATGTACAAGTACGCACCTCTCAGACTACATATATATATATATATATATATATATATATATGTGTGTGTGTGTGTGTGTGTGTGTGTGTGTGTGTGTTCCCTCCCGTGCGTTGACCTTTTGAGTTTAATATCCCTATACAATAAGTAATTTGTCTAAAATACTAACTCCTGATGATGGGAACAAATAAAAATCTTAACTTTCCTTTATGCAATGTATTTACATCTTGCTCTTCGACCTAGATAAGCTTTTTTAGCCTCGCAGTCTTATATTCTTAACTGGGCAATATATTTTCTTCACTGGCTTGAATTCAAAAACGAAGTCTTTTCTTATATGCTCACATAACTTTATTCATTTAGACGTATTCTCTAATTGTATAAGACTCAAACAGAAAGACAGGGTTAGCCTTTAGGTCATTGATGGAAATCATGTCTGGAGCTTTCAACGGTTCTTGCTAAAACTAATTCAAAGTAGAAATATAACTTAGGATTTCAGTCATCTGACTTTACAATCCCTCGATGAAAGCCAAGCTTCCACCCCCCCTTAAAGTTCATTATATATCAATTAAACTGATGCTATTCACACTATAGTTCTGGCTGTTTAACAGTCTCTCCAATTCTACGGTTAATGTTAAATAAAAATTATGCAAATAAAATATCTATCGGTATATATTACAATTCAAATTCATTTAAAAATCAAAATTGAACTATGTTACTAGTTCCCGTGCTGGCAATGAATACGATGGCATTTTTAAATATTTTTTTTCGAATAACATACATGTAAGATTCCATTGCCCGTGGTGTAATGGTTATCGTAGTAGGAAATGGACACGGCTACACGGGTTCAAATCCTGGACGAGACTGATTGCATTTCCCATAGCACTAATACTTTTGGGAAAGGTATGAATCCAATTATTCTCCCTCCAGCTATGGGTAAATAGTAGGGCAGACTAGGTTCTTCAACCTGGGAGAGGCAACTAGTCTAGGAGAAGAAAACCTGTTAAACTCCGCTTAAAAATTGACCTTGTGTCATATCCTGCCCGAGCGGAGGGGTTGGTAAATATGATAAATACGTTGGACTCTATTGTGAGGGAGGATAATTTGTTAAGTAATCACGACTAGTAGTGGTTTTCCGTCTTCACGCTGTTGGCGAATATTGCATTTTGTTGATGTTATAAATATTTCCTTTTCATTCTCAATTTCCATTTTGGTTATTTTTCATTCAGTATCCCTTTGTTAAGTTACAACGTAAGGTGGACCACAAGAGGAGACGATGTTGAAAAAAAATCTAATTTTATCACTTTCCATATGAGTATTTTGGTCTGCCTATGAACTATATGTCAACACTTATATATTGAAACTGTGCTTACACAGGACTGAATTGTTATGTATAACTACTTGAATAGTGTGAAATATATATATATATATATATATATATATATATATATATATGTATATATATATATATTTTAGCTGATCATATACACACAAAGAGACAGCAACTGAAAGACATGTTGGTTTAGCGGCAAAGACATTTCGAACAAGGGAGTATTAGTCGAGTATGCAGATTTCAAATGAAGACATATGAACGAAAAACTAAAAAGTGGGAAAAAACTGTTGAATAATTGGGGAAAGTGGAGGAAGATAAGTTTAATTTGTTTTTGCTGGAAGGAGAAAACGACATTCTTTTTGGATTTATTCATGAAATGTTGGTGATGCTGTCATTTTTTTGCCATCCGTTATATGTCAGTATATCTACCAACTCAAGAATCCGAAGACTATATATATATATATATATATATAACACAAAGTTATTCATTAACCTGACTGCTCAATAAAAAAGTATAATTGAAGAGCTAGCTATCTTCTGATGTTTGATTGGTTAGTTGGTGTTTTATGGCATATCAACTCTGGTGAGTATTCTAATGTCAAATATTGTTTATATATATATATATATATATATATAGTTAGGCCGCATTTCTTCGTTAATACAAATTTCATAGAACATAATTGACATTTTCTGTCTACATAGTTTCTTCTGGATCCGTTCGTACTGCCGTATTGCTTTTATCGTGTTCTACCCGACGTTGGGCCATCATCAGGGGAGGATCTATTACAAAAGTGATGTAACTTTTGTTAATATATATATATATATATATATATATGTGTGTGTGTGTGTGTGTCTAATGTATTAGGGAACATTTAGTTGGTAACATCATTTTTAACAAGTTCTGACGACTCATTCATTTTCCCACATTAATATGTCTATCTATTTGGAGGTGCCCTATATGTAATGGTTATCGTCGCAGGATATGGACACAGCGACACGAGTTCAAATCCTGGACCTGACTGATTGTATTTCACATAGCACTAATACCCTTGGGAAAGGTATGAATCCAATTATTCTCCCTCCAGCTATGGGTAAATAGTAGGTCAGACTAGGTTCTTTAGCCTTGGTGAGGCAACTAGTCTAGGAGAATGAAAACTCTGAATTCAAACCTGTTAAACTCCGCTTAAAAATTGACCTTGTATCATATCCTGCCCGAGCGGAGGGGTTGGGTAAATATGATTTATATGTCTATCTCAGAATAACAATTCAATTCAATATTAATTAATTATTTGCACACAGTTGAATGATTACAAGTTATTTGCACACCGATATATTGTTTCAAATGACTAATAATAATAATATTTAGTAAATGGTTGAAACATTTTTATGTAAATTTTATTCAGATAGGACACAATTAGCAGCTATCATTCCATGTCAGATTGTACCTGGAAGTAATAGTAATGAATAGGTACTCCATATTTCCAAAATTCCAGAACTAGAGCAATATAATCAGAAAGTTTCGTGTCATACCACGGGCACAAGTTTTTTTTTACTCATATATGAGACCCTAATCGTTACTACCACTCCGGGTCAGAGTGGGCAAGAGATTAAAGGTAATGAAGAGTTTCTCTACATTTACAATTCATTTACCGTAGTAGGAAATGAACCCTACGATCCGAATTCAAATGTAGAAGAGATGGTTTGTATTTCATGTAATATTTGGGAAAGGTATAAATCCAGTTATTCTCCCTCCAAAGATTGGTAGATAGAGCACACTGGGATCATCAACATTGCTATGGCAACCAATTTAGGAGAAAGGGAAACCTTATTTCACACCTATTAAACCCCGCTTGTAAATTGAACCTGCGTCACATCCTACTCGCGCGGAGAGAAAAGTAATTATATAAATATATACATTCGCCAAAGCTCCACGACTGGCATCTCTTCAGCAGATCTTGTTTAGTGCCATACCCTAGACTGATGTTACGATTCGAATATATCTGAGATTTCGGACAATTATGAAACAGCCTTAATTCTCACTTGCGACATCACACTCGCCAAAAGAAAACGTTAATAACACGACACAGTTTCAAATCTTTGTCATCTTTGCTGAAATTTGCTGAGTAGAAAATCTGTTGCCTACACACGCATACACTAGCAATTATATATATATATATATATATATATATATATATATATATGTGTGTGTGTGTGTGTGTGTGTGTACTATTGTACATATTTACGTCTTTATTTTGCGATTGTGAGGGAGATACGAAAGAATGCTCAACAGATCAACTGTCCAGTTGGCTGGGGCTGTACAATACTCTCCCCCAATGAGTGTCCTTGATATGACACTAAATAATCAGATGGTGAGGTTCCAGCAATGCTGGGGCCATGGGGAATATGGAGTATCCCTTCATTGCCATCGCTCCCAGCTCCACTCTGACCCGGTGTGGTCGCACCTGAAAGGGCCCTATCTATGGGTTAGATAGAACTAATGGCATACTTTTGCTAAACTAAACTGTTTGATTAAACTGAATAGCTTGAAATAGAAATGTTTTTGACAATTAAAGCGTACTTACATTTTAAACTGCGTGCTCATGCTAAGCTGAATTATTCGAAATTGAACTGTTTTTGACATTGAATCTGTGCTTACATTGGACTGAATTGTTATATATAACTGCTTGAATAGTTTGAAATAGAAATGTTTTTGACAATGAAACTGTGTATTTATGCTAAACTGAATTGTTTTAAATAGAACTGATTATTTACATAAAATGGAATTGGCGTTAAATAACCTACAAGGGTTGATATGCGATAAAACCCAACAAACCAAACCAAACCAAACCACAACAGATCAAGAGAAAGCCACCGAGATTGAGTAAGTTTGCTCTCCTCTGACTTACTCTCCCCGCTAAACTCCACACAGCCAACCACTGCCAATGCCGTCAACATCATAGATTGTGCTCTACAGTAATAACGGCTCTTTGCGCTGCTCTTTCTGACGACAGCTTCATGCGTAAAATGTTACCGACACAAAATGAACGATGTGGCTACAATGTGATATTTTCGTAAAAGTTTGTAATGTCTTCCTGTGTTTTTGAGCGGGAATGTGCTGAAAAAAGAAATATGACTTCCAATTACCTGCGCAGTGGCCAGCCAAATACAAAATTCGTATTTCGATTTCGCAATGTAGGAGAAGATCGCTCGGAAACACGGATAGACGGTGGCTTGTTTATCTCCAAGGACGTTCTTTTGATAATCAGAATTTCCTGTAGGCTTCATAAAATATATATTTTAAACAGAAACGAAGATTTGTTTTCTTCTTTTTCGGTAGAAGCAATGAAGGTTGAAGGATTTTAATACCGAGAAAGGAGGAAAGGGAAAAGGTTTCGTGGAAACACCGGAGACTAATGTTTTATATAGAATATAATACGTGAGTAATGGTGAAAGACTGGGGATTTAATAAAGAAGAAAAATAAATCGATGTAATTGAGATGAAAGAAAAAAGGAATAAAGAAGAAATAGAGGAAGGAAAGAAAAAAAAGAAAAGAAAGAAGAAATGTAAATTAACTTTTTAGACGAGGATATGAAATTCGGATGAAAGAAAGAAAGAAAGAAATAATGAAAGAAAGAAATAAAGAATGAGAGAAAGAAAGATTTAATATAGGTGCTCGATGTTTTATAGAGAAGAAGGAAATGATTAAGAAAAAAAGAATGAATGATTTGATTAAAACGAAAGACATAAATAAGAGGAGAAAGAATAAGGACAGAAAGAAGAAAGAAAGAAATACTTTATGAAAATGAAATAAAAAAAAAGATATTTTAGATGAAAAAGAAAGCAGGAAGAAAAAAGTAAAGACTGGATGGATAAGATAGAGACACTTGCAAAACAGTGACAGAATGAGAAATAGATCACAGAGATGAATAATATTCCATAAGAAAGAAAGAAAGAAAAATTCAAGGAAAACGAAAATAAAAAAGAAAATAATTAAATATTTAAAGAAAAGAAAAGGAAAGGAAAGGAAAAGAAAGAATGAAAGAAAGAAAGAAAGAAAGAAAGAATGAAAAGAAAACCAAAATAAAAAGAAAATAATTAAAAAAGAAATAATTAAATATTTAAAGAAAAGGAAAGAAGAGGAAAGGAAAGAAAGAAAGAAAGAAAGAAAGAAAGGAAAGAAAACCAAAATAAAAAGAAAATAATTAAAAAAGAAATAATTAAATATTTAAAGAAAAGGAAAGAAAAGGAAAGGAAAGGAAAAGAAAGAAAGAAAGAAAGAAAGAAAGAAAGAAAGAAAGAAAAGAAAACCAAAATAAAAGAAAAAAATTTAAAAATGAAAGAATTAAAGATTTAAAGAAAAGGAAAGGAAAGGAAAGGAAAGAAAGAAAGAAAGAAAGAAAGAAAGAAAGAAAGAAATATTTGATGAAGACGAAATAGATTTAACGGAGAAAAATTTTAAGAAAGAAAGGAAGCATATATGTTATACAGATGAAAAGAACTCAAAAGAAAATAACAAAAAAATGAAAATAAGAGATTGTGAGGGTGAAAAAGATTCATGAAAGAAAGGTAGAAGAAAAGAAGCCAAACAAGTACTGTAGCCATATAAAACACAGTGAATGGAGTGAAAACACACAGACTCTAAAATAAAATAAAAAATTCCGGGGAAGAGAGTCAGTAAAGAAGGTAATACTGACAGCTATTAGGACTAAAAAAAAAAAAGAACCATCTCTTGATTTCTTTGAAAAAGGAATTTAATGAGTGATTTCTATTGCAAACTCACTAGGGAGAATTCTCATTATTTATTGAATAAACCAAATATATATATATATATATTGATAACAAGGTAATCCAAGTCGAAGAGATCTTATAAAAAATCAATGTCAAACAATGACGTTTCGGTTCTAATGAACCATCATCAGGACTGTAGGGACGGTATTAGTGATCTTAAATTGCCGATGAATGTTAAATAATACAAAAATAAAAAAAAATGTTGACTCCTTACTTAATGATTCAACGTTTTTTGTTTTGTTTTGTTTTTTGATTCGTCTTTTAATTTCGTTATTTGACTTATTAGGAATATTGCATCGAATTTATGTTTCGTTTCGAGAAAGATTTTAAATCAGAAGGAAGAAGAAAATGAAAGACAAAACAGCAAACAGAAAGGATGAAATTATGCTATATGTGGAATATATTAACAAAAGATCGAATATATTGTAGCTTTTAAAAATGGATTTCCTCAAGGAAAGAGATATATAATAAAAGCCCGGACGAGTATTTACGAAATTACGAAGTGTTTTTTATTGTGATATATATATATATATATATATATATATATATATATATATATATATAACATAAACTCCATCAATAAAGTTTACAAATACTAAAAGCCATTATTATTCTGAAAAGTAGAATATTTTTTGAAATGAAATTCTTTATAGTCATAAAACGCGTTTCAACATTTTTAATATCCTCAGCAGTATTTATCAGCCAATAGGATTTGACAATATCAATGCCATAAAGAAGAGAGTTTTTATTAATATACGTTTGCTTGATTTAATATTTGTGGCATATTGCTCAGCTTATTGATTATAAAGCACTTTTTTATTTTAGTTTTTAATTCTCATTCTAATATTATTATTTTTAAACTCACAAGCGCAAATGCATATAATTGTATGTGTATGTGTGTGTGTGTATCTGTATGTATGTGTACGTGAAAATAATAAGTTATTAAACTGTCAAAATTTAAACCATGGTTAGACTTAAGTCCGATTATCACATAGGCTCGGAATTGTCAGTCGCCAGACGGTATTTTGACTGTTTCGATGCAAATTTTGATCATCGTATCCTTTGTAATCGATAATGAGTATCGTTATTCATAAATATAGCGCTATACACTATATATATATATATATATATATATATATATATATATATATATATATGATACATGCCCATTCATGAATACGCGAAATAGACATATTCATACCGGTACGCAAAACATTCATAATGTCCATAACGCACACATTTGGATAACATAGGAATCCCAAAACACACACAAAAAAAGGAGAGTGATACACAATCTTTCTATGCTGACTTTTCCATCTGCCCCACCACCACCACCACCATCACCGCAAGGCCTCGGCGAGCTCCGAAAGTCAACCTTCTTCTTCGGAGGCAAAAACTCAACTAACTGACTTTTCTCAAATTCTCAAAATCCTCCGTGCACGCATCTGGAGCATGACGTCATTCACACCTCTTGGTCGAATTTTCTATCAGGGATTTTTATTTTGACATCTCTGAATGACACATGCTCCCAGCGCGCGCATAAACACCTGCGCTCATGTTGCACCTAACTAACCCATGCGCTAAGCGAAAAGTTCTCAGCCTAACTAAACCCAAAGATAAGATATATAAAACGAAATCCCTCGGCCATTATATTACATATATACATATATATATATATATAAGTATTTAAATATATATATATATATATATATATAAATATATATACATATACATATGCATACATACGTAGATATATATATATATATATATATATATATATATCATCATCATATCACGCTGCCAGCACGAATCTCCCTGACCTTCTCTCCACCCATCTCTATCGTCAATCGTTCCCGGGGGGTCTTCAATGCTACATCCTGTATCGGCAGATCTGTTGTATATAGGTTCTAGCTGGTCGTCCTACATTTGGTCATCCATGTGAAGGGGTCTATAGGAATATATCGCATATCAGTTTGTCCCTTCTTCTGCAGCGGTGTCCCGCATATTTGGTTTTTCTAACTTTAATAGTTTTCGTCATGGGTGGTAGGTGGCCGTAAAGCTGCTGTTTTACTGGATTTTGCCTCCAGGACTAGTTATATATATATATATATATGTGTGTGTGTGTGTGTGTGTGTGCGTGCATCTATATATATATATATATATATTAGATATATATATTTAATTCTATGGAAATTAAACTTCGACCCCTGGGTTTCATGGAGTATTTTTACAAAATAACAATCATCAGACAGTTAACAAAATGAAATGAATCGAAAATCGAAAAAATACAGTCAAAAACCGTTGGGATTTTGTAGGAATCTTTATGAGTGATTGTAAGTGTGTGAGTGTGTGTGGGTGTGTACGTGTGTTTGTGTGGGGTATAGTTGCATATTACCATGTGTATGTGTGGGTGGCATATAGTGTATGTGTATGTGAACGTGCAAACGCAGTCTAAATTCCATGGAATTAAATATATATATCTTATATATATTTATTCATTATTATTATATAATAGCTCTATCCAAGATATTGAGCACTCTCCATATTATATTGCACTTGGTTCGACACAACCCCACAAAGTGATTTAGTGAAAACCAACACTGCTATAATATATATATATATATATATATATATATATATATATATATATATATATAAATATATATATATATATATATATATATATATATAAGCTCAATGTAAATAATTTCAAAGAGCAAATATTATTTCAAGTATTCTTCCTTATTTTATATACCTTATTTTATTTTAAACCTAAAAAGTTTAATTTTTATTTTATATTTATTTTAAATGGAAGTTTAAATTATTGTAAATTTATTTATTTTTATGTTTTTTTTTAATTATCTTGTTATTGTCTCAATCGGAAACGAGTGGAGACCGGAAGTAATGTTTAATAGAAGAAGGCTCCTTCCCTTCTTTCCTGTGACCATCCCCAGGCTGAATTCAAATTAATTTTCACTTTAGATCTGAAGAAGTCCTGTTAAATTATTTTGGTAAGTTTTTCATTCATATCAATGCTCTTAACGGGATGGAAATTATTTTATAATCTTAATGTTACCGAATATTGTTTTTTCTTTAAATTAAATATATATATATATATATATATATATATATATATGTATATGTGTGTTTGTGTGTGTGCGCGCGTGTGTGTGTGTGTATGTGTGTGTATGTGTGCGTGTGTGTGTGTGTGTGTTCAGTTAAAGACCATGGATTATTTCCTTTCTAAAATCTCCAAGTAACGACGTTCGAAATTCCTTATTTTTCTTAAGATGGTGAAGACATTATCCCGTAGTAACCTAAGCGTTTTCGATCATTTTGCTGGTCATACCAAGGAGTTATATTCAGTTGGTTGTTGCTGTGAGTTTTATATATATATATTTATATATATATATATATATATATATATAAATGAAAAATGTATTTATAAAAATGAAAAAAATATATTCATCTATAAAAAAATAATAACACTCCAAATAAATTTTCTACCATGTTCAGCGGACCGATAGGAAAATCTTCTTATTCATGGTAAAAAGATATGAAGAATGTGTTATTCAAAAATGACCCGGGAAGAGAGGGGATAGTTTGGTGTCTACTTGACCTTTTTAGGCACGTGACTCATAGTTGCAATATTAAATCTGCTTGGACAATGAATTCTGGTCGGATATTGCGTTGTGAGCTGATAAACTACTGGACAAGAACGCTGAGGCGTCCGGCCGTATCTAAATAGACAATTTTAGTCACAAGTCTGGAAACATCACATACGCACTCCCTAACTCCAAGCGAAATGAAAAGTAACCATATATACGCGATTGTGACTCAAAGATTTTGTAATATGTTAGTACATGTTAGTTTGCAACGCTTATATGACGTGGGTGAAATCGCTCAAGTCGTGATCGGTAGTATTGCGGTAGTTGGTGCGCAGGTAAGTTATGCATTGCTTCAGTCCGTCGGAGATTTAAAAACCGATCAACAAGCATCGTTGTCTGATTTATGAACAAAGGCTTTAAGAGATTAAGCATTGCGGAAGCAAGCTGAAATATTTGTTGTACGAGAGGTGAAGGTTGTAATTTACGAAACTCTTCGCTTCGATGTGGCACTGGGCTCAAAGAATGGAGTGTCCAATGTGTCTCGAACTCACTTGAGTTGGTTCACTAGTCTTACTAGTCTACGAGAGGTGTCGACGAGAGGTGAAGATAGAATTTATCTAAGTACAGTTACCAGATAATTAATGAAAAATTTCGCTCGGGTAACAAAAACTTAGATCATGTATTCCAAGGCTGAGTTCCAAGACATAGTTGCGAATCTGTCGAGTAACCCTCGGAGAGTGCCATGCAAGCTCAACATCGAAAAGTCTTATGTGGTTCGTCCCCTTAATAAACTCGACAAAAGCATCCAGATTGTGCCTCACATTACAAAAATAGTGAAATCATTCTGACTTGCATTGCTTTATATATATTTATATATATAGATATTTCCTAATCTAATATCTATCAGCATTCACGGTTACCAGAAAAAAAGAAAAAAAACCCGCCAGGAGCAAGAGATAAAATATCTCGAATCACCGCCCGGGGGAAAAAAGAAAAAAAAAATAGTATAGGACAAAAAGAAAGAAAAGGCCAACCCCGTCACGCCACTTGAAAAAAATCAAGAGATACGCAGTCAGTTGGTCAAAAGAAAACTAAAACCCTCCGTCAACACTGCAATGCTACAAATTACAAGAGTGCTCAACACGAGTGGAGCCAATTATAAAATTAACTTAAATCGCGAGTCGGAAATCTCCTACTAAAGGTGAAACTTTAGTAGGACATTTCCGACTGGCGATTTAAGTTAATTTTATATATATATATATAAATATATATTGTTTGATTTGAATGTACTGGTTTGATAATTGGACTGACCAATAAATATTATTAAATAGAAAGTACAATTTATATTAAGTGACCCGTAAGTCTGACCTTGGCCTTTAACTGAGCTCAGGTATGTAAATGTGATAGTGGAATTAATACTACATTTGGCAGTTTTCAATAGAAGAGATAAAATCTGACTGATTAGTTGATATTAATGGCATGTCAACCCTAGTAGTGTTATTTTATGCTTGTAGATTAGGGAACCCCGTTAATTGGACGTTGATATGTACATTTTTCTGTACGTATTTACAAAAACCAACTCAGCCAAGAAACAGGATGTGACCTAAAGGTCAATTTGTAAGCGGACTAAACCTTCTTTGAATACAAGATTTTTCTTCTCCTAGGTTGGTTACATAACTAAGGTAAAAGTATCAATTCTGATTTATTGATTATTGAGCACTTTATAGTTTTTAATTCGCATGTGACACTTAAATTTAAATAATCATAAGAAATTTGGAGGTGCCCGTGGTGTAATTGTTATCGTCGTAGGAAATGAACACGGCGACCCGAGTTCAAATCCTGGACTTGACTGATTGCATTTCACATAGCACTAATACCCTTGGGAAAGGTATGAATCCAATTATTCTCCCTCCAGCTATGGGTAAATAGTAGGACAGACTGGTTCTTCAACCTTGGGTAGGCAACTAGTCTAGGAGAAGGAAAACTCTGAATTGAAACCTGTTAAACTCCGCTTAAAAATTGACCTTGTGTCATATCCTGCCCGACCGGAGGGGTTGGGTAAATAGGATCATTCACACTATCACCGATATTGAGTCACCTTTCTAGACACTTACAGCCCCATACACACACACACACACGCTCTCTCTCTCTCTCTTTCTCTCTCTCTAGAGCCCAGTCAGCTAGGGCTTTAGAATACACCGACTGCATCTCTTCAGATAGGTAAGACTCCCTCATCGAGTGTCCTGTTTATGACACTAAACAATCTGATGGTGAGGTTACAGTAATGCTGGAGCTTTGGGGGAATGCAAAGTACCGCTTTATTGCCATCGATCTACGATACACTCAGTCCCGGAGTGGTAGCACCTGATAGGGTCTTATCTATGACTCAAATAGAACTTAACAGTGTGTTTATGCTGAACTGAATTGTTTGAAATAGAACAATTTTTGACACTCACCTCAGTAAATAAAAGACTGATGTTCAATTGAAATATCAGTAATACATAGCAATACTTTGAACCATTTAACTTTGTTGACTAAAGTGAATAGCTTGAAATAGAAATGCTTGTGACATTTTAACTCTGTACATATGCTAAACTGAAATGTTTGAAATGGAATTGCATATGTGCATAAAATGGATTTGGCATTAAATAACCTACAAGGGTTGATATGCCATAAAACCCAAACAAACCAAATCATATATATTTAAGATATATGTATAAACAGGATATGACATTGAATAACCTACAATGGTTGATATGCCATAAATCCGAACCAAATCAAACCATCTCGCACTCTCTTTTTCTTTCTCTCTGTCAATGTCTCTGCCTCAGTCTATGTCTGTGTCTCTGCTTCTGCCTCTGTCTCTGCTTCTGCCTCTGTCTCTGTCTTTGTCTCTGTCTCTGTCTCTGCCTCTACGTCTGCCTCTGTCTTTGTCTCTTCCTCTGCTCTCTCTCTCTTCTCTCTCTCTCTCTCTCTCTCTCTCTCTCTCTCTCTCTCTCTCTTTATATATTAACAAAGTAACGATAGTACATACATGAAATCAAGGACCAATGATTACATAGGCGAGAAACTATTAAAAGACAAAGGCCTTTGACTTCATGTTTGACATAAGATATGCTAACTTTTTAAAATTCAGAACTGATATGAAGCGTTCGATTCCGGACTTTACAGCCTCCCCTTGGACTTTCTTGCTAATAAACAAAATAAATGGACACCTTTGGTGGTGTAATGGTTAGCAAGCTTGACTAGAGTGAGTTCGAGTCTCATTGGCTACCCCATTCATTCGGCCTTGTGCCACATTGAAGCTAAGAGCTTCGTAAATTACTATAAAAAATAAATTGAGATCAAATGAGTGTATCAACCGTCTGGATAATATCAGTTTTACAGTGATTCTGGCAGTATATCAAACCATTTCCTGGTATTATTCCATCTATTTTATAAGCCCCCCCCCCAACATCGAGCGTCCTGGATGTGACACTAAACAATCTGGTGGTGAGGTTCCAGTAATACTGGAGCTTTAGTGAATGCGTAGTACCTCTTTATTGCCTTTGATCCCAGGTTCACTCTGGCCTGGATTCGTAATACTTGATAGGATCCTGTCTATGGATCAAATAGAACAAAACTGTATACTTATTCAAAACTTAAAAGCGTGAAATGAACTGTTTTTGTATGCTAAACATCATTGTTGGAAATAAAACTGTTTTGAAAAAAACTATACTCATTCAAAACTGAATTTCTTGAATTAGAACTGTTCGAATAAACTAAATGGCATGAATAGAATTTTTTTTGTCGTATGCTAAATTGAACTGTTTGAAATAGAACTTTGGGGAATGCGGAGTACCCCTTCATTGCCAACGCTCCCAGGTCCACTCTGGCCCGGAGAGGTAGCACCTGATAGGTTCCTATCAATGGGTTAGATAGAACTAACAGCATACTTATGCTAAAATGAAGTGTTTGAGTAGACTAAATAGCTTGAAATAGAAATGTTTTTGACAATTAAACCCTACTTACATTTAAACTGCGTGCTTATGCTTAACTGAATTATTTCAATTCGAACTGTTTTTCGACATTAAAACTGTATTTACACTTAACTAAATTGTTACATATAATTGCTTGAATAGTTTAAAATAGAAATGTTTTAGACAATTAAACTGTGCACTTATGATAAACTGAATTGTTTTCGAAAAAACAGATTGTTTACATAACAATGGATTTGGAATTAAATAACATTCAAAGGTTGATATAAAACCCAACAAACCAAACCATACCTGAAATAGAACTGTTTATCTGTTAAAAATAGATTGGGCATTAAATAACCTACAAATGATATACCATAAAACCCAAACAAACGAAATCATACCAAAACGGGAATATACAAATCTAGAACGAAAAAATCTGTATGAAATAAATATTAAACTTGTACAAGTATCTCTATAAATATCGAAATCTTTTTCGATGTCTTATCAAATTGCGATAACAATGTTTAATATAGTACGGTATTTTTTGGCATTAACCTAAAGGCAGCAGTAAGAACAACGTAACGTCTACAAAAGGGTGGTCATATGATTATCGTTTGAGTAACGTAAGATTATTTTAAAGTGGTATTTCACATTTGAGAATAAAGTAGAATTCCATTTCCTATGACGATAAACATTACACCACGGGCAGGCTTATGGCTACAAAAGACAACGGACGTGAGGATTGGGTTTTATATCGATTATTTTGAATGAATTCTTTTTCATTAATGGTTTTCAATAAAGGACGTAGTTCGAAGTTCTATGTGGGTTCCAGAGTTCGACAAACACCTGAAGAAGGCCGGTGGACATATAGGCCGAAACCTTGTGGAAATAACAATAAAGATGAAGACAATAGTTCGAAAATCCTTAAGGAAACAATTCATCAAGCTTCGTATCAGAAATTCAGACGACTAATGAACAGAAGTTGGTAGATTTAGAAAAGATACTGGCTTTCGTCTTCCATCAGGTAGGGGTCAGGATGCGAATGGGTGACAGTCTCTTCTTGGCCGGTCTACTTGGTTATGTGTGTTGGTTGATACGGCGTGGGTTGGTAGGTTGTTACTGGCCGATGATCTTGTCCGAATGAAGATTCTCTCTGATACTTGTCTCGGAATTAACTGCCATTCATATTTTTTTACCGTTTTATAGCCGGATTTAGAATCGGAATCGGCTCCGAACATTTTTTTGTGGGAAAGTTTATGATTGGTTGAAAAATGGCCTTTTTTTACTTGCCTGTTAATTTTGTTTTTCAACCGGAAGCTACTTAAAGCCTACATGAGCAGTGACATGCTTTATTCAATGTTTTGGTAGCTACTGTCGGGTCAACATCAGCTTGATGTTACCTTCCGTCAACCAAATATATGTTTGTTGGATTCTTTTCCCCATGTAACAGTACAGGGTATAACGATAAAATTGTCGCCCTAGAAAAGATGACATGATTCCATTTCCGTTTAATGAAAACCGGTTTTCTTTTTTTGTTACAGACCATCTACTAGTTGGCCAGCTGTGTACAAATCCCAAGAGCGATAGGAGCCTTCTATCATGTCTGAAAATGACACAATGTTCAACGAAATCGAAAGTTGTAAAGCTACATAACCTTAAAAAAGGAGCGTATTTATGCAAGACGGCTCTGCTCGTTTCGCACATACGAGATTTTATTTGCGCCGGACAAGTTTTATAGCAGCCAGCCGAAAAGTGAGACAGAGCGAAGAAATACGACAGCAAGAATATAAACAGATAGTGAACAGGGGAGATACGAATAAGAGATAGACAGACAACTGTTATTACCTATCTGCTCACCGGCTGCTAGTGCTATTGCGAGTCCTGCTTTCGTCAAATACTCCCCCCTTGCCTCTTCCAGGTCTTCATCATCGAGATCTCTACATCATCTGTTATGTATTTGCTGTGAGTCGCTTGTGGGACTTTTGTGTCCCTTAAAATACGTCCTTAAATATATACCTTCCTAAACTTATGAATTAATTTAGTGACATGTCATTGCTATGTCTTTTAGTGACACGTCACTGCTAGGTCCCAAACATCAGCTGATTCTGCACGTTTGTTTATCTTAGAATATTAAATATAAGCTGATTCTAAAACAACTGTCCACTTTCGAGTTCCCTTATGAAATGGTTGACATCCCTTTGTAAAACAAATCCCACTCAAACCTTGATCAAGGTAACAAATGAAATCCAGCAACTTTAACAACAAAAATTACTAATAAAATAATTAACTGATATGCCTGATTATTTTACACCATGGGTTTTAATTTCTTTTGGTGGTAAGTGATCTTATAAATCAGGAGAATTTTTGATTTTATGTTGTATATCAGCTAGAAGTATAAGGACGACTTTTAAAAGAGTTATGAGGGAAGTTTTCATCTGGGGATTAAAAAATGCAATAAATGAAAACAATTCAAATCGAATATTGGTTTGGTTTGTGTGGGTTTTATGGCATATCAACCATTGTAGGTTAATTAATGCCAAATACTCTTTATACATATACATTCAATATATTTTGATTTAATTGGGTTTATGGCATATCAACAATTGCATGTTATTTAATACTAAATCCCGTTTATAAATATATATTGAGTATATATGATCAGGTTTGGTTGAGTTTTAGGACGTATCAATCATTGTAGGTTATTTAATACTAAATCCCGTTTATAAATATATATTGAATATATATGATCAGGTTTGGTTGAGTTTTAGGACGTATCAATCATTGTAGGTTATTTAATGCTAAATCCCGTTTATAAATATATATTGAATATATATGATCAGGTTTGGTTGAGTTTTAGGACGTATCAATCATTGTAGGTTATTTAATGCTACATCCCGTTTATTGATATATATTGAATATATATGATCAGGTTTGGTTGAGTTTTAGGACGTATCAATCATTGTAGGTTATTTAATGCTACATCCCGTTTATTGATATATATTGAATATATATGATCAGGTTTGGTTGAGTTTTAGGACGTATCAATCATTGTAGGTAATTTAATGCTACATCCCGTTTATAGATATATATTGAATATATATGATCAGGTTTGGTTGAGTTTTAGGACGTATCAATCATTGTAGGTTATTTAATGCTACATCCCGTTTATTGATATATATTGAATATATATGATCAGGTTTGGTTGAGTTTTAGGACGTATCAATCATTGTAGGTTATTTAATACTAAATCCCGTTTATAGATATATATTGAATATATCTGATCAGGTTTGGTTGAGTTTTAGGACGTATCAATCATTGTAGGTTATTTAATACTAAATCCCGTTTATTGATATATATTGAATATATATGATCAGGTTTGGTTGAGTTTTAGGACGTATCAATCATTGTAGGTTATTTAATACTACATCCCGTTTATTGATATATATTGAATATATATGATCAGGTTTGGTTGAATTTTAGGACGTATCAATCATTGTAGGTTATTTAATGCTACATCCCGTTTATTGATATATATTGAATATATATGATCAGGTTTGGTTGAGTTTTAGGACGTATCAATCATTGTAGGTTATTTAATACTAAATCCCGTTTATAGATATATATTGAGTATATATGATCAGGTTTGGTTGAGTTTTAGGACGTATCAATCATTGTAGGTTATTTAATGCTACATCCCGTTTATACGTAAATATTATATATATATATATATATATATATATATATATTATTATTTTTGATAATTTGCTTACACTTAATTAAATGTTTTCAAGTACAGCTATGAATCCGTTACTTTTTAACGTCAGTCCTTTCTTTGAACACATTTATATATATTTATATATAAACTTAGTCTAACGTAAAGTTGGACGGGTTTCGATCCTGGCTTCGAGCGTCCTGCGTGTGTAGCCACACTGAAGAGTTCTGATAGAACGAAACAGTCTGTCTGAGGGTTACAATAAATGCTCCCCCATGGGGGTTGAGTACTCTGGCGAAGGAATTGTCGGCCGCCGCTAGCGTAATGCAAAGCTCTTCGAAAGAATTGAGCACTCTGGTAGCCGATAGGGTATTAAAAATGTAAACAAAGGCTGCTGCTGTTGCTAAAATAAATACCTTAAAATTTCCTTAGACAACGTGGTCCACTTGGTGGCCGAGAGGTCTGAAACTACTCTAACGCGAAGTTGGACGGGTTTCGATCCCGGTTTCGAACTTACTGCTAACACTAATAATTATATTCAATATAATTTATTTCTTTGAAAACAATGAAGTCGTTACTGGTATTGCTATTTAACATTAATTATTCTTTTCATCACTATTCATTAAATTGCACAGTCAAATTATTGCATATTGATATATGACAGAGCCTTTATGGTTCAGATGTTTAAACAGGAAGACAGCAGTTCGTCGGTGAAAGCGAATCCCTCGGGATGATAACTGGAAGCGAGTCACGTGAGTTGACGACCAAAAATGCTAGGGCAGACATCCACAGCAATAACAGTTAGTCCGTGTCTCAGTCTCGGCCACACAGTTGGGCTGTCAAGAGGTCCGGAGAGCGCCAGTTGGTGAGATCCCAGTGCTCCCACCCCCGAGCGAGAAGCAGAAGTGCTAAGAGGGGCCCTGAATATGGAATCACAGCGTGGTTAATAAGTTGAGAGTCAATGTAAAAAGTCCCCCTTGTGTCTCCGTCTTCCTTTCTCTCTCACACATCTACAGAGTTTCGACCCTAAGAAAGAACAAAGTGACTCATATTTTTATAAAGAAACGCGCTGCCCCGTCATACAAAAGACTATTGAACAAAATGGTCAAAAACTGCTATGTCATACCAATAATTCTATTTAAGCACTCCGATAAAGAATTTCAAGTATTTGTATTCAACACAAATAATTCTTGTCAACATGACTCGTTCGTTTGCATGGAATTGAATATTCAAAAAGTAATATTTCTAACAATTTAATTCAACATAAACCATTAATTTTCACTGAGTTGAAATGTTCTATTTGATCCATTGATAGGATCCTATCAGGTGCTACCTTTCCGCTTTACAGTACATGTGCGAGCAATGGCAATGAAAGGGCACTCCGCTTATTCTAAATCTCTACGACTGGAACATCACCACTAGGTTGTTGTGTGTCATAACCAGGACATTCGGATGGGTTATCTACCTCCAGCAGAGTGTTATGTTTCGACCTGGCCAAAAATGCCATTCAATGTGATGCACCGGAAGGAAGTGACTCATTCTAATGGCAGTTATGAGAGGAAATTGCGTGGGCGGAAATTGGCTGATGAAATGGGACGAGCTAAAAAAAATTCCCATGGTACTCTACAGAGTGATGCACTGGAAGAGAGTGACCTCTGAACTGCATGACAGTTATTTCCGCTTGATGACGATTAAACATTCGATTTCTAAGATCGAGTGGACGTCGAACTATTATATAATTCAGTTGAGTTCGACGATCCAGTGGAGTTGCCAGTAGAGTTCCAGACAGTTGGAGGCGAGATGTGGTAGGGAAAGCCACACCCGACCGAGGGGGCCCTCGGGAACCCCGATGGAGTTTGGGATCTAAAGAAGATGCTGATAAGATGCAGTAAAGAAAGCCAGCATCCAGCAGAGTGGGTCCTAGGCCTCCGGTTGAGCAGCCCTAGAGAACAAGAAAGACACAACGTGACGGTCATAACAGTGGGGTCAAAATATTGCAGTTATGTTCGATCTCCAGCTCCCTCTCACTGTAAAATCCCACACAACATTTTCGAACCCTTGCAATAAAGTGGGAGGTAAATATTTTATTAAAGAAGTCTTCCAGCGTGCGTCTTTGTCACTTCCTGCGTCTGTCTTTATCATTGTGTCGTTATGATGCTGGACATGTAGATGACAATATAACAAGAGAAGCAGTCTGTATATTCTGCGGCCCTAGACAACTGGGCGGCCGGATCAAAGAATTCAGTATTGTGAGGGGTTTCAATACATGGTAGGTGAGGACAAATAGCTGGTGAGAAGGATTGTTTGGTTTGATGAAGCACAATTTAAGCTACGAAGTGCATACGATAAGTTTCCAGGCATTTTTTGTATAGACAGTTTTATTGATAGTACACAAATGAAATTCTAGTCGCCTTCGAAGTAATCTCCTCCGGCTGCAATGCACTTGTTGTACCGTTCGAACAACTTCTTGAAGGCGCCATGGAAGTCCTCTTGTGTGAGCGTGTCAGTTACCATCGTCACAGCCTCTTTCATCTCCTCAATTGTCTTATAACGACAACCCCTGAGTTTTTCCTTGAGCTTAGGGAATAATCAAAAGTCACAGGGAACAAGCTCTGGACAATAGGGAGGCTGAGGAACTGTCTTGATGCCCCTCTTGGTCAAATAGTGTGTGACAAGGATGGAGTTGTTGACTGGTGTGTTGTCCTGGTGAAAATACCACAGACCTTATTTGAAGAATGCTGGCCTCTTTCGACAGAATCTCTTCCTAAACTCACTTAAAGCCTTAACATAGTAACCCTAACTCTAACCGTAACCCTTGGGCCAATTAACTCTGGTGTATTGACTTCCTTACTCCTCCCAAACCTCTCATCATCCCTCACAGACTCCCCGCCTTCCTTGAATCTCTTATGCCACTCCAAAACAGATGCTTGATTCACACAAGATGGTCGAAAAGCAGTGTGAAGCATTCCATACGTTTCTGTTGTATTTTTTCCAAGTTTAAAACAGAATTTTATTGCATATCGTTCTTCTAAAGTGTCTTCACATACAGATTGCTTTTTTGAAATTCCCCAGTTGTGAAAACCAGGGTGTATTCCAATTCCTGCTGAAGCTGTTCTTTTAAACCTGAAATCATTAAAATTGGTCAGTCATCTCATAAGATGTATAGCAAAAACAGTGAATTTTCAAGAGTCTACGCGAATTTTAAATGCCCGTACGAAAAAAGTCTCGAAAAATATCGTATGCACCTCGTAAACGGAACGGTGAACCGACATAATCATGTTTAATAGTCATAACGTGCATAAGGAAAAAGGGGACAAATAACTGTGTGTCAATATCTGGGGTTCAGTATTACCAAGACGTTTTAGAGAGCCATTAGACAGCACCGTTACAGGTCAGGTGTCCGCTGACATATTACGGACATCCATCTTAACTGCCACTCACGGACTTTATGGAAATGACGAAATTTTCATTCAATATGTCACACTGCAACACTACCATTAAGACGCGCAAGCTAATATCATAGAAAATTTGTAAGAACACTGTCTAGGATGAAGAGATCGTGTCGAATTTCCCTCATGTCTAATGATTTGACACTTGCAGATTTTAAACCAATGGGGATATATAAATTATGTTGTATATCGAAGAAACCCGACTGCATTAGCAGAACTAAGTGAAGAAATTGAAAATGCATGTGCAGAAATCCCACAGGACGGTTGGGCCAACGTTTCCCAAACTGTAGGTCACCGTTAACATTTATATGTCGGAGGTAATAGGCACAATTTGACCTTCTTTGGTAATTGCACCGTCCAAATCTAATTTTTATATATCTCCTGATTTCTGAATACGTGGTGTCTTCAATAAGATTGCAGACTTTTTTTGTACAGGCATTTAAAATTGGCGTAGACTATTGAAAAATCAGCATGTTATTGCTATACATCTTATGAGTTAACTGATTTCAGGTTTAAATGAACAGCGACAGCAGCAATTAGAATACATCCTACTAAAGCCTGATTGCCACAGCTGGTGATTTTCAAAAATGCAATCTGAAATTTTAGAAGAACGATATGCAATAAAATTCTGTTTTAAACTTGGAAAAAAATGCTACAGAAACGTATGGAATGCCTCACACTGCTTTTCGACCATCTTGAATGAATCAAGCATCTGTTTTTGAGTGGCATAACAGATTCAAGGAAGGCAGGGAGTCTATGAGGGATGATGAGAGGTGTGGGAGGAGTAAGGAAGTCAATACACCACAGTTGATTGGCCAAAGCGTTAGGGTTAGGGTTACATTGTTGAGGTTTTAAGGGAGTTCAGAAAGAGATTCCCAGGGAAGAGGCCAGCACTCTTCAAATCGGGTCAGTGATATTTACGCCAGGACAATGCACCAGTCCACAACTCCATCCTTGTCACACACTAGTTGACCAAGATGGGCATCAAGACAGTTTCTCACCCTTCCTATAGTCCCGAACTTGCTATCTGTGACTTTTGGTTATTCCCTAAGCTCAGAGTGTGTCGTTATGAGACAATTGAGGAGATGAAAGAGGCTGTGACGAAGGTCATTGACACGCTCACACAAGAAGACGTTCATGGGGCTTTCCAAAAGTTGTTCGAACGGTACAAAAAGTGCATTGCAGCCGGAGGAGATTACTTCAAAGGGAACTATAGTTTCATGTGTGTACTATCAATAAAATTGCCCATACGAAAAAAGTCTGGAAACTTATTTAATGATCGTCGTAAATTTAGTATTAAAAGGTTTACAGGGTATTTCCTTTGTTAAAGTTGGTGTACATTTTGGTGGTGTCCTGGATATGACATTATACCATTTGATGGCGAAGCTCCAGCCTTAGGGATATGAGAAATTTGGACTACCGTTTCATTGCCATCGCTTTTTGGTCTACACTGACCCGGAGTGGTAACACCAGATAGCAATCCTATCTATTGGTCAAATAGAACAAATTGTGTGTGAAAACAAATAACTGATGATAAATTGTGATTGTTATATGAGTAAGTTTAGTTAGCGACCTTGGTCGAGGGTGACCCGAAGGCTCCCTTTGCAATAGCTATTACACCAAGGTGTTGGTGAGGGTGCTAATATATTGCTTGGATTGCTCTACTTTACCCTTGATCCTTACATTATAATTCTCTGTGTTAAGCAAGGTGACATCGAGTACCATTTTTTGAGTCTTTGGTATGAATTGACCTGAGATTGAACCCTGGTCTTCCGGATCATTAACGAACACTCTTCTCATTAGGACAATGGCCCGGATGACTGTTATATAGCAATACTTAAAATTATTTAACTGAAAGCAAAAAGAGCTAAGTCTTCTTTAAGAATGCTATCTTAAAACGTGTATACAAATTATATATATTTTAAATATATGTTACAAAAAGGATGTGGTATGTAATAACCTTCAATATTTGATATACCATAAAACGAAACCAAACTAAACATTTTGGTGAAATCTGTCTCTCTCTCTCTATATATATATATGTGTGTGTGTGTGTGTGTGTATATTTATATATATATGTGTGTGTGTGTGTGTGTGTGTGTGTGTGTGTGTGTGTGTGTGTGTGTGTGTGCGTTTTGTATGCCTATATGGATATATGTCTATAAAGATATGATCACATTACCTTCAGGATTTTTCAGAATTATTGAAAACTAGCAACGGTTTTTCAGATCGTTCCTGTTGACGTTATCCTCTTTCTCCTTTCAGATTTTTGCCGGTGAAAAGTTTAGATGCAAAAATCATTTCTTGGATGATGAAATAGATAAGATTTTTCAAGCAAGAAACTGAAGGAAATTAAATTCAAGGAAATTAAAGGCAGCATCAAGTACCATTTTTGAGTCTTTGGTATGACTCGACCTGGGATTAAACCCTGGTGTTCCGGACTCTCTAGGCCAATGGCCCTGTTGACTGTTATATAACAATACTTAAAATCATTTAACATTTACCAAAAAAAGAACCCAGGCTTGTTTAAGAATGTTATCTTCAAATGTGTTTACAAATCAAATATGTTTTTGATATATTTTACAAACAGGATCTGGTATTTTATACCCTTCAATGGTTGATATGCCATAAAACCAAACCAAACCAAACCAAACCAAACATTTTGGTGAACTCTCTCTCTCTCTCTCTCTCTCTCTCTTTCTCTCTTTATATATATATATATGTGTGTGTGTGTGTGTGTGTGTGTGTGTGTGTGTGTGTGTGCCTATATGGGTATATGTTCATATAGATATACTCTCATTACCTTCAGGATTTTTCAGATTCATTGAAACCGAGCAGCGGTCCTTCAGATCATTCTTGTTGACATTATCCTCTTTCTCCTTTCAGAATTTTGCCGGTGAAAATTTTAGATGGAAAAATTATTTCTTGGATGATAAAATTGATTTTTTTTGTGCGAGAAGTCATACGAAACTTAGTCTTTCAAGATTTTCAAGCGAGAAACAGACGGAAATTTAATTTCAACTCTTTTCCAAAAACGGGTCAGATTGTCACGTTGGTCAAGAACCTTGCAACTCATGGAAATTGTGAAGATCGTAGAGCAACGGGTTCCTCAGCACCTGGGCAGCCGCTCACCCTGGAGGAACGAGCATGCGTTATCAACAACTTTGCATATGGCATTCCACAGTACCTTCAACGGAATGGCAGATATATGGTGCATGTATTTTTGGGCTGTTTTTGACAATTTTATTCATATTTGAAGGAAAAGTTCCATACCCTTGTTGTAAAGTTGGCGACCGTGGTAGAGGACAACCAGAAGGCTCTGTTTTCAATATCTACTACACCAAGGTGTAGAGGAGGGCGCTACTCCTTTCCCTTGATTGCTCCATTTTACCCTGGATACATACCTTATATTGCTGAGTGTTAAGCAAGGAGGTATCAAGTACCATTTTTCAAGTCTCTGGTATGGCGCGGCCTGAACCTAGTTCTCCCGAACCATTGGCGAACACTACGAATTAGGCCAATGAGCAGATCGTAAATTCCATTAGGCTATATTTATTTGTCTTTGTTTTGTTTCCGGTCATCATGTTTTAAGAGTTGTTAAACATCGTGCAGAAGGTACCCCGCAACAACAATTACCGACGCCAACTACGCCGATGACATAGCGATACTGGCAAATACACCTGACCAAGCCAAAACACTACTGCATAGATTGGAACGAGCAGCAGCAAGCATAGGCCTCTATTTTAATGCACACAAATCGGAATATATGTGCTATAATCAAACGGGGGACATCTCCACTCTAGAAGGAACCCCTCTTAAACTAGTAGACAAATTCACTTACCTAGGAAGCAGCGTCGAATCAACCGAAAAGGACATCAAAACGAGGTTAGCGAAAGCATGGACAGCTATCAATAGGCTATCGATTATATGGAAATCAGACCTAACCGATAAAATGAAACGCAATTTCTTCCAGGCAGCGGTCAGATCGATACTGCTATATGGCTGCACTACATGGACGCTAACAAAACGGCTGTAGAAGAAGCTAGACGGTAATTACACAAGAATGCTACGTGCAATCTTAAACAAGTCCTGGCGGCAACACCCAACAAGACACCAACTGTACGGCCACCTGCCCCCTATCACGAAAACTATTCAAGTTAAACGAACCAGACATGCAGGACACTGCTGGAGAAGCAGGGACGAACTCATAAGAGATGTAATCTTATGGACCCCCACACATGGCCGTGCAAAAGCAGGACGACCAGCACGAACATGCATTCAGCAGCTATGTGAGGATACGGGATGTTGTCCTGAAGACCTACATAGGGCGATAAACGAAAGGGAGGATTGGCGAGAGAGCGTCAGGGATATCCGTGCTACCAGCGCGATATGAAGAAGAAGAAATATCGTTCAAATGTACAAATAATCACTTCTATTTATGTGCTCGCACCGAGTATTATTGTACGTACGTGTAAACAGGAGCAGAAAAGCAGAAAGGTGATAGGATAATTTAGACTCTCTCCTTGTAAATATTGATTTCTTTTTGTATATTTCGTTACAAATTTCAGCCTGTGTTCATTGTTATTACAGAAAGTTTTTTTAGTTGTTTTTTTATAAAAGTTGATAAGATATGATTTAGTTTGGTTTCTTTGTTTCATAGCATATCAACATTCGTGGAGTATTTAATGCCAGTACCATCTGTAATATCTTAACTAACAAAAGGGATATAACCTCTGATGCCACAGGGGTTACGGCCCCTACTACATCTGGGGGATTTGGTCAATAAAGGAATATACCAGGCATAGCAGCAGGTGTTCGTCTTCCCTCTGTCTTTAATCATCATCCATCTTATCGATTCATCTTGGTAATAATCGATACCTAGCAAGTATCTATTACCTCGGATATAAAGACATTACACCATCCTTTGCAGAATAAGAGTAGTGATATTATTTCTTAAAAATATGTTCGGAACGAATTCTTCGTTGCCCATTTTTGTAATGCTCCGTGGGGTGGGGGGTAATTTTGGCTGATACTTAAAAATCTTTTCATTCTCGTACAATGTCGAATACTGAGTACGGTATTCTAAACAATACTAACTCGCAATGTTACGTTTCACATCTATTTTGTATACGCACGTGTTTCTCCACTCATCACACATCCAACCTCTGACTAATCCATTTATATATCCATTACTTCCAAGTCACGTGAACTCTAATCCTATTTACCAACCCCTCCGCTCGGGCAGGATATGACACAAGGTCAATATTTAAGCGGAGTTTAATAGGTTTGAATTCAGAGTTTTCGTTTTCCTAGACTAGTTGACCTTGTGTCATATCCTGCTCGAGCGGAGGTGTTGGGTAAATATGGGCGACGCGTGTCCATTCGTTAAATAGAAATTAATTTTTAGTCTCCGAGTGTCTACAACTGACCATTAAATAAATAGATAGTTGGTTTCTTTGTTTAATAGAATATTATCCTTATAAAAGAAAAGCAGCGATACTTTTTATTCCATTGCTGGAGGGATATGCGGGTTCATGTCTTTTCCAAGCTATTAAGCCGGCAGTAAACTTAATGCGAAAAGAGTAATCTAATAAACCCTACTTTGGTGTAGCACAAGATGAGGAATTTAAGAGTTTGTTTTGGTTTGGTTTTATCGCATATCAACCATTGTAGGTCACTTAATACTCTCTCGCTCTCTCCCTCTCTCTCTCTCAATATATATATATATATGTGTGTGTGTATATTTGTATATATATAATAAAATGTGTATGTCCATAAAGAGATTTGTATTTTTTTTAAATATATTTATTTTCTTCTTACGTACGTGTATGTTTCCAGCTTGATGCTTTCGTCAGAGAACACGTATGACGTAAGACCTTGTAAATGGGTTATTGAATGAGATTTGAACCCACTCATGATTTTAGTTTGAATGGTTTTCAATTGGTTATGTTTTTTTTATGAATGCAGATCCTTCCTTTTTCTTATAGTTTGTTTATCTTTGCCTACTTTAGACCTCATTTATTTTTGATATTTGATATGTTGTTTTTTGTTCATGTGTGTTGGAGTGGTTTCGGATTTCACTTATCGTTATTTTTTCTGTGTATGTGTGTCTTGAGATTTTTTAACAAGGTCTTGTGCAATGGATGTTTTTTCACAAAAGCATCAAGCTGGAAAAATACACGTCTGTAAGAACAAAATAAATAGATAAATTATAGAAAAATACAAATCACTTTGCGGACTTACTTATGTATGTAAGTTCGAACTAGTCGTCCTGCTTTTGCTCGGCCATATGTGGGGGCCCATAAGAGTACATAACTTATGAGCTCGTCTCTGCTTCTCCAGCAGTGTCCTGCATGTCTGGTTCGTCTAACTTTGACAGTTTTCGTGATGGGAGGTAGGTGGCCGTACAGTTGGTGCTTTGTGGGGTGTAACCGCCAGGACTTGTCAATATTGCTTGCAGCATTCTTGTGTAATTGCCGTCTAGCTTCTTCTCCAGCCGTTTTGTTATCGTCCAAGTAGTGCATCCATACAGCAGTATCGATACGACCGCTAGTAGGATTTGTTTCATCTTCCCTCTGTGAATGAAATGAAAGGCCTTGGTAAAGTTTAAAATAGTATTGTCGCCAGTAGGTTTTTTGCCTGGACGCATTCAAGGATTCTACGGATAGTCAATATTTGTGAGGTCGGGGATCTATTTCTTCGGAAGCTATTTTGGTTTTTCCTAAGAATGTTGTCAATTTTGGGTTCTATTCGGTTTTATAGTTGGGCATTGTAAATTTTGACTGCTATGGATTGGTTTGGTTTGGTTTCATGGCATATCTACTATCATATATTATTTAATGTCAAACTTTCTTTATAAATATATATTAGACCTAGGGAATTTGGTTTATTTTGGTTTTATGACACATCAACCATAGTAGGGATATATGATGCCAAATTCTTTATATATATATATATATATATATATATATATATATATATATATGTATACTATTTTTAAAATATTTGTTTCTATATAATACAAATACACCGTGCAAACAATTCAATGTAGCATAAGGGTATCGTTTCTTGTTTGCACACAGTCATTTGTTTAAAAACAGTTTTTGCTTACACACAGTTAAATGTAAAAATAGTTCTATTGCAAACAATTTAGTTTAGCATGTTACCAAAGCTAAATAGTTGCATGTGTTGGTATGTATCACTAACAATTTAATCGAACATCAGACATTTGTTTATAAATAGTTCAATGATAAAACAGTTCTATAACAAACAATACAGTTAAACAATTTCAAATAGTTCAATTTGGCCAAGAGCAAGAGCCCAGTCAGGTGATATCACTCTGGGCCAGAGTGGATCTGGAAGCGATAGGCAATGAAAATGTACTCTCCATTCCCCAAAGCTCTAGCATTATTGAAATCTCACCATCAGATTGTTTCGTGTCATATCCAGGACACTTATTGGAGGAGTCTTACTTCTCTGTAGAGATACAGTCGCTTTCTTCTGCAGCCCCAGCCAACTGGTCCAAGGAAATCAGGGAACTGATAAAAATTACGTCAAGTGAGTAACGGTTCCACTAAACTTAGTGGCAATGTAACATGAGACTTTAAGAATTGAAGCAGCTTTAAGACACGACTCAGTATTAAGACTAAAAATGAAAACACGACGGGGTGCGTAGCCTCACCATAGAATAATGTAAACATCCGCTGCTGTACTAATATAACGCAAGGGGCGTCCTCTAGTGTACAGGGTAAGGTGCAATACAGCAATATCATAGTTAACAATTTCAAACTCTAATCGATCAAGGGCGTCCACCCCCGTTTGAGGTATAACACCACTTAACCCTTCAGCTATTATCTAAATAGTACCACCACTGATTTTTGAAAGTGATGGGTTTGGTATTAAATAACCAACGAAGGTTGATATGCCATTAAACAAAAAAAAATAATATGACATTGTTGTCATGTTTTCAAATAAAAAAAAACAAAATGACAAATAGTCTTTTTGTTGTAAGATTACATTTTAATGGGATCTACTGGATGCGGAAGCGAAATATGGAATACTTTCTAAAACGTATTGTTATATCATAGCCGAGGGATTTCGGTTCATGCCTTTGAGTTTAGTTAGGCTGAGAACCTTTCGGCTCAGCACATGGGCTAGTTAGGTGCAAAATTGAGGCAGGTGTTAACGCGGGTGGATGGAGGTGTCACTCAGATGCTATAATAGTCCGAGACGAAATGGGGTGACAGGGTGCGGGTGACGTCACGCACCGGAAGCACGCGGAGGTTTGTGTGAGAATCTGAAGAAAGTTGAGAGTTGAGATTAGACACTGGACGAAGACGGTCGACTTTTGGAGCTCGCAGACGCGAGGCGAACTTGCACCCTATGGGGGCCGCTCGAGATGCGGGCCAAATGAATAAGACAGTATAGAAGATTGTATCTCTCCTCCTTACGTCGGAACCTTTAACTCAAAGTTAATAAAAAGGTTTCGTACCTGAACAAGAAGTCGTTACGTGTTTTCGAATTCCGGGATTCCTATGTTCTTTATATGTTCTATCATAATGAACATTCAATGTCCATTTCGCACATGGCTATATTCGTGTATATGGCTACGCAACAGTGTTTTTAAAAAAATCTGCTTCGTCAAATTAAAAAAAAAAGACTATAAATATTAATTTTCATGATTAACTCTATTATTCAAGCACTTTTTTAAAATAAAAGTTCAGTCCAGTAAGAGTGAAGAAGAAAAGAAACGGCAAAGAATCAATGGAGGATTTAACAAAAACGAAAATAAACCTTTTTTTTACTACTCTCACTACGATGATTAAGAAGGAACCCACAAAGTTGATAAGAAAGCAGGTTAATTAATTGAAAGTCCACGAGAAAAATGAAAGAAGAGCAATTACACAAGTTTTCAGCAAAGACATAACTTCTCTTTGATTACACAATATGGTGCGTTTTAGAAAATAAAACAAATGCAACTTCCCATCCATTGGTTCACTAAAGACTGCGATTTCGCATGAATCGAATCAAATGGCAAAAAAGTATATTTTGAAGGCAGGCAAATCGGCTTGAAGGCATGGAGAAGCAGAGACGAGCTCATAAGTGATGTACTCCCCATATCATCACCATCATGTCGTGCTGGTAGCACGGATATCCCTGACCCTCTCTCGCCACTTTACCCTATCGTTCATCGCCTCAGGCAGGTCTTCTCGACAACACCCCGCATCCTCACATAGTTGCTGAATGTATGTTCAAGCTGGTCGTCCTGTTTTTGCGCGGCCATGTGTGGGGGTCCATAAGAGTACATCATTTATGAGTTCGTCCCTGCTTCTCCAGCAGTGTCCTGCATGTCTGGTTCGTCTAACTTGAATATTTTTCGTGATAGGAGGCAGGTGGCCGTACAGTTGGTGTCTTGTTAGGTGTTGCCGCCAGGACTTGTTCAATATTGCTCGCACCATTCTTGTGTAATTGCCGTCTAGCTTCTTCTCCAGCCGTTTTGTTAGAGTCCATGTAGTGCATCCATACTCCATATATGGCCGAGCAAAAGTAGGACGACCAGCACGAACATACATACAGCAGCTATGTGAGGATACGGATGCAGTCCTGAAGACCTGCCGAAGGTGATGAACGATAGGAAGAAGTGGCGAGAGAGGGTCAGAGGTATCCGTGCTAGCAGCACGACATGATGATGATGATGATGACAAATAATGGTGGCCATATTGAGTTAATTTACTGTTTAGTGTCCATCTTCTTATTTTTTTTTATATTTTGAATTAAAATTAATCGTGTTTTAAAATACAATCGTTCATTATTATAAAAGAATATTCCTACTTTGGTTTCGGCACCCCGTAATATGCCTTTTTTATTTGAATTTTTAAAACAGGGAGACTATTCTGCTGAATCAAGAATAAGGATGCCCTCCAGGTTTAATGATTAAGTTGCTGATCTGCAGAATCGTAGCAAACGATTTTAAACTCCAGTCGCACTAATGCGTTCACTTTTGAACAAATAAGCTTGGGAAATGAATGAACCCCCTTATCCTTCTATCGATTGGTTAAATAGTACCAGTGCTGTTTTTTTAGAAGGAGGAATTTGGCATTGAATAACCCACGAAGGTTGATATGCCACAAATGCTGGAGCATTGGAGAATGCGGAGTACCCCTTTATTGCCATTGCTCTTAGTTCCTAACAACTTTTCAGCAAAGACATAACTCTTCTTTGATTACACAATGTGATGCGTTTTAGAAAATAAAACAAATGCAGCTTCCCATCCATTGGTTAACTAAAGACTGCTATTGAGAATGAATGGAATAAAATGGCTAAAAAGTTTATTTTGAAGGCAGGCAAATATTTTGAAGGCATTTATTTATAAAATGATTAAAAATATTGGTGGCCATATTGAGTTAATTTACTGTTTACTGTCTATCTTCTTATTTTGTTGTTTATATTTTGAATTAAAATCGTGTTTTAAAATAGAATCTTTCATTATTATATAAGAATATTTTTGATTTTGTTTTGCACCTTATAAGATGCCTTTTTTATTTGAATTTTTAAAGCAGGGAGACCATTGTGCTAAATCAAGAATAGGGATGTCCTATTGGTGTCTGCAGATTGTAGCAAGCGAGTTTAAACACCAGTCGTACTAATACGTTCACTTTTGAATAAATAAGCTGGGGAAATGAGTGGACCTCCTTATCCTCCTATCTATGGGTTAAATAGTACCAGTGGTGTTTTTTAGAAGGAGGAATTTGGCATTAAATAACCCACGAAGGTTGAAATACCACAAATTCTGGAGCTTTGGAGAATGCAGAGTATATCTTTATTGCCATTGCTCCTAGTTACACTCAGGCTCAGTTTGGAAGCACCTGATAGGCTCCTATCTATAGGGTAAATAGAACTATTTGACCTTTAAACTGAGGGCAAACAGATGACTAATGAGAGATCGAATTGCTTGAAATAAAATTGTTTGATTATTTAGTTGTGAGTACACAAACGACTGATATTTAATTAAATTATTAATTATACACAGCAAAACTTGAAACCGTTTAACATTGCTAAATTGAATTATTAGAAATAGAACTGTTTGATCATTTAATTGTGTGTATGCAGAAAACGTGTTTACAAATCATATATTTAATATATAAGTAAAAATAGAATTTTGCATTATATCGCTAGCATTGGTTGATATGCCATAAGATTAAACCAAACCAAACCGAACTAAACGACTGTCTATCCTGAAACTAGTAATGACCTTTTATTCTCACGCAATCACACATTTGGTTACTTTCATATATAAGGGATTTCTTCTGTGGGTTTTATGATAAGTAAAGTCATTTTTTTTATCCAGAAACTGGTAATGACCTTTTATTCACTTGCAGTCAATTTTCTTTATATATATATATATATATATATATATATATATATATATATATATATATATATATATATCAATTATTTTCTATATTGCTTTTATAATTAAATAATACAATTTTTAACCAAGAAACTAGTAGAGACCTTTTACTTCTGTGCAATCGACTGTCATTTTATTTTCACTGATAGGATTGTTGTGTTGATATTTTTTTTATAATTAAACAAAGCGATCTCCTACCTTGGAACTGGTAAAGACTTTTTTTTTCATGTTCAATCAAGTATTTTGTAATATTTCCATATAAACAATTGTTTAATTGAGTTTGTTTTTTTAAATTAAATACAGCTTTTTTACACTGAAACTGGTAAAGACTTTTCTTCGTGTCAACCGTGTATGTTGTTATTTTTATGTATGAGCGACTGTTTTGTTGATAGCTTTTATAATTAGATAACGCTACTTTCTGCCCTGAAACTGGTAACGACCTTTTATTCACTTGCACCCGAGACTATTTGAATCTTAATACATAAACAACTTTTTTTTGTTGATAGCATTTCATAATTAAATAATTCGATTTTCTGCCCTGAAACTTCTTAAAACTTCGGCAACTTGCTTTGTCCGATTATATCAGTTTTAAAAATTACTTTTCTCGTTAAATTCACGTTTACGAATGGAAGACAGTCGTAATAGCTGAAGAAAGTACGAAAATTAAATAAAAACGCTCTGATGCATCTTAGCACATAGAGTTAGATGTAAATCTGTTGAACACTGGCCCTCACTTGGTTATTGAAATTTAAAGGAAAAACTTTCATCAGACGAATTTTATGGATACGAATCGAAATAATATCCTTGGCTCCGATATGATTGAGTGGCGAAGGGTCTGTGCTTAGCAACCAATCATTGTCCACCGCAGTGATCACGTGGTTTATTGATTCGTTCTTCAGTGGCATATTCGCTTGTAGAATCATCATTTACTGACGCCTTGAATGTCAGCGAGGACATTGATAGAGCCAGAAGGTTATAAAAGTGAATTTCTTCTCTGCAGGAAATGTCACTAACAAGTTGTTCAAAGCAATGAATGAAAGAAGGTTGAATGTAGTAACACAAATAGTAATTTTTTTTGTTGTTTTTTTTTAATAGACCTTCGTGAAATACTCTTGACGGACATAATTAAGCTCCTGTCGAGAGATTTAAAAGGTCGGATTTTTTTAGAATTATTTTAGATAAGTCTACACATTTTGCAACTTGTATCTTTTTGGAAGGTAACAACTGGGCATTCTATGTGAACTTGCCCATTAGAATTCCACTCTTTCTCATAACAGTTTTGTGACGTAAGTTGGCGCCTAACTGGACTACACCCTCTTCGTTCTAATCGTTACTGGCACAAAACGGCAGTAAAGGCTTCTATGCCAACACTGACTTTAATTCAACAGAACAGAAACAAATCTGGAAAATGAAAGTTACAATTTTATTTAGAATGGTTTTAAGCAATGAAAAATAATCTTGTTTGACTTTTCTTTTTATCCAAAATTGATTTGACGAAAATCTAACACAAATATATATATATTGGCAGCGTTTCTTCATAAATCTTATTTACCAACCCCTCCACTCGGGCAGGATATTGTTATATTTTGACCTTTTGACCCGGCCCAAAATGCCATTCAAGGTGATGCACCGGAAGGAAGTGACACATTCCAATGGCAGTTAGGAGAGGAAATCGCGTGGGCAGAAATTGGCTGATGAAATGGGACGAGCTAAAAAATTCCCATGGTACACTCATAGACTGATGCACTGGAAGAGAGTGACCTCTGAACTGCATGACAGTTATTTCCGCTTGATGACGATCAAACATGCGATTTCAAAGATCGAGTGGGCGTTGAAGCATTATATAACTCAGTCGAGTTCGAGTCCGAGTGGAGGTTGCCAGTTGATTTGAGGGCAGTTGAGTTGGAGTTGCCAGTAGGGTTCCAGACAGTTGGAGGCGAGATGTGGTAGAGAAAGCCACACCCGGCCGAGGGGGCCCTCGGGAACCCCGATGGAGTTTGGGGTCCAGAGAAAATGCTGATAAGATGCAGTAAAGAAAGCCAGCATCCAGCTGAGTGGGCCCGAGGCCTCCGGTTGAGCAACCCTAAAGAACAAGAAAGACACAACGTGACGGTCAAAATGTTACAGTTTGTGTTCGGTCTCCAGCTGCCTCTCACATGCAAACCTTGAATAACACTTTCGAACCCTTGCAATAAAATAAATGGTAAATATTTTTATAAAGAAGTCATCCTGCGTCGTTTATTACTGCGTCTGATTAATTCATTGCGTCAGTATGTATCCTGCATGAACATGTATATGTGTATATCAGCATATTATGTGAGTATATAACAATATGACACAATGTCAATTTTTAGCGGAGTTTAGCAGGTTTGAATTCAGAGTTTTCCTTCTCCTAGACTAGTTGCCTCACCAAGGCTGAAGAACATTGTCTGCCCTACTATTTACCCATAGCCGTTTCTTCATTAATGCATATTTCATTGAACATACCAGATATTTTTTGTCTACATATTTTATTGTTAATCCTTTTGAATTGCCGTATTGATCTTATGATATTCGGCGGGAATTGGTTGATAAAACTTCTATAATTAGTTTTTTCCCAAGTTCTTTCTGAGCGACTTTAGGCCACCATCAGTGGAGGATGCATTACAAAAGGGAGGTAACTTTTGTGTGAACATTAAACAGTGCAGACGCTCTTCATACAAAGTAGTAAAGTATATACAAAAGTTACCTCCCTTCTGTAATATATCCTCTCCTGATGATGGTCTAAAGTCGGACTGAAATTACTTGGGAAGTAACTAATTATACAAGTTTTATCAACCAATTCCTGCTGAATATCATAACATCAATTTGGCAATTCGAAAGGATTAACAAAATATATGTAGAAAAAATGTCCTTAATGTTCAATGAAATATATATATATATATATACAAAAAATAACCATATTAATCGGTCATGTTATGAAAAACTTCACCCTGTATAACGAAAGCGTAAAACATAGAAACTAGGGTCACTCCCCAACCCCCGTAGTGTTGAGCTCTCTAGCGAATGAAGTAATCGCGTTGCCATTAGCGTATATGCAAGGCTCTTCATATATATGAATTAAGCTCTCGGTAGCCGTTAAGCGGATGTATGTAAAAACAATAGTAATTATGATTCATAACCGTTTAAAATTTACTTCGCTGCTGCTGGTTTCCTCCTGACTGAGGGGTAGAGTCTTGGATTGCCATTTGAGTCAACAGGGTTTCCATTTCAGCTACTGAAATCTACCCTGTCAAGCCACATTGATGAGTTCTGATAAAACGAAACAGATCTGTCTGTGGATGACTATATATATGTGTGTGTTGAATTATTATTACATTTTAAAATAAAAAAATCTTTCTTGATTTTTAAAAGCTTTATCTTGGTCAAAGCACGAAAATACAGAATATTATCCTATGATTTCAGACTCAAAACAAGCGATAAACTCTAAGTCGGGTGTGTTTTTCTCCTTTCATTAGTGGTCTTTGTATTTACTTAAAAAATATCCCTTAATTCCGATTAGTTATTTTAATGTCTGTACCAGAAAAGTAAACTAAATATCCGAACGTCTTTCATGGTTGTTTGGTTTTTTAGATGTTATGGCATATCAATTTTTGTTGGTTATTAAACACCAAATCCATTTTTATACAAATAGTTAGTTCTATTTCAAACAATTCAGTTTAGCATGAATACACAATTTAATTGTAAAAACATTTCTATTTCAAGCTATTTAGCTTATTCAAGCAGTTCTAATTCAGCTAATTCAGTTTACAATAAGTATAGATTGTGTTTACACACAGTTAAATGTCAAAACAGTTATATATTAAACAATTCAGTTTAGTGTAAGTATAGTTTCAATGTCAAAAACAGTTCCATTTCAAACAATTCAGTTTAGTAGAAGCACACAGTTTAAATGTGAGTACAGTTCAATTGTCAAAAAACATTTCTATTTCAAGCTATTTAGTTTAGTCCAACAGTTATAATTCAAACAACTCAGTTTAGTATAAGTATGCAGTTAGTTCTATCTAACTCCTAGGTAGAGCCTAATCAGGTGCTACCATTTCGGGCTTGAGTGTACATGGGAGTAATGGCGATTAAAGGGTTCTCTGCATTCGCCAAAGCTCCAGCATTACTGGAACTTCACCATCAGATTTTTTAGTGTCATATCGGGACACTCATTGGGGAAGTGTTACCACTATGAAGAGGTGCAGTCGGTGTATTCTGTAGCCTCAGCTGACTGGGCAACAAACGTCTTTGAGTCAAATAGAGAGAGAGGAGTTAAACAACTGGTCCTACAAACACCACACCCCAATCTGTTTGTAAAATTTGTTATATATATATTTTTTTTTTAATATATAAATTTGTTAAATATATTAATTTGATAACTATATTGATTTGTTAAAATTATTTTTTAACTTTTTGCTCGATTTTAACTTTTTGCTCGATTTTAACTTTTTGCTCGATTTAAAAAAAATTTAATCCGGCTTTAAATGAACCAAAATGGGTTGATATGCCGTGAAACAAAACAGACAACTAACCAACTAAACAATCTGTTTACTTGCCTAAATTCAAAAAGTAATAAAGCACACTCCTTTCTCGGAAATAATTTGATAGACTAGATATATCTGTTTAATCTCTACTAAAGCAAAAATTTAACTAGTAATTGTTGGGTATTACCCACCTTTTTCCACACAATGAACTTATTATTCTGTATTCACTAATCCTACGTTCTTGTCTACTAACAGTCTCCCTATTGTATATCCTTTTTCCTGAGAATAAATCTCTATTTCCTCTCATATCGTGGTTTGTCCTTTATTTAATGCTACAAGCGTTCACTAACCAGAACGCAACAGTAATTTAATTTGATTTTAAACTGGCAAAGCCTATTTTTATGCTGTCGGTAAGTTATTTTTTATATCCCTTCTCGCCGGAAATGCCCTATTATTGCGAAAATGCGTAAAACGTTTTTATTTAATCGCTTAACTTCTCTTTTGACTTGGTTAGGTTCAGTTTAATGGCATATCAATCCCTATAGATTATTTTTTGCCAAATCCGTGTAGGAATGTGTATATAGTATAAATGTTTGGTTTAGTTGGATTCTATGGCATATCAAACCTTGAGGGTTATTAAATCTTCTTTAATAGATATATAAAATATTTATTTTTGGATTGGTAGGGTCTTATGGGATATCAACCAGTGTAGGTTATTTAATGACAAATCCTCTTTATACATATATATAAAGTATATATGCTTACTTTGGTTAGGTTTATGGCATATCAACCAGTGTAGGTTATTTAATGCCACATCCTCTTCATTATATATATATATATATATATAAAGAATATATGCTTAGTTTGGTTGGGTTTTATGGCATATCAACCATTGCAGGTTATTTAATGCCAAATCCTCTTTATACATATCTATAAAGTATATATGCTTAGTTTGGTTGGGTTTTATGGCATATCAACCATTGTAGGTTATTTAATGCCAAATCCTCTTTATACATATATATAAAGTATATATGTTTAGTTTGGTTGGGTTTTATGGCATATCAAGCATTGTAGGTTATTTAATGCCAAATCCTCTTTATACATATATATAAAGTATATATGCTTAGTTTGGTTGGGTTTTATGGCATATCAACCATTGTAGGTTATTTAATGCCAAATCCTCTTTATACATTTATATAAAGTATATATGCTTAGTTTGGTTGGGTTTTATGGCATATCAACCATTGTAGGTTATTTAATGCCAAATCCTCTTTATACATATATATAAAGTATATATGCTTAGTTTGGTTGGGTTTTATGGCATATCAACCATTGTAGGTTATTTAATGCCAAATCCTCTTTATACATATATATAAAGTATATATGCTTAGTTTGGTTGGGATTTATGGCATATGAACCATTGTAGGTTATTTAATGCCAAATCCTCTTTATACATATATATAAAGTATATATGCTTAGTTTGGTTGGGTTTATGGCATATCAACCATTTTAGGTTATTTAATGCCAAATCCTCTTTATACATATATATAAAGTATATATGCTTAGTTTGGTTGGGTTTTATGGCATATCAACCATTGTAGGTTATTTAATGCCAAATCCTCTTTATACATATATATAAAGTATATATGCTTAGTTTGGTTGGGTTTTATGGCATATCAACCATTGTAGGTTATTTAATGCCAAATCCTCTTTATACATATATATAAAGTATATATGCTTAGTTTGGTTGGGTTTTATGGCATATCAACCATTGTAGGTTATTTAATGCCAAATCCTTTTTATACATATATATAAAGTATATATGCTTAGTTTGGTTGGGTTTTATGGCATATCAACCATTGTAGGTTATTTAATGCCAAATCCTCTTTATACATATATATAAAGTATATATGTTTAGTTTGGTTGGGTTTTATGGCATATCAAGCATTGTAGGTTATTTAATGCCAAATCCTCTTTATACATATATATAAAGTATATATGCTTAGTTTGGTTGGGTTTTATGGCATATCAACCATTGTAGGTTATTTAATGCCAAATCCTCTTTATACATTTATATAAAGTATATATGCTTAGTTTGGTTGGGTTTTATGGCATATCAACCATTGTAGGTTATTTAATGCCAAATCCTCTTTCTACATATATATAAAGTATATATGCTTAGTTTGGTTGAGATTTATGGCATATCAACCATTGTAGGTTATTTAATGCCAAATCCTCTTTATACATATATATAAAGTATATATGCTTAGTTTGGTTGGGTTTTATGGCATATCAACCATTGTAGGTTATTTAATGCCAAATCCTCTTTATACATATATATAAAGTATATATGCTTAGTTTGGTTGGGTTTTATGGCATATCAACCATTGTAGGTTATTTAATGCCAAATCCTCTTTATAGATTTATAGTAAATATATATGTTTGGTTTAACTGTTTTTTATGGTATATAAACTCTTGTAGGTGATTTAATGCCAAATTCTATTTACACATATATTAAAGATATATTTGTTTTGGTTTGACTTCATGGCATACCTACGATTGGAGGTTACTTAATGTCATATCCTATTAATTTAGTTGGTGACCATATTCGAGGGTGACCCGAAATCTCCCTTTTCGATAGCTTACTACACCAAAGTGTAGGGGAGGGCCCTACGCATTTTCCTCGATTGCTCCACTTTACCCTTGATCCGTACCTTATAATGCTGAGTGTTAAGCAAGGAGGCATCAAGTACCATTTTTTGAGCCCTTGGTATGACTCAACCTGGGATTGAACTCAGGTATCCCGGGCCATTGGCGAACACTCTAACCGCTTGGCCAATCCTATTAATACATATATATCAAATATTTCATCTGTAAACATGATTTATTTATAGCATTTTTCTACGAGTCTTCTGTTTTTGCAAAATGTTGAATGATTTCAATTATTTTCATCAAAAAGAATTCTACTTTCTATCAATAATTTTGTGTACACAAAAAATGGTTTCAAGTACTTCTGCCCAAAAGAATTCAACTTTCTATCAATAATTTTGTGAACACAAAAAAATGGTTTCAAGTATTGTCGTGTAAAAGTGACAAATACACATCAATTATTCGTCTACATACGTTTAAATGGATACTCATGTTTTCTAAGTTAGTAGTTGGCTGATAATTTTATTTGTAAATGTTATTTTTTTGCATA
>OY757946.1:38652111-38657111 GCA_963585895.1 Sepioteuthis lessoniana | reverse complement strand
ATTTATATATATATATATATATATATATATATATATATATATATATTACATTACATTATAGTGTATAAGACCTTGGGTTTCATCCTTTACGCATTCGTCAGGATGAAGGTTTTCAAAAAGAGAACGATTAATATGGTTATTTTTTGTTCGAAAAGCGGGGTTTTGCGTTTGAATGTTGATGCATGTGCTGTTGCACGCGCGGAATAAACAACTATAATCTCATTAAAAGCGCACCAACTTAGGCCAACGTAAACACAAACAACCCAACCGTTTTTAACAAAAAAATAACCATATTAATCGGTCATGTTATGAAAAACTTCACCCTGTATAACGAAAGCGTAAAACATAGAACCTAGGGTCACTCCCCAACCCCCGTAGTGGTAAGCTCTCTAGCGAATGAAGTTATCGCGTTGCCATTAGCGATATGCAAGGCTCTTCATATGAATTGAGCTCTCGGTAGCCGTTAAGCGGATGTATGTAGACACTTGTAATTGTGATTCATAACCGTTTAAAATTTACTTCACTGGGGCTGGTTTCCTCGTAGCTGAGGGGTATAGTCTTGGACTGGCGTTTGAGTAAACCAGATTTTGATCCCAGTTACGGGAACCTAGTATGTCTAGCCACACGGATAAGTTCTGATAGAACGAAACAGATCTGTCTGTGGATGACAAAAACAAACCGAAACAAATAGTGAAACAACGACTTTACCCCCCACACACGACCACCGCGAAGTTGTAGGCCTGCCCGAATTCTATTTAAATTCATAAATGACAAAACGTTTGACGACAAAGCTAGCTATGAAAGAATATCCATGTGCCCACAAGAAGCCAAGAGTCAAAAACTGGTCCGCATAATATTGTCTTTAAGTCTTAATATAAAATGCCAGAAAATTTTACAAAAATTGTATACTCTTTTGTTTGTAAAATGACTCTTGTACACTATCGGTGTTTTAAATGTAAAGGAAATTTTACCATAAATCCAAATATAATATTTGAACCTGGTCAAAGGTGTCAAGACGTTTGGTCCATGAAACTTTCTTTTCTAAAACTTTAGAATTCCTACAGACCCCCATAGTAGTTTAGAATATACAGCTTAAGTAAAGAAATTCCCCTATGCCCCCACCAAAAAAAAACAAAAAAAAAACTATAAACAAATAGTGAAATGACGACTCTACCCCGCCTGCCAAGTAGTAGGCTTACCCAAATTCTATTTAAATCCATAAATGACAAAACGGTCGACGACAAAGCTAGCTATGAAAGAATATACATGTGCCCACTGGAATTCACTGGACCTTGAAATTCTATTGTAGTAAAAAAGTAGAACTAAAACACATGTGAGGGCCAATTTCAGAAGAGAGGGGAAAACAAATAAAAGACAGGTAGGAACTAAAATAGAACGTGAAGAGAAGAAAAAGAAAAAATTATTTTTGTTGTGAATATGGATTATCTTCTCTTTGATAATCCAACCTATAAAAGCTGTACATTTCCGCTTATCATGTAGACGAGTTTTAAGATTCTTAACTGAATAAAAGATTACAAGACAGAATCTCTTGTCCTGTTTTCATTACAATTTATTCAATTAAGAATGGAACAATTTATGCGACCGGAGAGATTTACCACAGATCCAGAAAGTGACTCAACCGACAAGTGCTGGAAACATTGGCGGGAGACATTTACAAATACCATCGCGGTTCTACATTCAGAAAGACCGGGACGTCCCATCAATAAGCATGCACTCCTAACCAACTATCTGTCTCACACAGTCAACGAAATAACCTCGGATTGCGTTACCTAAGAAGAAGCAATCAGTGTACTGAACGCTACATACATAAAGCCCCAAAATGAGATATTTTCTAGACACCTACTTGCGACTCGCCGACAAGAATTAGGCGAAACATTGGACCCTTTCCTTAAGAGCCTCCGGACACTGAGCAAAGATTACTAGACAGAATCTCTTGTCCTGTTTTCATTACACTTTTATCAATATATTTGTCTTGGACTTTAAGTAAGTTAAAACTTACTGGAAAAGAAAGGACCCTATTTTTTGCGTATCCATGGGAAGCAGCATGATGGACGTAAAGGTATACGAATAAACACTCTAACGGGCTAACGAAATGCCTAACCTTGTCCTGGACGTATGAATCTCGTTGCTCAACGGTCAGGATCGTCAGTTCAATCGGGGAACTACTGCTGTTGATCTATAAGAGTGGCTTCTCTTGATGAGAATAAAAACAGCCATCGAAAGATAACCATGACACACACTCAAACCACATATATAAACAGCATCGCTCTTTGCGCGGGTAAAATTGGGGCGATTCCTGCTGAGGTTGGAGCCCTGGCCTCAGGGTTCGAAAAGTCAGCTACAGAGCTCAAACAACAAGAACTACTAAAATGAAAACAAAAAATACAAATAACAACATTCAACGTTAGAACCTTATATAGAATAGGTACTCTTTACCAACCCCTCCGCTCGGGCAGGATATGACACAAGGTCAATTTTTAAGCGGAATTTAACGGGTTTGAATTCAGAGTTTTCCTTCTCCTAGACTAGTTGCCTAACCAAGGCTGAAGAACCTAGTCTGTTCTACTATTTACCCATAGCTGGAGGGAGAATAATTGGATTCATACCTTTCCCAAGGGTATTAGTGCTATGTGAAATGCAATCAGTCTCGTCCAGGATTTGAACTCGTGTCGCCGTGTCCATTTCCTACGACAATAACGACTACACCACGGGCACCTCCAATTATATAGAATAACAATTATATAGAATAGGTGAACTACCGGAGCTGACTGCATCGGCAGTAGAACATAACTTAGATATAATATGCATACAAGAACAAAGATACACGCACAACGAGAATATCAACTATCACGATACTGGCAATGGATGGACGCTAAACACTGCATCAACATGGAAAAACTGTCAATACCACAGTAGGAGGTGTAGGAATACTTATAGGACCAAGAGCGTTAAAATCACCTAATAGCATAGAGAGAATACAACCTAGGATGATGGTAGCTACTTTTAATGGCAACGCCTGAGCAACAATCATCTCCTGCTACCAATGTTAGTGACGAAACTAAACTAGTTGCCTTCTACGAGGAGCAATCCTCTCTAGTGCGTAGTATTCCGAAACACAACGTTCTCGTTATAGGCGAAGACATGAATGCCCAAATCGGGAAAAATGGAAACAACAAATACAGCGTACACAACACGTCTAACAGGAATGGACAACATCTAACAAATTTCATGATAGAAAATAGACTAACATGCCTCAATAAAACTTTCAAAAAAGAGAGGGAAAATTATGGACCTACACTTACGCAAAAAATAATAAAGCACAGATAGACTACGTATTTATAAACAAGAAATTGAAAAATAGCGCAATGAATTGCGAGGCATACTCCTCTTTCGAGAGTATGTCTTCCGATCACCGAATAGTCACGGCAAAAATACGACAAAACCTACGAAAGAACACCACATGAACAGTGACGACCAAAGACTATGACTGGGCCCTTCTTAACAACAGGGATATCTCAGATAAATATGTGTTAGAATTGAGAAACAGATTCGATGCACTACAGTAGAAGACAGAAAAACGTACTCCAAATGACGAATATGAAAATTTCGTCAACGCACACCTCGAGGTAGACGCAAAATGCATTCCAGCAAAACCTAGAACTAAATCTAGAATCACATGGAAAACATTAGTGGTTAGAGAAAAACGTGCAGACGTGAAAACTGCCTCCAAATGCAATAGGAAGAACCCAACGAACACAAATGCCCTGAAACTAAAAAAGGCGCAAAATGAATTAGCAAGCATATATCAAAAAGAACAGACAGAAATCATACAAAACCAGATAGATAAGATTTGAGAATCAGTCGAAGAAAGGCAACCTTGGATAGCGTGACAAACAATAAACGAGGTGAGTAGAAGGAAAAGCACAGCCAAAGCTAAATTGAAAGCTACAAACCAACAAGAAAGAATATAACCGTGGAAACAGCATTTCGAGAATCTACTAGGAAACCCACCAAAAGTTATACAAGAACCAATCAACAGAATTATTAGTTAGCAATTAGACATTAAACGAAGACCGTTTACTCAAGAAGAACTCGACTCAGTACTTAGAAAAATTTAAAATAGGAAATCTGCAGGGCTTCATGAAATTCCCCCAGAAGTATGAAAGACCAGACAATTCGACGACATACTGCTCCGACACTCTAACGCACTTTATAATCAAAATCCGATTGACAGATGGATGAGAGGATGCATCCTCCTTTTCCCTAAAAAGGGTTACCTTGGATTAGTCAATAACTACAGAGGTATAACATTTACATCCAAAGCAGTCAAAATATACACTGCACTACTAGGAAACCGCATATAACCCAAAATTGACAACATTCTTAGGAAAAACAAAAATGGCTTCCGGAGAAATAGATCCACGACCCCACAAATATTGACTATCCGTAGAATTCTTGAAGGCGTACGGGGAAAAACTTACAGGTGACAATATTATATGTCGACTTTACCAAGCTTTATCCGTGTCAGAACTATTGTACGGTGGAACCTTTAGGAGTCTATTGAAACGCCAAGACAAAAATCTATATGGGAACTAGACAGAGATGCTGCGCGCTGCTTTGAAGAAATCCTGTAAGCCACATCTTATAAAACAGCAGCTGGAGAGCCACTTATCTCCCATCTAACTAACAATTCAAGAAACGTGATCAATTATAATGGACACTGCTGCGAAAATAAAAACGTACTCATTAGCTATGTTCTTATACGGACATATGTACACACCAGTGTTAGTCAACTTGCGAATAACTCCATTTATCAGCTCTGCGCGGACACTGGGTGCCGACTAGAATATTAATTATTACCGATCACGTTTGAGACAGGTGGACAGAGACAGATACTAAGTCTTGATGATGATGCTGATGATGATGATGATGATATTGATGATGATGATTGACGGTCAATAAGATCATGAGATAAGATT
>OY757946.1:38577111-38647111 GCA_963585895.1 Sepioteuthis lessoniana | reverse complement strand
ACAGAGATCTTAAACACTACGGGATGCGCAGTGCGTTTGTGCGTTCAATCCAGATATTTGATAGTTTTGTTAGTATAGAATGATTACGAACGGCTTTTAAGAATTGTGTCCATTTCTCCTCGTGTCGAGGAACCCAACTCAGACGTCAAGAAGTTAATAAACGCTCGTACCTGAACAACGAAGTCGCTTGTGTATTTGACTCCGCCTGTGTTTTTGCACATGTTCATGTACCGTTAGTTGGGTTGATATATATATATATATATATATATATATATGGCTATACAACAATACTTTTTAAAAGGTTTTTTTAAACTAATAGAATCAAATTTTTGAAATTGTCGATGAATCAAAATTTTCGTCATTAGCTTGATTAATCAAGGAATTTTTCATTAAAATTTAATCCGATATGAGTGAGCAAGGAAAGAAAAGAAAAAGAATCTATGATTTGCTTAAAGCCGAAACCAAGCCAAAACAATTTACATAATGAATTTCATTATGACCTCCATCAATCCCCTTTGATTACGCTCTATGGGACTTTTTATTAAACAAAAAAAAAGTTACTTCCTATCCAAATATTGGTTCGCTTAAGACTGCTATTTGAGTGGAATGAAATAAAATGCTTGAAGAATTTATTTTGAAGGCCTACAAATCGTTTCAAAGGCATGTCGATATAATAATTGAAAAAGACGGTGTCCATATTGAGTAAATTTACTATTTTTGTACATTTTCGCAAGATAACATCAACTAAGTGGTTTTTATAGGAAAGAGAAATAAAAATATGATGGCGAGAATATAATTTATTGCCTATGGATAGAGAGACAGATATTTCCGTTCGCAAATAAGAGCAACAAATTACCGGAAAAAAAAACCCGGAAATATATAAGTTCCGATTACCAGCCATAAACAGAAAAATACGTGGACGAAGAAGATATTTATATATCCGCATAAGACTTGAAAAAAGAATATAAGGTCTGTAATTATGGACTGAAGAAATAGATCCGCTGGTTGCTCAAGTGAGAGGGAGAGATCCGATGGTCTCTCAAGAGAAAGGGTAGATCCGCTAGCCACTCAAGCTAACCTGTCAGCTTCCCCGTGTCTGTTCTACTGCCGCCGCACAAAAGGGTCCCCTCCACAGAAGAAAGATATGTGCAAACTCTCTCTAACTATATTCCTACTTCACATAAACGTCACCGTTGAAGAATAGAAATATAAATTATATTTTTATGTATCTACGCGTTTTTCGTTTTTTATCCAGCGGTCAAATATGCGGCACTGATTACCACGACTAGAAAATCTGGCGAACACTTGCGCGTGTCATATGAAAATACGGGACAGATGTTTCGAACTTATTAGGTCCTATCAGCAGGATATTCACTGCTGATGAGACCTAATCACGGTATACATAGCTGATGAAAACTAATAAGGTCGAAACAGCTGTGCATGTCACGCGCAGGTGTTCGCCGAATCGTCTGGTCATGGGAATTCAATTCACAATATAATTCCTCTATTTAAAAAAGAAAAATGTACATCTACATCCTTGCCATTGAAGTTATAATAACTACGCGGATGCGTATTTCCTATCTTCCTGGGAAGACGTCAACCTGGAGGTGACCGTCTCATCTGTAAGGAGTACAGATGTAACTTGTGAGACATTTAAGTTGGCCAAACAATTACCATGACTAGTTAATTTGGCATCATTTGTGGGCGATGTGGAGTGATGGCTATTGAAAAGGGAGCTTTCAGGTAGCCCTTGACTACGGTCACCAACTTTTTACTATATGAAAAATACCAGGTTAGATTGGGCTGTTTTGCTTTTGTCAGGTAACCTGTCAAGAAGACGAGAAAACTGTGAATTCTAAGCTTTGGTTTGGTTTGGTTTCTTTGTTTAATGGCATATCAACTCTTTTTAGGTTATTTAATGCCAAAGCCATTCTCCTAGAAGAACAGTAGTGGTACTATTTAACCCATAGCTGGGAGGATAAGGGGATTCATACCTTTCCCAAGGGTATTTGTCCGAAAGTGAACGTAATAGCGCGACTGGAGTACGAACTCGCGTATTACGATTCCGTAGTCCATCGCTTTAACCATTACACCACGAGGACACCCACTCTAAGCTTTGCAATTATTGTTCAAGAAAATCTTTGGCACATCAAGTACACCCATCTTCTTTTATCAAGAAGTGTGGCTGTATCTACACCAAATTTCCCTACTTTAATCAAAATCAAATATCCTTGGTATGTAATGCAAAAGTTCATATATTAAACTAACTATTGGGGCTTTATACGTCGTGGTCGACGAAGAAGTCACACACACATATCTGAAACTTAGTCTAACGTAAAGTTGGACGGGTTTCGATCCCGGCTTCGAGCGTCCTGCGTGTCTAGCCACACTGAAGAGTTCTGGTAGAACGAAACAGTCTGTCTGTGGATGACAATATATATATATATATATATATATATATATATAGTCATCCACAGACAGATCTGTTTCGTTCTATCAGAACTCATCAGTGTGGCTAGACAGTGTGGCTAATGGCTTCTGTCTGAATGGTTAGAATCTTTGGCTTGGCGTTTGAGTCAACCGGGTTTCGATCCCAGCTACGGGGAGATACTGTCTAGCCACACTGAAGAGTTCTGGTAGAACGAAACAGTCTGTCTGTGGATGACAATATATATATATATATATATATATAGTCATCCACTGACAGATCTGTTTCGTTCTATCAGAAGTCATCAGTGTGGCTAGACAGTATCTCCCCGTAGCTGGGATCGAAACCCGGTTGACTCAAACGCCAAGCCAAAGATTCTAACCATTCAGACAGAAGCCATTAGCTGCGAAGTAAATTTTAAACGGGTATGAATCACAATTACTATTGTTTACATACATCCGTTCAACGGCCGCCGAGATCTCAATTCAAATACTAAGAGACTTGCAAAGGCGCTAATGGTAACACGATTACTTCTTCGCTAGAGAACTCGACTCTACGGAGGTAGGGGAATATATATATATATATATATATATATATATATATATATATATATATATATATATGGTGATTGTAAACTTTAAATATATGTATATGGTGATTGTAAACTTTAGATATTTTAGGTTTTAAATCCACCCTGTTTAGCAGTATTTTCTTACTCGAATTCAATCTTTATATATACATATATGAAGAGTAAATAAAGGATTGTAATCCGACAATCGAAACCGAAACGCAATAGTGTTTACCCGTTAATAAATCATTCCTTCCACTTAGATCGTTGTTATCAGTTTTTCTACATATATATATATATATATATATATATATATATATATAGAGTGGATGGGGGACAGACTGAGCAATAACTATAGAAATAAAGATAGAAAGAAAGAAAGAAACCGACACAGATTCATATTGATATCAATAAACGTATTATCTTTTTTTATCAGACACACTTAAGGGTATAGGTAGAGACGATCAATATCCAAATAATTTAAACTAGAATCAAGTTGATGCAAGAATAATGTTTATTCTTTGTTAGTTGGGTTTTTTTCTTTTGAATTGTGTTTGTCAAGAGATAGATTGATTGACAGATATTCCGATCTTGTTTCTATTAAGATAGGTAACTAGATAGATACGTACAGTGACAACAATGTATTCAAAGATAGATATGAAAAAACATAGATTAATAAAGACATAGATAGATAGATGGATAGATATACTGAGATATAGATAGATAGATAGATTCACACTGATATATATATATATATACAAGCACAAAGATAGAGAGATAATATATGGACACTCTGATAGATAGATAGATAGATAGATTCACACTGATATATATATACAAGCACAGAGATAGAGAGATAATATATATGTACACTCTGATAGATAGATAGATAGATAGATAGATAGATAGATATGAGCAGATTAAGATAGATAGATAGATAGATCTATCAATCTATAGATAGATAAGAAACATTTTTTTATACTGAAATGTGCGAGGCCAGTAGGCTGAAGCTGTAGAACACTCTGATTTCATCACTGCATAGGGGTAAGACCCACTTTCAATGACCTTTCTGGATACGAAACTCAACAATCAGATGGCAATGCTCCAGTCTTGGAATTTTGAGGAATTGCCATAGCTCCTAGGTTCACTGTGACGGGTATATGTAACATTTTATAGGGTCCTGTCTATGGGTAAAATAGAATTGTTTGATATTTAAACTGAGTGCAAAAAATGAGTTTTGCTTACTTGAATAGTTAGAAAAAGAACAGCTTGATCATTTAACTGTGTGTAAACAAATGACAGATGTTTAATTGAGTTTTTAGAGATACATAGCAATACATGAAACGATTTAACTGAGTACAAATACATGAATAGTGTTCAATAGAAAAAAAAAACTAGCGTTAGACAACAATAAGCGTATGTAATATAATGGCCGAGAGATTTCGTGTTATGTCTTTGGGTTAAGTTAGGCTGAGAACCTTTCGGCTCAGTGAATGGGTTACGCAGGTGTTCACAAGCGCGGGCGGAGCGGACGTGTCACTCAGAGATGTCACAATAGCCCAGATGGGAAACGAGGCTACAGAGTGCAGGTGACGTCACACACCAGAAGCGCGCGGCGGATTTTGTGACATTTGAAAAAGTCAGTGAGTTGAGTTGAGTCCTGCCTCGGGAGAAGACGGTTGACTTTCGCTTGCTCGCGGATGCCTTGGGCAGGTGTCGCACGAGATGGTGGGGGGCAGATGAAAAATCCAGAATAGAAAGAATGTGTATACCTCTCCTTATGTCGAAGAACTTTTAAACTCAAAGGTAATAAAAAGTTTCATACATGAACTAAGAAGTCGTAAGTGTTTTTCGTGTCCGATATATATATATATATATATATTATCTTAAACAATGAAACAGTTAAAGAATAATTATAATGGATTGTCCATCATACAAATCATTATCAAAAAGGAACTCAAATAGGAAAGATTTGTTTAGTGAGGCGCGTTAGCATAACGGTTATCGTCGAAGGGAAATGGAGTCAGTGAACCGAATTCCAATTCTGTTTGTGGCTGTGTGTGCCTGACTTTGAGCAAATATCCATGGGAAAGGTAATAATCCTAAGTCGGCTGGATCTGTAAAATAGATCGACTGCATCTCTGCAAGGGGTTAAGACTCCCTTCACTGAGTGGCCTGGATATGACACAATACTTCCTCTGGTGGTAATGCTCCCGTAATGCGGGTATTTTGCGGAATGAGAAGTCCCCACTCATTGCCATCTCTTCCAAGTCCTCTCTAACACAGAGTGGTAACACCTGACAGGGTCAAATCTATGGGTCTCATAGAACAGCTCGACATTCAAATGTACCATATTCACAATTAACGCTATGTGCGAAATGGACATACAATGTTCATAGCGAAAGAACATAGGAATCTCGAAATTCGAAAACACGTAACGACTTCTTGTTCAGGTACGAAACATTTTTATTAACTTTGAGTTAAAGGTTTCGACGTAAGGAGGAGAGACACAATCTTCTATGCTGTCTTATTCATTTGGCCCCCGTCTCGAGCGGCCCCCATTGGGCGCAAGTTCGCCTCGCGTCTGCGAGCTCCAAAATCGATCCTTCTCGTTTGGTGTCTAGTTTCCAACTCTCTTTCTTCAAATCTCACACAAACCTCCGCACGCTTCCGGTGCGTGACGTCACCCGCACCCTGTCACTCCGTTTCGTCTCGGACTATTATGACATCTGAGTGACACCTCCATCCGCCCGCGTGCACCTGCGTTAACACCTGCCTCAATGTTGCACCCAACTAACCCATGTGCCGATCCGAAAGGTTCTCAGCCTAACTAAACTCAAAGACATGAACCGAAATCCCTCGGCTATTATATAACACAAACTGTGCAAATAAATGACAAATCCTCCATTGAATTATTAGAAATACAACTGTTTTATCATTTAATTGTGTAAGTAAGTAAGTAAAGTTGGTGACCTTAATCGAGGGTGATCCGAAGGGTCCCTTTTCAATAGCTACTACACCGATATGTCGGGGAGGGCGCTACTCCTTTTCCTGGTTTGCTCTACTTTACTCTTGATCCTTACCTTATAATACTGAGTGTCAAGCAAGAAGACGTCGAGCACCATTTTTTGAGTCTTTGGTATGACTCCAGGGTCAGTGGCGAACACTGTAACTGCTCGGCCAAAACCATTTCACTGAGCGCCCCACCAACAAAAAGTGCTCGGGCTCTTTAAAAATTGTTACCGACAAAAGGTTTACAAATCAAATGTATATTTATTACATATGTATAAAGCCTTATATCACCTACTGCTCCTAGGGATGGTTTTATATGCAAAGTTGATGAAAATATGGATTATTTTTTGTTCTCTAATTCTTAGATATGACTTTTCTTTTAGGCCTCTTGGTAGAGGAGTAAGAAACCCTCCCCCACCAGTTTCCTGGATATGACATGGCTCTAGTTTAGGGGCTTTAGGGAATATACCTCTTTATGCCATTACTCCCAGCTCCATCCTCTCCTGGTGTGTTAGTACCCGTTAGGGTCCCAACAAGCGCTCAAATAAAACTGTTTATTCCCTTAAAATACTGGAAACCATTAAACAGTGGAAAATATAACTATTAGTGTAAGATAGCGATATTTAAAACCATTTGACAAGGTGCAAATATTAGTGTTAAATAATTATATCAGAAATCCTTTATCCATGTGCAAATAAAACTTTTGAAGTTAGCATTACTTGAAAGGACATAAATGCTTCTTTTTATGGCATATTAACCTTTGTAGGTTACTTAATGACAAATCCATCTATATACCAATAAAGAATTCTATTTCAAACAATTCAGTTTAGCATAAGGAGAGTTTTTGTTTATACATAGTTTAATGTCAAAACAGTGCTATTTCAAACGATTTCAGTTTAGCGTAAGAACAGTTTTGATGTCCAAAATAGATCTATATCAAACAATTCATTTTAGCATACACAACAGTTATATTTCAACTATTTCCGCTTGGCATAAGTAGGCAGTTTAAATGTCAAAACAGTTCTTAGTTTAAGCAATTCAGTTTTGCACGAGTATACAGTTTAGTTCTATATGATCCATAGATAGGACCCTTTCAAGTGCTATCACTCCAGGCCGGATTGGACCTGGGAACGATGGCAATGAATGGTTATTCCGCATTGCTTTAAGCTCCTGCATTATTGGAACCTAACTATCAGATTGTATAGAGTCATAACAGGACATTCGTTGGGGATCTTACTCATCTACAAAAAAGCAATCAATGTATTCTACAGCCCCAACCGACTTGACCAGGACATAACTGTATACAAAGAAATGAGCCCTGGTTCGTGTACAAATAGCCACCTTCTAAGTACTTACTTAAAAACCATACTTTTAATGTATATGTATAAAACGTATTTGGCATAAAATAACCCACAAGGGTTGATAGGCAGTTAAATAAAACCAACTCACCAACCATCATTTTTTACGATTTTAAATTACTTTTTTTTATTTCTATATAAAACAATAAAAATATTTTTACTCTCAAAAAAGTTCAGAAGTTAAAATTTGATTCGTTCTCGAATGAGATGACTCATTCAAGCCAAGATACAGGGGAAGAAGAAAAGAAAAAAAAAACAAACAATACTTTTTTTATCATTGCCAATCTAATTGTTAGTGTTCATTTCCTTTGGAATCATCAATCCGTCGAATAATCAGACCACCCTCATAATCTACAAAGCAATAGATGGCGTCGATTTGTCGCCTTTTCTTTCTGGATACAACCATAGTATTGGTTTCTTGTCGACAGATCATACAAACTAATTTTAGTACCCATGAACCTCATAAGCTTCTAGTAACAAAAAAAAAAAAAAAAATTAAAAAAAGAAAAGAATATTTATGGAATTTATCCTACGTATATACATATTTACCAACCCCTCCGCTCGGGCAGGATATGACACAAGGTCAATTGTTTAAGCTGAGTTTAACAGGTTTTAAATTCAGAGTTTTCCTTCTCCTAGACTAGTTACCTCGCCAAGACTGAAGAACCAGGTCTGCCCTACTATTTACCCATAACTGGAGGGAGAATAATCGGATTCATACCTTTCCCCAAGGGTATTAGTGCTATGTGAAATGCAACTAGACTCGTCCAAGATTTGAACTCGTATCGCCGTCTCCATTATCCTCCGACGATAACCATTAAACCACAGGCACCTCCAACGCATATACATCAAGGAGAAAGAAGTATTTGGCCACTTAAAAATATTCATTCAATACAAACATTCAATTTGAATTTACCCAGGTGTTTTATTTTGATATGAAATGAAAAATAGCCGAGAAATAAAAAAACAATGATTGTTTCAAGCATTAAGGTAAGAGCAAGATGAAAACGAAGTGCTAACAAAAATAAAATGTAGAAAAAAGAGAACATTTGTAAAATTCATACTACATGAAATAGAAGTTCGGTTTTATGGCATATCAACCATTGTAAGTTATTTACTGCCAAATTATCTTTATGTTATATAATGGCCGAGGGATTTCGTTTTATATATCTTGCCTTTGGGTTTAGTTAGGCTGAGAACCTTTTGGCTCAGTGCATGGATTAGTTAGGTGCAAACAAGAGCGCAAGTGTTCACGCGCGCCTGCGGAGCGGACGTGTCATACAGAGATGTCACAATAAAAATCCCAGATAGAAGAAGTGACCAGGGATGTCAGTGACGTCACGCACCGGAAGCGTGGGCTGAGATTTGAGAAAAGTCAGCTAGTTGAGTTTTGCCGTCGGAAGAAGAAGGTTGACTTTCGCTTGCTCACCGAGGCCTTGCGGCAGGTGTCGCACGTAGTTTGGGGCAGATGGAAAGTCAGGTGTATCGCTCTCCTTATGTCGAAAAACCTTTAAACTCAAAGGTAATTAAAAGTTTCGTACCTGAACTAAGTAATCGTATGTGTTTTTTTTTTGTTTGTTTCGGGATTCCTATGTTATCTATATATATGAGTTATGAACATTATGAACGTTTGACGTACGGTTGGGAGTATATCTATTTCACATATTCATGTATAGCTATGTTACATTTATAAATATTGTTGTATAGTGGCTCGTATTACGTTATTTCCGGTATCGCGGAAGTATAAAAGACGCCGTGTCTCGAGAACCGAGACAGAAAGAGAAGCAGAGACAGAAAAGCTCTGAAGGACGTCGGTCAGTAGAAGACTAACTTCGATCGTAACACCTACAGAAAGTTATTGAATAATTCTGTTTCACTGTGTATCGGTTCCTTACCACGATACAACATATATTTATTAAATATACATGATTTAGTTTAGTTGGATTTTATGGCATATCAACCATTGTAGGTTATTTAATGCAAAAAGCTCTTTATACATACACATTGAATATATATGATTTGGTTTGGTTGGGTTTTATGGATATCAACCATTGCAGGTTATGTAATGCCAAATCCTGTTTATACATATATATTAGATATACATGATTTAGTTGGTTGGTTGGTTTGTTGGGTTTTATGGCATATCAACTTTTGTAGGTTATTTAACGCCAAATCCATTTTTATGTAAATAATCTGTTCTCTTTGAAACAATTCAGTTTAGCATGAGTTCACAGTTTAATTGTTAAAAACATTTCGATTTCAAACGATTGAAGCAGTTATATATAATAATTCCGTTTAGCGTAAGTACAGTTTCAATGTTGAAAAACAATTCTATTTCAAATAATTCAGTTTAGCATAAGCACGCAGTTTAAATGTAAATACGGTTTAATTGTCAAAGACTTTTCTGTTTCAAGCTATTCAGTTTAATCAAACAATTCAGTTTAGCCTAAGTATGCCGTTAACGGTTTAATTGTCAAAATCATTTCTATTTCAAGCTATTCAATTTAATCAAACAATTTAGTTAAGCATAAGTATGCCGTTAGTTGTATCTAACCCATAGATAGGGCCCTATCAGGTGCTACCACTCCGGGCCAGAGTAGATCTGGGAGCAATGGCAATGAAGGGGTACTCCGCATTCCCCAAAGCACCAAAGCATTGCTGGAACCCCACCATCAGATTGTTTAGTGTCATATCCAGGACACTTGTTGGGTGGGGATATTACCCCTCTGAAGAGGTGCAGTCGGTGTATTCTGCAGCCCCAGCCGACTAGACAATGACCAATTTTTTAAACAAGTGAATAAGTCAAGTTTAGCAATAATATAAATGTTGAAAGAGCCAATATACAAATAAAGATCACAATGCGTTGTTGTGGGGGGTATTACCCCTCTGCAGAGGTGCAGTCGGTGTATTCTACAGCTCCAGCCGACTGGGCAAACATGATTTACTTTACTAGGGTTTTAGGGCGTATCAATCATTGTAGGTTATTTGATATCAAATCCTGTTCGTATATTATATCATATATATGATTTGTAAACATATTTTTAGATAGCATTTTAAAACGAACCTGAGCTCTTTTTTGCACACAGTTGAATGTTTTCAAGTTCACAATTTAACACCAGTCATCTGTTTGCACACAGTTTTTTTCAATTTGACTTCTAGATAGAACACTATCAGGTGCTACTACTCAAAACCATAGTGAACTGGCAACGAAAGAGTACTCCACATTCACCAAAATACCAACGCTGGACCTAATCTATCAGGTTGTTTAATATTATATCCAGGACACTCCTTGGGCGTGTCTTACCCCACTGCATAGGTGCAGTATGTGTTTAGCCGAGGGAGCAAGAAAAATAAGTATTTGGTCTTTTAAAAATGTTTATTCGATACAAGCCAATGTATTGATGTACTTCGTGATTATTTTAAACAGAGAAACTTTTGATAAATTGTACGTATATCAATGATTTCATGCATTAAAAAAAATTGACCATTTCTTGGTTTGGTTTGGTTTATTGGGCTTTATGGCATATCAACCTTTGTAGGTTATTTTGGGGTGTCCTCGTGGTGTAATGGTTAAAAGCGATGAACTGCGGAATCGTAGTACGCGAGTTCGTACTCCAGTCGCGCTATTACGTTCACTTTCGGGCAAATACACTTGGGAAAGGTATGAACCCCCTTATTCCCCCTCCAGCTATGGGTAAATATTAGGACGGACTAGGTTCTTCAGCCTTGGTGAGGCAACTAGTCTAGGAGAAGGAAAACTCTGAATTCAAACCTGTTAAACTCCGCTTTAAAATTGACCTTGTGTCATATCCTGCCCGAGCGGAGGGGTTGGTAAATAGTACCTTTGTAGGTTATTTAACGCCAAATCCATTTTTATGTAAATAATCTGTTCTATTTAAATAATTCAGTTTATCATAAGTATCGTTTAATTGTCAAAAACATTTCTATTTCAAACTATTCAAGCAGTGATATGGAACTATTCAGTTAAGTGTAAATACAGTTTTAATATCGAAAAAGAGTTTATTTCAAATAATTCAGTTAACGATAAGCACGCAGTTTAAATGTAAGTACGGTGTAATTGTCAAAAACATTTCTATTTCAAGCTAGTCAGTTTACTCAAACAATTCAGTTTAGCATACGTATGCTGTTACTTCTATTTAACCCATAGATAGGGCCCTATCAGGTGCTACCACTCCGGGCCAGAGTGAACCTGGGAGCAATGGCAATGAATGGGTACTCCACATTCCCCAACTCTCCAGCACTGCTCGAACTTCACCATCAGATTGTTTAGTGTAATATTCAGGACACTCGTTAGGGGGTCTTACCCCTCTGCAGAGGTGCAGTCAGTGTATTCTACAACCCCAGCCGACTAGGCAATGACCATTTTTTTAAACAAGGGAATAAGTCAAGTTTAGCAATAATATATATGTTCAAAGAGCCAATATACAAATAAAGTTCACAATCAGTTTTTAACAGATCAACAATACATATGTTTTTTTTTTTACTATATGGATGTTTCATGAACCAATATATTAATGTTATTCACCATCATTTTAAACAGGTCAACTCAAGAAAACTTTTAAGATATTAGGTTACATTAATTTCATAATTGATTCTATTTTATTGTTAAGTACTTAGTTTCATTGTCCACAATTAATTTGTTATCACAACTGTTGTTTCAATTACATATGGAATTATCTTATTCTATCATTAAGCTAAGATAAAATCATACTGGGGGAAAGTGTTAGACCATTATTACTGGAAGTAAACAAGGAAATTAAATCCTACAGTACGAAGAAAAGTTGATAAACAAAATAATCCAAAATTTGAATAATTTATCTATGAAATCGACGATGAACGTTTCGGTAGTAATAACCTTCATCAGGACTTAAAATTCACGAAAAGTATTGTTAAAATTGCGATTGAAATTTAATTAAATAACTGGAAAAAAGGAAGTGTTTAAAAAAACATAACAGTATATTCAGCGTTTATTTATATATATAGTTTTGTAATATTACGTCCTCGGAACGTGAATTTATGCTTGAATTTTGTTGGTTTTCTAATGGATATAACGGAAGATGATAAAAACAATGATGGAAATTTTTTTTTTTTTTAAATGGAAGCAAGGAAGAAAAAATGAATATGGACACTTTGTTCTGGGAGCTAAATCTAAATCTAAAACTTGGGGCTCACGAAGGTATAAATATGTGAGAAGAGAAAGTTCATTAAAATTTGATATGCTGCCGCTATTTAGATCGAAGTTACAAAAGAAAAGGGTTAGATTGAAAAAGTAGGGACTTGTATTAACGGAGGATAGGAGTTAACATTATAACTATTGATAAGTTACCTTTATGAAACGTTTAACTATGTACTGGTCAATAATAAAACCATGGTACACAAAAATGAAATCAGAGATGGTCGATGAGTATTGGACTTCAGCTTTTGTTTGAGCTGACCATCTAATCTGGTGGGTAGAATTTATGAACTGAGATAGCATTTTGCTAATTATTTGGATAGATTAATTTTTGTAATTTTGCTTTGAGTAAGGAGGGGTATACTATTAAAGAGAGTCTTTAAAAGTTTCTGAAAAAAATGAAAACACGAAGTACCAAGAAATGGCACAAACAGACAGTCAACATTTTTAAATACTTGTAACAACAAAAGATTACCATTTCTTGATATAAATCAGTTTAGCGTGGATAATAATAGGTCATTGTGGGTCTTGGCCCTAATTCAGATTTCTAGAATGTTTATAACGCATGGAATTTTTTCTACAAATTATCTAATTTGAATACGATATTTGATTACTTCGTCATAGGCAAATATTTAGATAAATCACCTCTTTCTAACGCGAATATTTGTTGGTTGGTTGGTTTGTTGGGTTTTATGGCATATCAACCTTTGTAGGTTATTTAACGCCAAATCCATTTTTATGTAAATAATCTGTTCTATTTAAAACAAATCAGTTTAGTATAAGTACACAGTTTAATGGTCAAGAACATTTCCATTTCTAACAATTCAAGCAGTTGTATGTAACAATTCGGTTAAGTGTAAATAAATTTTAATGTCGAAAAACAGTTCTATTTCAAATAATTCAGTTAAGCATAAGCACGCAGTTTAAATGTAAGTACGGTTTAATTGTAAAAGTCATTTCTATTTAAAACTATTCAGTTTTACCCAAACAATTCATTTTAACATAAGTATTCTGTTAATTCTATTTAACCCATAGATAGGACCCTTATCAGGTGCTTCCAGTCCGGGCCAGAGTGGACCTGGGAGCAATGGCAATGAAGGGGTACTCCGCATTCCCTAAAGCACCAAAGCATTGCTGGAACCTCACCATCAGATTGTTTAGTCATATCAGTGTATTCTACAGTCCCCGCTGACTGGGCAAGGGCATATTTGTATTTGTATTCCCGTGATGTACTAACACTTAATAAGGTGAAGGAAAGACGTTATAAGTCTATTTATACATATAGAAACATTAAATGAGTTATCAGTTTTTCTACATATTATCGGATTTCAATCCTTTATTTACTCTTCAAACATTTAATACATACATAATATACATACACAATATGCAAACAGGAAGTATTGAAAATAATACGTAAACGCATCATAATGGATAGCTGTGGATATATTTCAATCATACATCCTAGATGCATCAAGGTAGGTCTTCAGTGATTCACTGTCTTCATCGCCGATTTCGGGTTTTTTTTAATCATATCGGCTCCGACAGCAACCCCGGCATGACTCTGGAAGAGCCAAGCCGCCTCCTTGATCGCGACGTGCTACGTTCGTACCTCAACCAAAGCAAAAAAAAAAAATAATATGGCTGGACTTCGGCCGTTCTTATACACATATGTCCTTCAGTAACAGCCAATAAAAAACAGGCCATTTCACACTCCTCTATTATATAATACCATCTTTACCTCATCCGGTTTCTGCTGACTGCTTCCGGATTCAGTACCGAGGTCAGATGGTATTTTTAATACTCGTCCACGTCCATGATTTACACTTAACAAGACTTACAAATATCCCCCCCCAAAAAAATCTAGTCTATACTAATACTCCCAAACTAACATGAAATAAGCCTCTACTCTAACTATTCAGTCAGTCTTTAACTCTTACCTTATACCCTTATTCGAAGCCAAAAAAAAAAAAAGGAAAAACTCCCATTTATTTGGCTCACGAAATCATTTGCTACAGGTTAACTCAAACTTATTTGCCTAGATCTCCCTCCTCGTTTGTCAATAATCTATGCTCATATATTTTAATGAATAAGTAGTATATGAAAGGGGTACAAAAACAGAACAAATTTGGTCGGTAATGATGGTAAGTAAAAGATAATAGCGATGTTTCTTTTACTGTTACAATATCGGGGTAAAAGAAAACGTGTGTATAGTTCAAAGAAAAGAAGAAAAAAATTATAATAAAAACGAGAATTTTTTTCTTTGATTTTCATGTATCGATTAATGAGTCTCCCAACAGATACATCCGTGCTGCAAAGGAAATCCTTTATTATTTTATCCCTACAACAATATCGATATTTGATGTATTCAACAATTAAAATATTGGAGAGAATATCTATATTTGTCAAATAAAAATATATATCATAAAAGATGATATTTCTATAATGTTAAAGATAACATATTTCTATAATGTTTAAGATAACATATTTCTAATATTATGTATATATAATATTGAGAATATTTCAGTCTGTCTGTCTGTCTGTCTGTCTCACTTTCTTTTTACGTATAAAGAAAAGGTTATGAAAAAAGAGCAAGAGTTAAACTTTGTTTTGAAATATCAAATTTAAATGAAGACGTTTTCTTGAAAAGTATTTTTTCTGTGAAGGTAAATTATTTTGGCCTAAAGTTAACAAATGCGTTGAGAAAAAAACGTTTTTTTCCCCTGGCCGTCAACAAACTGTATTTAAAAGATTTTCAGACATTTTTGTTTCATAATTTTAGTATATTGTTGTATCCTCCTTGTTAGGAATTGTCCTTTTTCGTAAGAACTTATAAGCCGTTCTCAATTTTTTTCTGAAATTTTAGCCAACCTAAGAACTTTTAGATCATAATTTTTATGGGGTCAGTATGAGAAATCAGTTCTTTCAGGATTTCTGAAGGATTTGATTTAAGTCTGGAGATTAAGATCCATGTTTACATTTAATTCATATGGATTAAACTCTCGTTTCTGGACTAGGATACTGGATAAGACATTCGAATGAAATGATAAATACTTATATATATATATGTACATATATATATAGAGAGAGATAGATAGATAGATATATGCGCGCGCGCGTGTGTGTGTGTGTGTGTGTATCTGAATTCTAAATGTATGTGAAGGGACCTCCTCAACGAGTGTCTTAATATGACTCTAAACAAACTGATGGCAAAGATTTAACCCAGCTGCTTTTGGAAATGTGGAAAACCCCTTCGTTGCTTTTACTCCCTGGACCCTATCTAGCCCCTTGTGGTTGAAGCTATTTGGCTCCCAACGATGGGTCAAATAAAACTGTTGCATATTTAAACCATTTAAACCAATTAATAACCTACAATGCTTGATATGACATAAAACCCAACCAAGGAAAATTATGTATATTTAATATATGTATATAAAGTGGATTTGGTATTAGATAACCTACAATGGTTGATGTGTTATAAAACCGAACCAAACTAAATCATATGTTTTTAATATACATGTATAAAGAGCAATTGGCATTAAATAACCTATAATGCTTGATATGTCATAAAACTAAAGGAAACCAAATCATATATATTTGATATATATGTATAAAGAGAATTTGCCATTAAATAACCTATAATTCTTGATATGCTATAAAACACAAAGAAAGCAAGCATCAATTTGAAAGTCATGGGCAGAATCTCATTTTAAACAAACCCACTCTCTGAGTATGGCTATTATGCATATATAACACTGATTTCCATATTTCATCATCATCATCAATCAATCAATCAATCATCATCATCAAGCTGTGCCGACAGTACGGATTTCCTTTATTCTCTCTCACAATTCATCCTGGTCAGTTATTACTCTAGGCAAATCTTCTAGACATCATCCAGTCTCCATACAAAACTGACAAAGGCAAGTTTTTGCTGGTGAGCCAACACTGGTGTGTCCATGAGTAGGAGTCCATTGTTGAGTATCACTAATGAGTTTATCCTTACTTCTCCACTGGAGCCCAGCATATCTTGCTCTTCTTATTTGGATGGTTTGTGGCCATAGAACGGCTGTTTTTCTATCCTGTAATCTTTATATGGAACAAGCATGAAATACGACTGTAAAACTAGACACACACACAAACAAACACACACACACACACACACACACACATATATATATATATATATATATATATATATATATATATATATATATAACCGGCTCATTGGCCTAGTGGGTAGAGTGTTCGCTAATGGTCATGGAGACCTGGGTTCAATCCGGGGTCACATTATACCAGAGACTTTAAAAATGGTACTTGATACCTCCTTGCTTAACACTCAGCAATATAAGATACGTATCAAGGGTAAAGTGGAGCAATCCAGGAAAAGGGATTAATGCCCTCCACGCCGCTGTGTAGTAGCTATTGAAAAGGGACCCTTCTGATCGCCCTCGACTACGGTCACCAGCTTTACTTATATACAAAGATAGATAGATAAAATGTGGCATTAAAATACAAAAATGTTTGACATGACATAAAACATAATCAAACGAATTTAATTTTACTTTCTGATTTATTTTACTCATATATAAAAAAAATAGTAAAATAGGCGATGGTGGTCGAGGGGGACCGAAGGCTCCCTTTTCATTATCTATAACACAGCGTTTTAGGAAAGAATGGTTTTCTTGCTGCAATTTACTCTTGGTCCGTATCTTATAATATTGAGTGTTAAGCAAGTACGATTTTTGAGCTTTTGTTATGACTCGACCTGAGATTAAACATTGGAGAACTCTCTCTCTCTCTCTCTCTATATATATATATATATATATATATTCAAAACTACTGAAAATATTATTTCTATCGATTTTTTGTATCCCTATTAGAGTTTATAAATTTTGTTCGATTTTATTTTTAAAAGATGTTATCAATTTTTTACTCGAGGGCTTTCTAATTTGATTGCCAATTTCGAAGGGTACAATTAAGAGATTCTTCAAAAAAAAATCTTGCGAAACTTTTGTTTTTAAAATCTCAGATCCCCAGGGAAATTTTGATTATTTTATTTTTTATATGATTAACATTTCTTATGCTAGAATCATTAATATATTTAATTAGATTTTTAATTAGATAGATAGATAGATAGATAGATAGATAATACGATGACTGATGTTGCAAGCAATCAGTGGTAAAGCTTCATTGCTTTACTCTTTCAAATATAAGAATGCTTCCTTTTATAGCTACATATATGTATGATCCCGGGAACACAGACATACACGCAAGGCGCCTCTGGTGGTATAATGGTTAGCAAGCTCGACTAGCAAACCTATACGAGTGAGTTCCAGTCTCATTGGGCGCCCCTTTCATATGGTTTTGTGCCACATCTAAGCAAAAAGCTTAGTAAATTTCCACAGATACACGCACACATATATACATACCCACTCATACACACATCAAGACCAGAATGCTGGAGTTGTAAAATACACCAATTGGGGTAAGAACCCCAAACCAGCGTCTTTGATAATACGTATAATGTAACTTTTAATTTTCAGATTAAAAAAAATCGTAGAGTGGCTATTTAAAAATGTCTGGTAATTTGACGGACGAGAAAAGCCCAAATGGAATTAAAAACGAACTAGACGACTGAGAATTTTGAACTTGAGAGAAAGTGAGGGTTAGACTTTTTCTCACACAAACCACTCTATGATATGCCATAAAACCCAACCAAAACTAAATCATATATATCTAATATGTGTGTATGAATAAAGAGGATTTGGCATTAAATAACCTACAATGGTTGATATGCCATAGAACCCAACCAAACCAAATCCTATATATTTAATCTATATGTATAAAGAGGATTTGGCATTAAATAACCGACAATGGTTGATATGCCATAGAACCCAACCAAACCAAATCCTATATATTTAATCTCTATGTATAAAGAGGATTTGACATTAAATAACCGACAGTGGTTGATATGCCATAAAACCCAACCAAACCAAATCGTATATATTTAATCTATATGTATAAAGAGGATTTGGCATTAAATAACCGACAATGGTTGATATGCCATAAAACCCAACCAAACCAAATCGTACATATTTAATCTATATGTATAAAGAGGATTTGGCAATAAATGACCTACAATGGTCGATATGCCACAAAATGCAAAACAAAAGCAAACAAATCATATATATTTAGTATATATATATATAAAGAGGATTTAGCATTAGATAACCTACAATGGTTGACATGCCATAAAATTAAAAAAAAAACAAAAAACAAATCATATATATCTAATATATATGTATAAAGTGGATTTGGCATTAAATAACCTACAATGGTGGAGATGCCACAAAACGCAAAAAAACAAAAACAAATCATATATATTTAGCATATACGTATAAAGAGGATTTGGTATTAAATAACCTACAATGGTTGATATACCCCAGAACCAAACCAAAACAATCAAAATATAAAGTTCATTTGAAGAGGTGTAGAATATTAAAAATTTATGAAGCACTGATTTATTTTCATAAAACATGTGTCTTAGAGTTGTTTTGGACCAATATAAAAGTGGGTTGAATACCTCGTTGCCTTTTTTTTAATTTGTTATTTTTTCTTTATCTCCCTGTACATGAATGATAGCAGTACTATAATGTAGCTGTTGGAATTATTTGCTTCATACTTTTCCCAAGGGCATTAGTCTAAATGTGAATGCAATATAACGACTGGAATGTCACAGCACCACTTTAGCCATTAGACCACTGGGACTCCTCTAGATTTATTTCGACTTTTGATGGAAATGAACGTTTCATTCATGATTCATGTCTACCTAGAAAGAGCTTCACTCCCAGAATTTTGAACATTTGTTAGTGATTCATTATTATTATTATTATTATTATTATTATTATTATTATTATTATTTACTCATTAGAGTTTTTCACATCAACGTTAGCTGATTTTTTTTTACTGGATTCTGGGTGACAGCAAGTCTCCTCAAGTCTCCGGGACTCTTCTTAGTATTCTGGCCGTTCTCAATAATGCTGTCGATTGGATGGTCTCCACTCGTCCGCCAACATCCAAGTCCTCCAGTCCCTTTAGTAATCCTTTAGTTACTGTTCCAGACGCACCAATTACAATTGGTATAATTGTCACCAGCATGTTCCACAGTTTTTTTTCAGTTCATGCGAGGCATTTTCTAGGACAGGTGCTGGGTTGTTCATATACCACTTGTTAGTATGGTCTAATTTAAATTTCTTACACATTTCCCAGTGAATCACCTTACCGACCCAGTCGTGTCTCGCCTTATACTCCCGCTGTGCTAATTTGCTGCATTCGCTTACTATTATTATTATTATTTACTCATTAGATTTTTTCACTTCAGTGTCAGCTGATGTTTTTTTTACTGGAGTTTGAGTAACCGCAAGTCTCCTCAAGTCTCTGGGACTCTTCTCAGTATTCTTGTCGTTCTCAGTAATGTAGTAGTTTGGATGGTCTCTTGTCCGTCAACTTCCCAGTCCTCCGTCCCTTTTGTAATCCTTTTGTTACTGTTCCAAACGCACCAATTGCAATTGGTATAATTGTCACCTTCATGTTTTTTCAATTCCCTCGCAAGGTCGAGGTACTTATCCTTCTTTTCACATTCGTTCAGTTTTATTCTGTGGTCAGCCTGGACAGCAAAGTCCACAATTTTGCAAGTTCTCTTTTTTTGTTGTTGATTATTATTAGGTCTTGTCTTCTGGCTGAGATTAGGTGATCCATGTGTATGTTAAAGTCCCATAGGAGTTTATGTGCATTATTTTCTAGGACAGGTGCAAGGTTGTGCATATACCATTTATTCGTATGGTCAAATCTAAATTTCTTGCACATCTCCAAGGTGATCACCTTGCCGACCCAGATGTGTGTAGTCTTATATTCCTTCTTCGCTAATTTGCTGCATTCGCTTATTATGTGATTGATGGTTTCTTTATTTACTCCTTTAGATTTTTTCACATTCGTGTTAGCTGATAGGTTTTTCACTGGAGTTTGAGTGACAGCAAATCTCTTCAAGTGTCAAGGACTCGTCTCAGGAGACTTGCCGTTCTCAGCAATGCTGTCATTTGGATAGTCTCCACCCGTCCGCCAACTTCCAAGTCTTCCAAGCCTTTTAATAATCCTTTAATTATTGTGCTTAACGCACCAATCACAATTGACACAATCGTTACTTTCATGTTCCACAGCTTTTACAATTCTCTGGCAAAGTCGAAGCACTTATCTTTCTTTTCACATTTCTTTAGATTTATTCTGTGGTCTGCCAGGACAGTAAAGTCGACAATTTTGCAAGTTCTCTTTTTTTTTTTTTTTGTTGATTATTATAAGGTCTGGTCTTCTGGCCGGGATTAGGTGATCCGTTTGTATGTTAAAGTCCCATGGGAGTTTATGCGTGTCATTTTCTAGGACAGTTGCTCGGTTGTACATATAACATTTGTTAGTATAGTCAAATTTAAATTTCTTGCATATTTCCCTGTGGATCACCTTGCTGACCTAGTCGTGTCTCGTCTTATACTCCTTCTGTGCTAATTTGCTGCATTCGCTTATTATGTGATTGATCGTTTCGTCCCTGTCACCACATAGCCAACATTTGCTATTTTGTTGCGTCTTATCTATTCTCGCTTTGATATGATTGGTCCTTATGGCGTTGTCATGTGCTGTTATTAGAAGAGTTTCCGGTTTTCTCTTAAGATTTCCTTTTCTTAGCCAGGTCTAGGTTTTCTGGTATGAAATGTTGTTAATTAGTCATTTAAAGCGGACATAGAGTTGTTTTTTCTCCCATTTTTGTTTCCTACTTGTTGTCATTCTATTGTCTATCGAGTTGTCCGTATCGTTTCCGATGGCTGTAAATAGTCCTCGTTCTTCTTTTTCTATGTAGTCTTCTAGCCGTTGTATCGATGCGTCAACGCTGTCTTCGATGTTGGTAAGTCCTCTTCCTCCCTCTTTTCTAGATACATATTGTCTGTCAATGTCGTCTCTCGGATGTAAATGCCTTATGCATGGTCATTAGTTCTCTTGTTTTTTTATCCATTTGTTGAAGTTCATCTTTGGTCCACTTGAGAAAGGGTCCCAAATATCTAACGAGGGGCACATCGAAAGTGTTTATTCCTTTGATGAGGTTTCTGCTGGAGATTTTTGTCTCGAGTAGTTTTCTAGTTATCATGATATATTCTTTTCGAATCTTGTCTTTCATTTCCACTTGTTTGATGGTGTCAGCCAAATATTTGTAGGTTTCATTTTCTCCGAGCGTTCTAATTTTGTCGTGATTTGGTAGTTCCATTCCGTCAGTCATATGTCGTTTGCCACTTTTCATGACGAGCATGGCACATTTTTCGATGCCAAATTCCATTCCTATGTCCTGACTATATATTCCAGTTGAGAGTGTCCAGTTCTTTTTTCATTTTTGCAAATAGTTTAATGTCATCCATGTACATTAGGTGATTGGTCTTCTCTTGCGATCCGTTAATTTTGTATCCGACTATGCATTTTCTGAGTTTGTGGTTAAGTGGCATCATGGATATCTATTATTATTATTATTATTATTATTATTATTATTATACTCCCGGTGACTTTTTAACATGGGTTTAGCTGATAGTCTTTCACTGGATTCTGAGTGACAGCAACTATCTTCAAGTCTCCAGGACTTGTCTCAGTATTCTAGCCGATCTCAACAATGCTGCTATTTGTATGGTCTAAACTCATCGTCTTATTTCCAACATTTCTTTTCTTCTTTTCTAAACTTTTGGTAACCGTCTCAGTTCACCAATTACTATTGTTGTCCCCACTCCATAGCTTTTCTAGTTCTCTGGCAAGGTGTAAGTACTTTTTCTTCTTGTATTATTATTATTATTATTATTATTATTATTTTACACATTTCAGAGTTTTTCACATCTGCGGTGGCTGATGGTTTTCCGCTGGAGTCTAAGTCTCCTCAAGTCTCCAGGACCCTTCTTAGTATTCTGGCTGATATCAACTATGCTGTAGTTTGGATAGTCACCATTTGTCCTCTTATTTCCAAGCATTCCCCTTCCTTTACCAATCCTTTAGGGACTGTACCGAGTGCGCCAATTATCATTGGTATCACCGTCACTTTCATGCTCTATAGTCTGAATTACATTCTCAATCAAATAATAATAATACATACTCATTTTAAGGCAAATATAGGTGGTTGTCTAAGGGGTTTAAAAATCAAAGGTGCGACTTTACAACACATCAAAAAAAGATTTGTTTCTCATCAGGGAAACTCCACTAAACAAAACTGTTGTTGTTTAGATAAGGTCTCTTATTTTCATGTCTCACTTTATTTTTATAGTAGTGTCGGTGGGACCTAGAATATGTTGACTGAATCCGCTCCCAAAAAAGGGGTGTTCAGAGCTTGACACGAAAGTATATCTGATAGTGAGCGTCCATTTTTGAAGGTGCCCAGTTGGCTTGGGCAGTAGAATACGCCAACTGCTCCCCTACAGTGGAGTAAGAATCCCCGGTCCAAACGAGTATCGTGGATATGATACTAAACTGCATCTGATGGTGAGACTCCTCTCCTGGAGCTCTAGGGAATTTGGAGCACTTCATCATTGCCTTTACTCAGGTCCACTCTGATCCGGGATGGGGGTGTAGTACCTGTTCAAAAAGAACTAACAATTCAACTGTATGTAAACAAATGACTGATGTCAAATTAACTTATTAGCATTTTATAGCAACAGGCAAAAATATTAACTGTGTGCAAATGATGCTATTAATGTTAACAATATTTGAAACCACTTAAGTGTGTACAAACAAATGATTATTGCAAAATAGAATTATTCATATTTGAGTGGAATATTTGAAACCATTTACCTCTTTGTAGGTGAAGGAATAGTATTAAACAAACTAATTCAATAATTTTCAAGAAGAATCTGTAGCCTTTTGTGGCATTCTTATAGACGACTATTCTTTAAAATTATATATATATATATATATATGATAAAATAATAGATACACAATTTGTCTAAATGATTTTATTAAGATCCTAAATTATATAGACAAAATGTGTCTTTATTATTTAAACAAACAGACTTAAATGAAAGACTGCTTCCTAACTACACCCCACCCCTTCACCCCATATATATATATGCATGTTTGAGTAAATAATAAAGACACGTTTTGTCTATATGATTTTATTAAGATCCTTTCAAGTTTCCTGGTTAAATGTCTTGGTTTCAGGTTGGAATTAGTGGATGAATTTACCAAGATGCTTGAATGAAAAACTGCTGCCTAACCACACACACACACACACACATATATATATAAATATATATTTGAATACCAATGGAACTATTTGAAAGAAAACGTTTCATTCATTATTCACTTATGTCTTGGTATACAGAGCTTTACTTTCGATAGATAGAGCAACTTTCTCGACATTTCTGAATGCGACTTCTACATCCATCCATCCATCCATCTATATATACATATATATATATATCGTATAAAAGGTCAGGTGATCATCCTAAGGCCAAAAGAGAATGAAGATGTGAGCCAATAACTACGCTATAAACTTTAATTTGCTTGAAATTAAAAATCCGATCACTTCATTAAGAGCGAAAGAGAATCAATTCGGTCGTCTGCTGACTATCAATTAAAAAAAAAGATGGCTGCCGGCCACGAACTGAATGATTGATTGAGTAACTGACTGGCGACTGATTCATGAAGCAATGATGTTCGCTAATTAAGCAGTACCTCCCCCTCCCGTACTGTTGAATATCATAAATTATGTTTGCACTCTGCAATGCTGTTGGTTCACATGCAAATAACAAATGAAGTTTATTTTTAAATTTCATGACAGCCTTAGTTACGCTATGGTTTCAGATAAATACAGAAATAGATAGATAGGTTGATATGAAGAGACTGAGATAGATTGGTAGGAAAAGACTGAGATAGATAGATAGATAGATAGATAGGAACAGACTGAGATAGATAGATAGATAGATAGATAGATACGTAGTTTGTTCAGTTGATCTGGTGATGTCATATCTTCTGCTGCTGCTGCTGACGAGTTTGACCAATGAGATCCAAGTATTCCAACACCTATGAAAGAAGTATGTGGACCAAATGGGGGTCTATGCTGAAAAACAAACGTCATTTGGTAATATTCCACGAAAGTACTTTGGTTACCATCGTAGACAAATATGAACATAGATAGATAGACATGAATTGTGTAATGGTATTTTTAAGTTGATGAAGGAAACATTTATCGAGTTTGAGATTGGTATCTTTAAAATTCTTTTGTAAAGGGTGTTGGTTGTATGGCTGTTGAAGATGAAACATTTACTTTGAAACAGATAAAAGCTGGGTGATATTCTAAAAGAGTTGTACCTTGCCTTGGTTATCGTAATAGGAAACGGAATATACAATTCGAGTCCTATAAAATTACATTCTTTTTTTCATGATACAATTTGGAAGAATTTTCAAGAATTTGTTAGTATCATTTCAAGAGCATTTACCCGAACATATTCATAAGAAAAACAACACCTGCTCACAGTCAGATCACGCTGAAAGCATCAGTTCCGATTTGATCACTGAAGATGAGCGGCAACGAGCTTGAAAATTGCTCAAACTGGAAATGATTAAATTAGTGAGCATTAATAGATAACTGGATATGAGCAGTTATGAGCCTGAGAATTGCTCAAATTAGTGAGAATTAAATTGTTGAGCATTAAATGATCCCTGGTAAGTGGCGGTACTGCTGCTGCTTTGTGGGGTGCTGCATCTATGACTTGTTTATCATATTTACCCAACCCCTCCATTCGGGCAGGATATGACACAAGGTCAATTTTTTTAAGCAGAGTTTAACAGGTTTGAATTCAGAGTTCTCTTTCTCCTAGACTAGTTGCTTCACCAAGGCTGAAGAACCTAGTCTGCCCTACTATTTACCCATGGTTCGAGGGAGAATAATTGGATTCATAGATTTCCCAAGGGTATTCGTGCTATGTGAAATGCAATCAGTCTCTTCCAAAATTTGAACTCGTGTTGCCGTGTCCATTTCCTACGACGATAACCATTACACCACGGGCACCTCCATGACTTGTTTATTTTTATCCGTAGCATTCTTGTGTAATTGACGTCAAGCTTTTTCTCCATATGTGTAGTTAGCGTCCAAGTAGTGCATCAATACAGCAGAATCGATACGACTGCTGCTTGTAAAAAACTGCGTTTTATCTTATCGGTCAGATCTGACTTCTATATGACCGATAGACTATCGTTAGCTGTTCATGCCTTGGCTAGTCGCGTGTTGATGTCTGTCTCGGTTGATGAGTCATTGCTTCCAAGGTAGGTGAACTTGTCTACTAGTTTCAAAGAACTTTAGTGTAGTGTGAAGATATCGCTTCTTTGATTAAAGCACATGTATTCCTATTTGTCTGCGTTGAAATGAAGTCCTCGGCGAGCAGCTGCTCGTTCCAGACTATGTAGTAGGGTTTTGGCTTGGCCGGGTGTATTTGCCAGAAACGTTATGTCATTTCCGTAATCCACGTCTGCAATTATATGGGCAGGGTATCTTCTGCTTCTTTCCTTTATTATCTTGAAACCGTTGTCTTTTATTTTATAAATAAACGTTCTAAGCACGTAGTCTACACAGATGATGAAGAGGTATGGGGCTCATGTGTCTCCTTACAGCACACATGCTACAATGTCGAAGTAGTCTGTATCTCTATCCGAGTAGCGGACTTTTACTTTCGTGTTTCTACATAGCATCATTATGACTGCTACAGTTTCTTTGGGTGGGCCGTTGGCGAGTAGTCTTTGCTCCATCTTCACTCTGTGTATGAAGTTAAAGGCCTGGCCGAAATCGACAAAAAAATTGTTGCCTCTTTTTTTTTTGCTCGTAGACCTTCAAGAATTCGACGGATAGTCAAAATTTACGACGTCGTAGATATGTTTCTCCTAAAGCCATTTTGATTCTTCCAAAGTATCTTCTCAGTTATTGGTTCTATGCAGTTGCGTCCTAGAGCATTGTATATCTTGGCCACGCTGGGTATAAGGGTTATACCTCGGTAGTTCTTGGCTAATCTGAGGTCGCCCTTCTTAGGGAAGTGGTATGCATCTCTTTGTCTATCTGTCTATTGTGTTTGGATTATATACGGCATTACAATGTCGTCGAATTCCCTGGTCTTCCATACTTTTGGGGTATTTCATCGAGCACTGCTGCTTTTAACTTTTCTTATTACTGAGTTGAGTTGTTCTTGCGTAAACTATCCTAGTTTGATGTCTAATTGATCACTAATAATTCTCGTGATTGGTTCATGAGTAACTTTCGGAGGTTTTCCGAAATGTTGTTTCCATAGTTGTAATCGTTCTTCTTAGCTGGCAGCTTTAAGTTTAGCTTTCCCATGATTCTTCCGTCTGCTTACTTCGTTTATCCTTTGCCATGCTATCCTACATAGTCTTTCTTCAACCGAGTCTCTAATCTTATTGATCTGATTTTGTATCTATTCCGTTTTTTCTTTTAGGTATATGTTAGCTAATTTATTTTGTGCCTTTTTAAATTCAGGGCATTGGTATTGGTTGGGTTCTCCCAATTGCATTTGGAAGCAGTTTTCACGTCAGCACGCTTTTTTCCTAACCGCTAATATCTCCGATGGAACTCTAGGTTCAGCTCTTTGTTTATTTTGTATGCATTCTGTTGCCGCTTCTAAGAGGTCATCGACGAAATTCTCATATTAGTCATCTGGAGTATGTGTTTCTGACTTTTCTTTTAGTCCATCGAATTTGTTTCTTAGTGTTATCGCATATTCTTCTCTGATATCCTTGTTATTAAGCAGGGACCAGTTATAGTGTACAGTGGTTGTGGTTCGGGCCGTATTCCTTCGTAGGCTTAGTCGTATCTTTGTACGGCCACTTACCACCCATCACGAAAACTATCCGAGTTAGACAAACCAGATACGCTGTACACTGCTGGAGAAGTAGAGACAAACTCATAGGGGACATACTCCCGTATACCCCTTCATATGGACGAGCAAAGGTAGGTTGACCAGCTAGAACCTACATACAGCAGCTCTGTGCCGATACCGGATGTAACGTGGAAGATCTACCGGGAGCGATGGAAGATAGAGAAGGGTGGAGGGAGAGGGTAAGGGAGATATGTGCTGGGGGCGATACAAGATGATGATGAAATGATCACTGAAGATGAGCAGCAATTAGATTGATAATTGCTCAAACTGGTGAGGATTAAATTGGTGCCCTGAAGATGAGCAACAATGAGCTTTAAAATTGCTCAAATTGGTGAGCATTGAATGCTTTTGAGTTAAACTTAAGAAATCTGGTATAAAAATGAATTTGGCGTTAAATAATCTACAAAAGTTGATATGTCATAAAAACCCAACCAACCAACCAATCAACCAATGTAATAATTCAACATGCTAAAGACAATGGCATGAAAGCCTTAGCAGTATTAAGAGAGTATTATTTGTCAAAAATTATTTTGTTATACACTGAATTAACTTATCTCTCCACGTTTTAAAAGCAAACAATCAGAGCAAAGAAATCTTGATTATGTTAAAAACGTCCGGGAAAATAGTAAATGATAGTTTATTAATAGTAATGGTATAGCATAAAATAGTATTTTAAATACAATGGCAGCAGTATTTAAACCGTTTACGATTATTATTACAAGGAAGGAGAAAGTTCTGACGTTCAACGAATTTTAGATCGATCTATAAAGTTTTGAACAAACTGGAAAATGATTAAAGAAAAAAACAATTCCAAGTACGACAAAAAATACAAGAACAAAAGTTACTGATATTTCGGTTTGCTATGATAGTCATCGTCCAGGCTGCAAATACAAATGTATTCGAAACATTAATTGCTATTTACTAACAAAAGGTCATCTCCAATGATAGCCTTCATCATTTAATTGATTGAACATTAAATAACAGAAGGTATCGTCAACAGATTGTTCGTCAAACTTAGCGAAGATAAAAATAATAACCAGGAGTATGTAGAAATCTGATGGAGTGGAAGCTGTAGAATACACCGGCCCAAATCATGTGCTAAATACAATTAAGATTGGGAAACTCGTGAGAATAACGTGGTGTCTAATAATTATTTCGTTATTTTCTTGTAAATATGTATCCAGTTCTACATTATTATTTAATAAACAAGAATTACCCTTGAGAGTCTGAAAATTTTACAATTGTTCGTTCATGATCTTATCTGTATCACTCAACACTTTCCAAAATAAATATTGAGGTCCTGTATCATGAATAGATACGAAAATATAGGTAAAATTCCCTGGGGAAAGTTGTATAGTTTTATCGGCCATTAAAACCGCTCATTTTTCTTTCCATATTTTCCTTCATGTTATACGTAAAGTGGCTTTGGATAATTTTTAAAAGAATTTACATGAATTTGTGGATTAGTCATATTTTAAGCACGTTTTTAATTCTTTTAAAGATGTTCTATTTCCATACATCTTATAAGAAATATTTCTATAATTTCTAAATTCAAAATAATGCAGATTCAAAACTTTGATAGATATCATTTTCTTTAAAACAAATACGATATCGGTTGATTTGTTTTATGACATGTCAAACCTTCCTGACCTCTCCAAACCCGACTGACTTGACTGCCCATATCACTGACGACTCAAACTGACGACTGTTTTGTCTGTGGGTATCTGTGTATATATAATTTCATAATGCCTACGCGTTCCTTCCGGTTCGCCTACGTGACCTGCTTCTGCTGTTCCCTTGTTTACCCAGCTTGAACATCCTGTTTAGAAATCCCCAACTTGACGGGTCTGTGAAGGGTCAATATGCAGGATAAACATATAATTAGTATTTAAGAATTTGCTTGAGTTTGATACCTGTACTCGAAACCACTTAATTGAGTTCAAAGAATTCGTAAATTTTCAATAGAATTATAGAATCACAATTTTTTCAAGTAATTGTATGGTTACAAGTAACAATACTTTGTTGGTATACACTTGAATTAATTCATTGACAATTTCCTATCTGAAATACAAAGAAATTTGAGATTAAATTCTGAGAAAAAAATTCAAATTACTGTAAAGTTTATAACCAGAGTTCGTGCCCGTGGTGTAATGGTTATCGTCGTAGGAAATGGACACGGTGACACGAGTTCAAGTCCTGGATGAGGCTAATTGCATTTCACATAGCACTAATACCCTTGGGAAGGGTATGAATCCAATTATTCTCCCTCCAGCTATGGGTAAATAGTAGGGCAGACTGTGTTCTTTAGCCTTGGTTAGGCAACTAGTCTAGGAGAAGGAAAACTCTGAATTCAAACCTGTTAAAGTCCGCTTAAAAATTGACCTTGTGTCATATCCTGCCCGAGAGGAGGGGTTGGTAAATATGTGTAACCAGAGTCCGCCATTTCATTTTAAGTTTGTTGGCTGATAAATACCAATCTCATGGCTACTGTAAATGCTAAAAACTGCATATCTGTAATATCTATTGACTCGAGACTAAGTACCAACCATTTGTGAATTACCAAGTTTTATTCTCAGATCTTCTAAAATATCATTTAGAAACGGGTGAAATGGTTAATGAGCTGGACATAGGACTCATAGTAAGCTCGTTAAAATACCTTTCACTCAATTATTTTCACTTTCTTTGCAACATCTCTACACTAAACGGTAGCTATCTGTAACTAGTAGACAATTTCACTTACCTTGGAAGAAGCAGTGTCTCATCAACACGCGACTAGCAAAGGCATGGACAGCTAAATATAGTCTATCGGTCACAGGGAACTCAGACCAGACCGATTTAATGAAACACAGTTTTTCAAAGCAGCAGTCGTATCGATTCTGATGTATGGACGCAGTACATGAACGCTAACTAAGCGTATGGAGAAAAAGCTTGACAGCAACTACACAAGAATGCTGCCAGCAATTTGAACAAGTCCAGGAGGCAGCACCCCACAAAGCAGCAGCTGTAAAACCACTTACCACCCATCACGAAATCTATCCGAGTTAGACAAACCAGAAATGCAGTACACTGCTGGAGAAGTAGGGACGGACTCATAAGGGACGTTCTCCTGTGGATCCCTTCAAATAAACAGGGTGACCAGCTAGAACATATATACAACAGCTCTGTGCCGATACAGGATGTAGCCTGGAAGACCTACCAAAGGGCGGTGGGAGAGGGTCAGTGAGATCCATGCTGATGGCGCAACATGATGATGATGTTCACTCTAGCTGAAATAATTTTGGGAAAGGCATGAACTCCTTTATCCCCTCTTCAGCTAAGGATTAAAAACAGAACCAGGACTTTTTAATGATAACAATAATTATTATTATAGTAATAAGGATACCGTCTTATCACGCTGAAAATACCGGTTACCGCTGATCACCGAAGTGAAGCAATACCGAGCCTAGTCATGACATGGATAGGTGACTGCTTGGGAATACCAATTGCTGCAAGAATTAATGAAGACGACAGTGATACGAAAAAAGAGAACCAGCCGAATAGCTGACTTTGTTGGGTGTGACTCCTTTTCGGAGATCTCACCAAAATGAGGCGCGTTGTAATATAATGGCCTTTGGGATTAGTTAGGCTGAGAACCTTTCGGCTACGCACAAGGGTTAGTTAGGTGCAACATTGATGCAGGTGTTAACACGCGCGCATGCTCGGCAGACGTGTCACTCAGAGATGTCACAATAAACAGGGTTACAAAGTGCGGGTGACGACACGCACCGGAAGCGCGCGGAGGATTTTGGGGATTTCGAAGAAATTTGAGAAAGCTGAAGCTAGACGCCGGACGAGACGGTCGACTTTCGCTGGCCCGCCGAAACCAGGCGAATTTGCACGCTATGGGCACCGCACCAGATAGGGGCCAGATGATAAAGATAGCATAAAAAGATTGTATCTCTTTCCTTATGTCGAAACCTTTAACTCAAAGATAATAAAAGGTTTCGTACCTGAACAAGTCGTTATGTGTTTTCAGATTTCGAGATCCTATGTTCTATGTTATATATAAATGAACATTATATGTTTATTTCACACATAGCCATATCATAACTATGGTACATCGTAATTGTTATCTCTTCACATCATCTCTGATTGGTGTCCAACTCTCGTCTTTACCTCGTCGCGTCTTTGACAGGTGGGTAAACATTAAAATGTTAATAGTAATTTGTGAACAATTATAGCTTCAAATGGATTTTTTAAATAATGTGTACACTGTTATAAAGGTTTCAACACAGCAATGGTCACAATTACACTGATTTACAAAGAAATTGAAGCAAGCACAAAAATACCCGTTTTTACCTAATTTGAGGGTGCTGAATTCAAATTTGAAATCCGGTTTTACTCTTCCCCTCTAGTTTTTTTAGATATGCATAGTGTGCATTTTGCGCATATACGGTACATAAAGGCGTATATGAATTCAGGGTTAATTCTAATATTGTGAGACTTATGGCTTATTTTTTAGTTATTATGCACTAAATGTAAGTGATAACATTACATTATATATATATATATATATATATATATATATATATATCAAGACGGATTTTGACAATTAAGGCACCAGGTCTCAATCCACACTCTGGCAGTCATTGGAAGAGGTTGTCTTGCAGGCGGCACAGGAGGTTGGTGTCCCTCAACTATCCTGTTACACATCTTTTGGGTTACTAAATATTAGTATTTAATTTTCAAATGCACATTTAGTTTTACTTTGTTATATTTTCAGATTCTCCAATAACTTCAAGCCCGTCAAAATGTCGAGGATGCCTCAACAAGGCCAATTCTTTCTTACCCACACCTCCAGTAAATAAGGATCTTCTTTCCTCATCACGGGAGGATTCTGCCGAGTCAATATCTTAGGAAGATATTGAGTCTACATATTCAGGAACAAGTGGCAATGAGACACACTGGATAACGCATGAAGACCTGAATGATCTTGCTCGTGATTTGTATCTGTCAAAACAGCAGTCAGAGCTCTTGGCTTCTCGGCTTAAACAGTGGAACCTAGACCAGGAAGATATAAGGATCACAGTTATAAAGGTTTCAAGACAGCAATGTTCATAATTATTTGTAAACAATTATAAATTCAATTATAACTCTTATTATAATTATGAAATCTTAAAGTCTCTTACTTGAAGTTTCACATGAAGCATAAAATCATTATCCAGAATTCCGTGAAATTTGGCTAATTAACTCTCTACAAAAACACCAAAGTGAAAGTACGTTCACCGGATGGAGACTCAAAATACTTTGACACTGTAGCCGGAGTACTACAAGGGGACACGCAAGCTCCATACCTCTTTATCATCTGTCTAGACTACGTGCTTAGAACATCGATTGATAAAATCAGAGAAAACGGCTTCGAGCTGACGAAGAAAAGAATCAGAAGGTACCCCGCAAAAACAATTACCCTACGCCTATGACATAGTGATACTGGCGAATACATCCAACCAGGCCGAAACCCTACTACATAGTTTGGAACGAGCCACCGTAGGCATTGGCCTCCATGTCAATGCACACAACACTGAGATTATGTGCTATAATCAAACAGGCGACATTTCCATATTAGGCGGAACCTCTCTGAAACTGGTAGACAAATTCACCTACCTAGGTAGCAGTGTCTCATCAACCGAAAAAGTCATCGACACGCGGCTAACGAAGGTATGGACAGCTATCGATAGATATCGATCATATGGACCTTTGACCTGACAGATAAAATGAAACGCAGTTTCTTCCAGGCAGCGGTCGTATTGATAATGCTGTATGGATGCACCACTTGGACGCTAACTAAACGGCTGGAGAAGAAGCTAGACGGCAATTACACAAGAATGTTGCGAGCAATATTGAACAAGTCCTGGTGGCAACACCCAACAAGGCACCAACTATACGGCTACCTGCCTCCCATCACGAAAACTATGCAAGTTAGACGAACCAGACATGCAGGTCACTGCTGGAGAAGCAAGGACGAGCTCACAAGTGACGTACTCCAATGGAGCCCCACATATGGCCGAGTAAAAGCAGGACGACCAGCGCAAACATACATACATACAGCAGCTATGTGAGGATACGGGATATAGCCCTGAAGACCTGCCGGAGGCAATGAACGATTGGGAGAAGTGGCGAGAGAGGATCAGGGATATCTGTGCCAACGGCACGAAATGATGATGTTGATGATTGTTAGACATATCATCAAGTGGGAAGATGCTAGTGCACGTTATCCTGACACCAAGAAAAAAAAAGTAAATATTGAATTTAAGGCAGGTCAAATATGGAGTAGATTATGGAATTTTCAGGTGGGAAAATGACGCAGGAGATAATAATCAACATGTCTTCACTTAGAGAAACATTAACCTTTTTTTTTCGTCAAGCAATTGGTATTCAGCATGTTCTAAATCAGATCATTTATCTTCCAGTCAATATCTGCGACAACTTTTTCCGCTTTTTTCACAAAAGCTTATTTTATCATGGAAAAATAGTCAGTTTTTATCTCTGACGCGCAATATTTGTTTAAATAGTATAATATGGTTGAACATCTGTTGTTTATAATTGTATGATTATTCCATTTCAGTTCAGAGTTTATTAAACAAATATATAAAAAAAAAAATTATCGTTTGCTTTGACTCTAAACAGCATCTGAGGCAGTTTTGAAGGATGTGAACTACACATTAATTGCTAATATACCACGGTCCACTCTGACTGGGAGTTTCTAGCACATGTTAGGATCCGACATATGGATCATATCTGTTCAGTGATTTATTAATCATTATTGTTAGTAGAAATACGCTGAGTAAATTGTTCGTATTTGATGGAAATGTTTGATGCTGGTTGGTTGTCTTTTATGGTTATAAACCCTAGTAGGTTATTTAATGCCAAATCCTCTTTGTACATATATATTAAATATATATTATTTGGTTTAGTTAGGTTTTATATCATATCAACCATTGTCGGTTATTTAATGCCAAATCTTCTTTGTACATATATATTAAATATATATTATTTGGTTTAGTTGGGTTTTATATCATATCAACCATTGTAGGTTATTTAATGCCAAATCCTCTTTGCACATATATATTAAATATATACGAATTGATTTAGTTGGCTTTTATATCATATCAACCATTGTAGGTTATGTAATCCTAAATTATCTTATACATCATTAAATATTTATAATTTGGTTTAGGTGGGTTTTATGGCATATCAACCATCATAGCTTATTTAATGCCCGATCCTCTTGGTACATATATATCAAGTATATATGATTTGAGTTCATTGGATTTTATGGCATATCAACTATTGTAGGTTATTTAATGTCATACCATCTTTATACGTGTATATAAAATATATATGAGTTAACTTAGTCGGATTGTATGCCATATCAACCATTGTCGATTATTTAATACCAAATGCTATTTATACATATGTATTGAGTATATAGGGTTTGGTTTGGTTGGATTTCATGGTATATCAACTATTGTTGGTGATGTAATGCCAAATCATCTTTATACATATATATTAAATACATATGGTTCAGTTTAGTTTGAATTTATGTCTAGTCATCCATTGTAGGTTATTTAACGCCACGTTTTCTGTTTACGACGTATATATATATATATATATATGGTTTGGTTTAGTTTTATGGCATATCAGCCATTGTTGGTTATTTAATGCCATACCATCATTATACGTATATATGAAATATATATGAGTTAGTTTAGTTGGATTGCATGGCATATCAACTATTGTAGATTATTTAAAACCAAATCCTCTTTATACATATGTACTGAGTATATAGGGTTTGGTTTGGTTTGCTGTTATGGTATATCAACTATTGCTAGTGATGTAATGCCAAATCATCTTTATACATATATATTAAATACATATGGCTCACTTTTATGTCTAGTCAACCATTGTAGGTTATTTAACGCCAAGTTTTCTGTATACGACGTATATATCTATATATATATGATTTGGTTTAATTTTATGGCATATCAGCCATTGTTGGTTATTAAAAGCCAAATCCTGTTTATACACATATAGCGTTGAGAAAATACAACCTACAATGATGGCAGCTACATTTAACGGAAACCCCAGAGCAACAGTCATCTCATGCTACAGCCCCACCAATGTTAGTGAAGAAAATGAACTAGTCACCTTCTACGATGAGTTATCCTCATTAGTGCGTAGCATCCCGAAACACAACATGTTAGTCATTGGCGGAGACATGAATGCCCAAATCGGGAAAAACGGAAACAACAAATACAGCCTCCACAACACGTCAAATAGGACTGGGCAACATCTAACAGATTTCATGATAGAAAATAGATTAGCATGCCTCAATACAAACTACCAAAAAAGAAAGGGCAAACTATGGACATACACGTACGCAAACAATACTAAAGCACAGATAGACTACGTCCTTATAAACAAGAAATGGAAGAATAGTGCATTGAATTGCGAGGCATACTCCTCTTTTGAGGGTGTGTCCACCGATCACCGAATAGTCACGGCGAAAATACGGTTAAGCCTACGAAAAAACGCCAAACGAACAGCGACCACCAAACACTATGACTGGGTCCTATTAAACAACAAAGATGTAAGAGATAAATACGTATTAGAATTAAGAAACAGATTCGAAACACTACAAGAAAAGACGGAAAAAAGTACACCAAACGACGAATACGAAAATTTCGTCAATGCACACCTCGAGACAGCAGCAAAATACATTCCAACAAAACTTAAAACTAAATATAGAGTCCCATGGGAAACTTTAGCGGTGAGAGAAAAACGTGCACTAGTGAATAGAGCCTCCAAAAACTATCGAAAAAACCCAACAAACACAAATGCCTTAATACTAAAAACGGCACAATATCAATTAGCAGGCATATATATAAAGGAACAGACAGAATACATTCAAAATCAGATAGATAAGATTAGAGACTCGGTGGAAGATAGACAATCTAGAATAGCCTGGCAAACAATAAACGAAGTGAGCAGAAGAAAGAACACAGCCAAAGCAAAACTTACAGCAGCAAACCAACAAGAAAGAATAAAACTGTGGAAACAGCTTTTCGAAAACTTACTTGGAAACCCACCAAAAATAACGCATGAACCAATCACCAGAATAATTAGCAAACAATTAGACATTAAACTAGGACCGTTCACACAAGAAGAACTCGACTCGGTTCTCAGAAAAATCAAAAATAGGAAAGCTGCAGGGCTGGACGAAATTCCCCCGGAAGTATGGAAGACCAGACGATTCGACGACATACTGCTCCGACACTGCAACGCAGTATACAATCAAAATCCGATAGATAGATGGATGAAGGGATGCATACCCACCTTCCCTAAAAAGGGGGACCTCGGATTAGCCAAAAACTACCGAGGCATAACACTTACATCCATAGCTGCCAAAATCTACAATACCCTACTACGAAACCGAATAGAACCCAAAATCGACAAAATACTTAGAAAAAACCAAAATGGCTTCCGAAGAAATAGATCCACGACCTCACAAATATTAACCATCCGCAGAATCCTTGAAGGTGTACGGGCAAAGAACCTACAAGCGACATTAATATTTGTCGACTTTACCAAGGCTTTCGACTCCATTCACAGAGGAAAGATGGAACAAATCCTACTAGCGTACGGCATACCTAAAGAAACCGTAACGGCAATAACGATTCTCTATAGAAACACTAAAGTAAAAGTACGATCACAGGATGGAGACACAGAATACTTTGACATTGTAGCAGGAGTACCACAAGGGGACACACTGGCCCCGTACCTCTTTATCATTTGTCTAGACTACGTACTTAGAACATCGATTGACAAAATCAAAGAGAATGGCTTCGAACTGACGAAGAGAAGAAGCAGAAGATACCCCGCAACAACAATTACCGACGCCGACTATGCCGATGACATAGCGATACTGGCAAATACACCTGACCAAGCCGAAACACTTCTGCATAGTTTGGAACGAGCAGCAGCAAGCATAGGCCTCCATGTTAATGCACACAAAACGGAATATATGTGCTATAACCAAACGGGGGACATCTCCACTCTAGAAGGAACCCCACTTAAACTAGTAGACAAATTCACGTACCTAGGAAGCAGCGTCGAATCAACCGAAAAGGACATCGAAACGAGGTTAACGAAAGCATGGACAGCTATCAATAGGCTATCGATTATATGGAAATCAGACCTAACCGATAAAATGAAACGCAGTTTCTTCCAGGCAGCGGTCACATCGATACTGCTATATGGATGCACTACATGGACGCTAACAAAACGGCTGGAGAAGAAACTAGATGGCAATTACACAAGAATGCTGCGTGTAATCCTGAACAAGTCCTGGCAGCAACACCCAACAAGACACCAACTGTACGGCCACCTTCCCCCTATCACTAAAACTATTCAAGTTAGACGAACCAGACATGCAGGTCACTGCTGGAGAAGCAGAGATGAACTCATAAGAGATGTACACTTATGGATCCCCACACACATGGCCGCGCAAAAGCAGGACGACCAGCTCGAACGTACATTCAGCAGCTATGTGAGGATACAGGTTGTTGTCCTGAAGACCTACCTAGGGCGATGAACGATAGGGAGGAGTGGCGAGAGAGGGTTAGGGATATCCGTGCTGCCAGCACGAGATGATGATGATGATATATATATATATATATATATATCTTTTGTAAGCTTTTCAGTAAAAAAACAACCTCAAACGAACCAGAGATCTTTTTGGCACACAATTAAATACTTTCAAGTTTTACACAGTTTACCAGCAGTCATTTGCCCATATCATCATCATCACAACGTGCCGCTAGCACGGATATCCCTGACCCTCTCTCCACACTTTTCCTTATCATTCATCCCCTCCGGCAGGTCTTCAGGACTACATCCCGTATCCTCACATAGCTGCTGTATGTATGTTCGTGCTGGTCGTCCTGCTTTTGCTCGGCCATATGCGGGGGTCCATAGAAGTAAATCACTTATGAGCTCGTCCCAGCTTCTCCAGCAGTGTCCTGCATGTCTAGTTCGTCTAATTTTAATGTTTTTTGTGATGGGTAGTATATGGCCGTACATCTGCTGCTTCGTTGGGTGCAGCCACTAGGAATTGTTGAATATTGCTACGACTCCGGACCAGAGTGGACTTGGGAGCTGTGGCAATGAAGTGGTACTCTGCATTCTCCATACCTCCAGCATTACTAGAACCTCAACATCATATTGTTTAGTGTCATACCCAGGACACTCGTTGGAGGAGGGGGTCGTGAAGCTCTGTAGAGGTGCAGTCTGAGTATTCTACAGATTCAGTTGACTGAGCAAGGAATTTTTAGTGTTACATAGAAATACTTGAAACCATATAACTGTATGTAAACAAATGATTTCAATTAGATGGCATAATAAATGTTAAATAGTAATGTTCAAAAACGTTTCAATTCATGTAAATATTGTTTAGCGATGGAGAAATGGTGAAGATTCAACAATGCTTTTATTTATATAAAAATGATTCTCGTTATTATTCGTAATGTCCAAAATTGACTGTAAGCGTGAAAAAAAGATAAAAAACGAAGCACTCAAACACAGACTGATGGTTGACTGCTATTTTTACCTTTTCTTAATTCAAGTTGTGATTCTCTATTCAGTGACTTACGTCTTGGCCTCTTTGACGGGAGGTTCTTAGCCGTGGGCGAACATCTGCACCCCCGACTTCTGAGCAAGTGCCGCTCGCTCTCCAAACCCAACTGACTTGACAGCCCTTATCACTGAAGACTCTAACTGACGACTGTTTGGTCTGTTGGTATCTGTAATTCCATAATGCCTACGCGTTCCTTCCGGAACGTTCTCCTACGTGACCTGCTTCCGCTGTTCCCTTGTTTACCCTGCTGGAACATCCTGTTTAGAAATTCCCTACTTGATGGGTCTGTAAAAAGTCATTATGTTGTATAAACATATAATAAATATTCAAGAATTTTTTTGAGTTAGATAGCTGTACTGGAAACCATTTAATTGTATTCAAACAATTCCTTAATATTCAATAGAATTGTCTTTAATTGGAATCATTTTGAGATGAGGCTTCTTAATCTGAGAATTAATTATTTATTTATTGCGGATTTTTTGTCCTCATCTTGGTAGTTTTTGTGTTGTTTCACTCCGTTTCAGCCAAATTTCACCTCTGGCCTTCTTCAGGTGATTAACCGCAACCTCGGATAGGAATGCTGAGCCTTGTTACCGATAGTTGTTGTCTATCGCACCACGTTTTTGACCAAGTAAACCTCTGGCCAGCTTGTGTAGCATTTGAAACCGCTATATTCTGATAATGCTCACCTGGAACCGTAGAGACTCAACGCCTCTATCCGCTGCGCCACGGGCCCCAAAGGGCGATCAAGGATGAATTTTTTGGTCTTATAAATCCAATTATTTGTTCTCCTTATCTGGTGATCCATAGTAGGGTCCGTACAGAATTTGTAATTGTCTTTAATTGGAATCATTTTGAGATGAGGCTTCTTAATCTGAGAATTAATTATTTATTTATTGCGGACTTTTTGTTCTCATCTTGGTAGTTTTTGTGTTGTTTCTTCTTTCAATAGAATTATCAATGTTTTAGAGCAATACTTTGAATAATCTAACTCTCTCAACAAATAATTATCATTAATAGGATTCTTAGTGTTAGATATTAATTTGTAATCAATATTAAATGTACGGTTGTTATAGAATATCTAGTAGTCTAAAGAATGCTTTCTGATCTACGTCTATCTGATTTGTATATATATATATATATATATATATATATATATGTGTGTGTGTGTGTGTGTGTGTGCGTGTATCTTTTAAAAACACATTTTTAATGTGTTTCACCCATCTTATTCGGACGCTAGCTGGATATATATATATATATATATATATATATGTGTGTGTGTGTGTGTGTGTGTTTATGTGTGTGTGTGTGTTTGTGTGTGTGTGTGTGTGTATCTTTTAAAAACGCATTTTTAATGTGTTTCACCCATCGTATTCGGACGCTAGCTGGATATATATATATATATGTGTGTGTGTGTGTGTGTGTTTATGTGTGTGTGTGTGTGTGTTTGTGTGTGTGTGTGTGTGTGTCTTTTAAAAACACATTTTTAATGTGTTTCACCCATCGTATTCGGATGCTGACTGGATATATATATATATATATATATATATATATGTGTGTGTGTGTATGTGAGTGTGGGTGTGGGTGTGTGTGTAGGCATGTATACATACAACATACCGGAGGCGGAAGCTAAATTAAGAATATTCTAATATAATAAAAGACGACTCTATTATAAAACAAGATTAATTTTAATTTTCGAAATAAACAACAATACTAGATGATGCGGTACAAAACAGTAAATTTACTCTATATGGCTGCCATTTTTTAAAATTATGGTACCAATACACGTTCGAAAAGTTTTTCATGCCTTCAAAATAAATTCTTCAAACCTTTTTTTAAATTCCTCCTCAACGGACACCTTAAGCGAACCACTGGATGGGAAGTTGCATTTGTTTTGTATTCTAAAACGCCCCATATAGTTTAATCAAGGAAGGTCAGGGCAGTGCTTAATGTAGGTCATAAAGAAACTCCAATTATTTCTGATTTTTTAAAAATTTCTCCTTTAAACAAATCATTGATTCTTTGTCTTTTTTTTCTTGCTCACTCATATGGCACTGAGTTTTGTCGAAATAGTGCTTGAATAAAAGAGCTAATCATAAACATTTAGATTCATCACGTTCTTTTTATCAAAAATTGGACAAAAAGAAAAGATACTTTTAAAAATTATTTCATATATTACTTCCACAACTTATATATATATATATATATATTGAGAGAGAAAGTGAGGAGACTGCCAAAAAATGCATACACACTTTAGGATATAAATCTTACCATCAATATATAAATTTTATGGAAACGAACAATCTTTCTTTCAACAAGATTTTGCCCTGCCATACTGCCACTAAGATGAGCGAGGTCACGTCAAAGCAAGGACACTGTCTAGGACGAAGAGGTGCAATCAAATTTCCCTCACCTTTTGATTTAACATATGTAGATTTTTACCTTTGGGGGAACACAAAAGATGACGTGTGTTGCAGAAACCCGACTGCATTTCCGGAACTAATTCAAGAAATTGAAAATACATGTGTAGAAATCCCACTGGACAATTAGGCCAACATTTCTTAAGTTGTTGGTCAACGTACACATAAATGTATGGAAGCTAATGTCTACCATTTTGGAGTTTTCTTGTAATTGCACAGCCCAAAGGTAATTTATTTTAATCTCAGAATTTTTGAATAAATTTAGTATTAAAATATTTATACAGATTTGTACTTTCCTGAAGCATTCAGACTTTTTTGGTTTGTTTGTTTTGGTTTTATGTCATTTCAACCTTTGTAGGTTATTTAACGCTTAATCCATTTTATACAAATAAACAGTTCTGTTTCAAATAACTCAGTTTGACATAAGTACACTGTTTAATTGTCAAAAACATTTCTATTCCAAGCTATTCAGTTTATTGAGTTTTGATTAAAACCATTTAGTTTAGTATAAATATAGTTTTTATTAGGCACAGTTAAATGTCAAAAACAGTTCTATTTCAAATAATTCACTTTAGCATACAAAACAGTTCCATTTCAAACAATTCAGTTTTGTATAAATATGTTTTATGACCACACACAAACAAATGTCAAAACAAATTTCAAACAATTCTGTTTAGAATAAGTACAGTATCCATGTCAAAAACAGTTTTTTTTTCAAACAGTTCAGTTTAGCATTGGTATGCAGTTTACATGTCAAAAGAATTCTATTCCAAGAAGGTCAATTTAGCATAAGAACGCAGTTTAGTTCTATTTGACCCATAGGTAGGACCCTATCAGGTGCTACCACCCGGTCCAGAGAGGACCTGGGAGCAATGACATTGAGGGGGTACTCCACATTCCCCAAAGCTCCAGCGTTACTGGAATCTCACCATCATATTGTTAAGTGCCATACCCAGAACAGTCGTTTGGAGGGGGTCTTACTCCTCAGCAGAAAATTGTCCAGTCGGCTGGGGCTGTAGAATACACCGACTGCTTCTCTGCAGAGGGGTAAGACCCTGCAACGAGTGTCCTGGATATGACACTAAACAATCTGATGGTGAGGTTCCAGCAATGCTGGATCTTTGGGGAATGCGGAGTACCCCTTCATTGCCATTGCTCTCAGGTCCACTACCTGATAAGGGTTCTATCTATGGGTTAAATAGGATTAACAGCATACTCATGTTAAAATGAATTATTTGAGTAAAACTGAATAGCTTGAAATAGAAATGACTTTTACAATTAAACCGTACTTACACTTAAACTGCGTGCTTATGCTTAACTGAATTATTTGAAATAGAACGGCTTTTCGACATTAAAACTGTATTTAGACTTAACCGAATTGTTACATACAACTGCTTGAATAGTTAGAAATGGAAATGTTTTTGACCATTAAACTGTGTACGTATGCTAAACTGAATTGTTTTAAATAGAATACATTATTTACATAAAAATGGATTTGGCGTTTAATAACCTACAAAGGTTGATATACCATAAAACCCAACAAACCAACTAACCAACCATCTGCTGAAAAGCCGTCGGTGTATTCTACAGCCAAATGGGCAATACTTTTTTGTTTCACTTTATCTATCAATATATATAGGAGTGTGTGAGTGTGTGTGTGTGTGTGTTTATTAACCTCTCCCTGATAGCAGGATGTGACACAAGGTCAATTTTTCAATCAAAGTTTAATGGGGTTTAATTCAGAGGCTTTTTTTCCTTTTATTTGTTTGCAAACAGTTGAATCGTTAACCTGTTCTATTTAATCAAAAGATTGTAACCAATCAAGAACTACGATTCTGGGTGAGAGTGAACCTGGGAGTAGTGACAGAGAAAAGGTAATTCACATACCCAAAATTCCAGGACTGGAAGCGAACTATCAGTTAGTTTATGGTAATATCGTTTCCATACAAAGACAAAAGAGCTCTGTCTTCCCAACTATTTCACCCATAGCATTAGAGAGAATAGTTTGATTCATACCTTCTGCAAATGGTATTTTAAAAGCAAAATTATCATCAAGCATCTGAATTCGACTCTCCGTGTGCATTTCCTACGACGATATCCTCTCCTTTTTTGGTATATGTTCATATATTAATAGGCCAAATGGTATCATGGCTAGATTTTGGCAATTGGCCCGGGACACCGGGGTTCAATCCTAGGTCGAGTCATACCAAAGACTCAAATAATGGTACTTGATCCCTCCTTGCTTAACAAACAGTATTATAAGGTATGTATAAAGGGTAGAGTGGAGCAATCCAGGGAAAGGAGTGGGGCCCTTACCTACAACACCGTGTAGTAGCTGTTAAAAATGAAGAGTTCTGGTCACCCTCGACCGCGATGGATCTGTAACATAGCCATATATGAATACGTAAAATAGACATATTCATAGCAGTACGCAAAACGTTCATAATGTCCATAACGCACATATAGATAACATAGAACATCGGAATCCCGAAACTCGAAAAACGCTTACGACTTCTTTGTTCTGGTACGAAACTTTTTTATTACCTTTGAGTTGAAAGGTAATTCGACATCAGGAGAGAGATACACCTGACTTTTCCATCTGCCCCAAACCACGTGCGCACCCGACACAAGGCCACGGCGAGCAAGCGAAAGTCAACCGTCTTCTCCCGAGGCAGAACTCAACTCAAATCCACTGACTTTTCTCAAAATCTCCCCAAATCCTTTGCTCACGCTTCCGTTGAATGATGTCATTCACATCCCTCCGGTCACAATTTTCTATCTGGGATTTTTATTTTGATATCTCTGAATGACACATCCTCCCCGCGCGCGCGTCAACACCTGCGTTCAAGTTTGCACCTAACTAACACATGCGCTAAGTGAAAGGTTCTCAGCCTAACTAAACCCAAAGTAAGGATATATAAAATGAAATCCCTCGGCCATTATATTACAGATCGCTAACTTTACTTTTTTCAAATATATATATCTATACACAAATAGATACATGGAAGTAAATAATTGAAAATGAATCTGACATTATGTAGGAAATAGAAAAACAAAGTAACCCAAAATGTGATGAATTTATTACAAAATAAAATCAACGTTAATACGTTTCGGTTTTAGTAAACCATCACCAGGCCTTTTGTTGTAACACCATATATTTAAAAATAATAATACAGGCGGACTCTGTTGTTCTTGATACGAGCTGGTGTATTTCTTTCTGCTTTCAACCTTTGGCAACACGAGGAGAGAGAAACAAATTATAAGGGCCTATTCTAACCATACGGTTCATCTTGTAGTGTCTAAGATTGCAATTCATCTCTGTCGGTCGAGACCCAAACTGATCTGATCTCACCAGATCCGAAAAACTTAACTGGTCTTTTCGACGGTCCTATCTCAACTCTATCTTTTTCCAGAATCCTGAAATTTTCAGACTATCTCTTCCATGTCTGACGTCATACAACCATTTAATTCACTCTAATTACGCCTCCAAACCCATTTCCTCTCTGGGAGTTTATTATGACAAATGATGATTGTCATATCCTTTCTGCGTGAGCATGCGAGTATGACACCGGACTATGGCACCTGGACCAAGAGACGCCGAGTAGTTCAAAGCCTTACCAAACTTAATAATAAAATATAACAAAAAATGATTTATATAATTAATCATTAGCTCAATAATATAACAATTAAAGATGGTGAAACTGTCGGGTACCCACGATAAAGATAATCATGATATCAATCCAACGGTAATACAAATGCATATTCAAATACAGTCAAATACAAATGCACAGGCGGACTCTGGTGTTTAAATATGAACTCATTTATTTATATATATTTACCAATCCCTCCGCTCGGGCAGGATATGACAAAAGGTCAATTTTTAAGCGGAGTTTGACAGGTTTGACTTCAGAGTTTTCCTTCTCCTAGACTAGTTGCCTCATCAAGGCTGAAGAACCTAGTCTGCCGTACTGTTAACCCATGGCTGGAGGGAGAATAATTGGATTCATATCTTTCCCAAGGGTATTAGTACTATGTGAAATGCAATCAGTCTCGTTCAGGATTTGAACTCGTGTCGCCGTGTCCATTTCCTACGACGATAACCATTACACCACGGGTACGAACACATTTATTAATTCCTTGACTTCAGCTCTTCGATACGAGGAGAGAGACAAACTTCTTAAAAGTCTTTCGTAATCATACTATGCTAACAACACCCCCAACCTTCGGCACATCACGTGGTGTTTTAGAACTCAATTCATCTTCGCTGGTCGGGAACTGCAAAGCTTAACCGCCGCCGCAACGGTAGAAAACTCAATTCTCTGGCAGAGAACCCCATTCTCGGCCCCAATGGCAAAACCCCAATTGTCTGCCTGCATGGCCCAATCTCAAATCCTCAACTGCCAGGTCGAACCCCAACTTCTCAACACCATGGTCGGACCTCAACTGAATCTTTTTCAAAATCTTCCAAATTCTAAGCCCATCTCTTCTGGGCATGGCATCAGCCACACTCCCGCCCTATTGCCTGTCTGGGGTTTATTATGACAATGGTGATTGTCATGTCATTTGCGTACGAGCGTAAACTGCACCAATTGACCACAAACCTGAACTCTTAACCCGAATAGTTCTAAGCCCAACCAAACTGAATGATAAAAATAAATGAAAAATGATTAAAATATTTTAAAAAATCATTCCTTAAATATATAACAAAACAAGAGTTGATAGTACAATGATGGATGTTTTAATAAAATACAATAAAAGGGGAAAATAAAAATATATTAACAAAGAAAGACCATATAGCTTCTATCATTCGATCAGCATTTTTTTTGGTAAACCTGTCTCGTGATTGGCACGGGTAAAGATGGTTAAATGTGTGATGTTTAAATATATAGAGTTTCTAGGAGATACAATGTTTTTTCTATTTCCTCCACACACACACACACACACTTATATATATATATATATATATACATATATATATATATATATATATATAAATGCAAAAACAATTCGATTCTTACTTTTTTACTCGAAACACAATCTGTAGTTTATATATATATTATCCCAGGATTGTGTTCTTTATTTCGATGTCAAATCACATAAAACTACTTTTGCAATGGAGTATGAAAGTGTAAATTGAATTGCTTGAGTTGATAGTTCCAACTTTACTCTCACTAATTCCCTGCAATGTCACACGGGTGAGAAAATGTCGTCGATAATAAGAAAATTGTTTCCGTATTGTAATTTCAGCAATGAAGAGCCGAGAACAATTGGGGTTGCAGTGACGAACAAACAGAGTATACAGAGTAACAAAAGGTGATCCGAACAAGAACAAAGGTAGTTGATGACAGGACACGAAGATGAAAGACAACGAAAGAAATAATCAGGAGATAACCACCAGATGATCAAAGGTAGAGTACAGAGAAAAAGCTTGACGATAATTGCTCAAGAATGCTACGAGCTATATCAACACGTGCTCGAAGCAACATCCAACAAAAAAACCGCTGTACAGCCAGCAAACACACATCTCTAAAACAATCTAAATAAGACGAATAAGACATGCGAAACACTGCTGGAGAAGTAAGGACGAACTCATAAGTGACGTTATTCTATGGACTCCATCACACGGACGTGCAAATGTTGGACGACTAACTAGAACTTATATTCAATATCTCTGTACGTAGGTAGGATGTAATCAAGAAGACCTGCCGGAAGCGACGGATGATAGAGACGAATGCAGAAAAAGAGAGAAAGAGAGAGACAAAGACAGTGAGGGAGAGAGTCAGGAAAAGCCGTGCTAGCAGCATGATAAGATGATGACGATGATATATGTACTAGCTGAGGTACTCAGTCTATGAAAGGACTAAAAGGATTTTAGGAGCTGTGGAAAGTGAGTTAAAAGAGAAAAGGTGGAGAAAGCAAGGAATTAAAATCAACTCCTCCTCCTCCTAACCTCTTGGTATCCATCCATCTTGAGCATTTCTGTGGGGGAAAAAGCATTTTTTGTTAGCTGCTACTAAATGTACAACAGCAAGTACTTTTACTGAAAGAGAGAGAGAGAGAAAGAGAGAGAGAGAGAAAGAGAGAGAGAGAAAAAGAGAAAGAGGGGAGGAAAAGGGAGAGAGAGAGAAACGAAAAGTTTGAACAGAATTTCCCAACTTTGTACCCAACAGTTTCTTTCTCATGCACCTACCATTAACTAGTTACTACTAATAGTGTGTGTGTGTATATATATATGTATATATATCTATATATACACACACAAACTGAAGTATCTTGTCCATGACCAGACAAAGGATTTTAGGAACAATAATGAATGAGATAGAATGTTGTGGAGAGAGAAGTGAAAAATTTAAAAATGCTTACTTATTTGTAGTTGAAAGATTTCGCCTATTGATTCAAATGAAAAGTATTCTTTTTATTTTGTTAGGTTTAAAATATTTTCATAATTGTTTGTTTTCTTCTATTAATTCGAATTTCTTAAAACCAGTAATCATTTACAGAACACTTTTTAAATAAATATTTCTAAAAAAATTCTAATTTTTGTTCAACTAAAAAAAATTTACTGATGGTATAATCTAAGAATCCACAGTCACCATAACTTTTTTTTTATAATATCATGGTAAACTTTTTTATTCAGTTCTTATTTGTCCATTGAGTTACAACGATAAAATCTATAAGTGTTAAATTTATTAACTTGATTATATATGACATCATTAACATCCTCATCTGCAAGTGGTGCTGCAAGTACAACGGCAACAACAAATAGATATGAAATTATTTTCCTCTGTTAATCACCGGCTCATTGGCCTAGTGAGTAGAGTGTCTGGTTCAATCCCAGGTAACGTCATGCCAAAAACTTTAAAAATGGTACTTGAAACCTCCTTGCTTAACACTCAGCAATATAAGGTATTTATCAAGGGTAAGGTGGAGCAATCCAGAGTAACGCCCTCCCCTACACCCCGGTGTAGTAGCTATTGGAAAAGCAGGCTTGTGGTTGTCCTCGACTACAAACGCCAACTTTTACTTTATATCTAATCTCACCAGCTCATTGGTCTAATGGGTAGAGTGTTCGCTAATGGTCCGGGAGACCTGGGTTCAATCCCAGGTCGTGTCATAGCAAAGACTTTAAAAATGGTTCTTGATACTTCCTCGCTTAATACTTAGCAAAGTATATATCAAGGCTAAAGTGGAGCAATCCAGGGAAAGTAGTAGCGCTCTTCCCTACACCTCGGTGTAGTAGCTATTGAAAAGGGAGCCTTCTGGTCGCCCTCGACTACGGTCGCCAACTTTACTTTACTATTATATCTAATCTACAAGCCAGGGCATGGTAAGACAGAATAAGGGAGAGATATGACGATAAGGCTCTTACTCCAAAGCTACCTAAAATATCAGTAGTAAATAAAAGTCCAGACGAAGAAGAGCATTTGAACTCAGGAGCCAAGTGGAAGAAATATGTCAATATTGGTCAGTATGTCTTTAATTCCAATTTAAAATGCTGAATTTTACAAAATGTTATGCTGTATTTTGTTTGTAAAATAATGCTTAAACTATGCGTTTTAAATGTAAAGGCACGCTTACTCTACTGTAAAGCCAATTGATATTAAGCCTATCCACATGTCAGCGAACAAGGCAGAATGTTTTTAAATATCTTCTATCGAATAATTTAAAAATTCGTAAAGAAAGCCCTAACAGTAGTTTAGAAGAAAAAGCCTAGAATGCTACTACAGCCCCCCCCCTCAGAAAGGGGAAAAGAAAAAAAAAAAAAAACCAACAAAAACGAATTGTCCCCTTCACCCCACTAGACCGCCCCCAAAGCTACCTAAAATATCAGTAGTAAATAAAAGTCCAGACGAAGAAGAGCATTTGAACTCAGGAGCCAAGTGGAAGAAATATGTCAATATTGGTCAGTATGTCTTTAATTCCAATTTAAAATGCTGAATTTTACAAAATGTTATGCTGTATTTTGTTTGTAAAATAATGCTTAAACTATGCGTTTTAAATGTAAAGGCACGCTTACTCTACTGTAAAGCCAATTGATATTAAGCCTATCCACATGTCAGCGAACAAGGCAGAATGTTTTTAAATATCTTCTATCGAATAATTTAAAAATTCGTAAAGAAAGCCCTAACAGTAGTTTAGAAGAAAAAGCCTAGAATGCTACTACAGCCCCCCCCCCTCAGAAAGGGAAAAAGAAAAGAAAAAAAAAAAAAAAACCAACAAAAACGAATTGTCCCCTTCACCCCACTAGACCGCCCCCAAAGCTACCTAAAATATCAGTAGTAAATAAAAGTCCAGACGAAGAAGAGCATTTGAACTCAGGAGCCAAGTGGAAGAAATATGTCAATATTGGTCAGTATGTCTTTAATTCCAATTTAAAATGCTGAATTTTACAAAATGTTATGCTGTATTTTGTTTGTAAAATAATGCTTAAACTATGCGTTTTAAATGTAAAGGCACGCTTACTCTACTGTAAAGCCAATTGATATTAAGCCTATCCACATGTCAGCGAACAAGGCAGAATGTTTTTAAATATCTTCTATCGAATAATTTAAAAATTCGTAAAGAAAGCCCTAACAGTAGTTTAGAAGAAAAAGCCTAGAATGCTACTACAGCCCCCCCCCTCAGAAAGGGAAAAAGAAAAGAAAAAAAAAAAAAAAACCAACAAAAACGAATTGTCCCCTTCACCCCACTAGACCGCCCCCAAAGCTACCTAAAATATCAGTAGTAAATAAAAGTCCAGACGAAGAAGAGCATTTGAACTCAGGAGCCAAGTGGCACTGACTCTTCGTTATTCACGCCGTTACTTTGATTCGTGCAAGAATAAGCCTACTCGTTATTCACGCCGTTACTTTGATTATTACGATTTGGATTACTAAAAGTTAAAACATTGTTATTATCTCGGTAAGACTTGTTTTTTTTTTTTCCGTTGGACTTGATTTTTTCTTTTTTCAAGCTTACCTGAGAAGTTGTTACTTGTGACAATTTTGGTTTAATTTGGATTTGTCACTTGCTTTCGTTATCCGACGTTTGTTTCTCTTGTGGTCGGACTTGTTTTCCTTTCTTAAGTGTTTTGTCTTGAGTGTTTTTTAATTTTTCAGGGGGTATCTACGTGTTCTAATCTTTTTGTATTTATTCCGGCGTGTTGTACTATTGTCTAATTTTATAATTTTTACTTTTTTGAACAGTAGAACCCCCCACACACACACACACTTGCAACAGGTGTGGGCCTTAGTTTACCCTCCTGGCTGCAAGCCCTACTGCAGTCATGGAGGGTTCCACTTCCAAAAAAAATGAAGACAACATTGAACCCTCAAAGGAACCCTCACAAGAGAGTTTAATTGGAGAGAATTGGCCATCACTACCGATCCCTGCTGATTCTCCAAGAACAATAGTGGACACATCACAGGACAGTCCAATACAGCCGGCCCAAAAGAGCCCCACACCTTGGAAGGGCCAGCAGAGGGGACCTGCCGACTATGAAAGGGATAGGGTAGAGAAGTACGCAAAGTACTTCAAAGGCAATGAAATTCTGCCCATCCCTGAATTAGTTGAAAAATTCACACCTAGGATCCTCTCGCTGGTCGTTTCGGATCTCAAAACCAAAAGGCTAGTGGGGCTCAAGAAAGAGACGTTTGAGGAGCTGTTGAGGAAGGCGGGCATCCCATGCCAGTACTTCTGTCGCAAGAGTTTTGCGACATGGGATGTCCTCCTTCCTACGGAAGAACAAGCCGCCAAGTTGGCGGCTAATAATATAACGACGAAGTATTTCAGGTTACAGCCGGAATATAGGGGCACCCGTAGGCTCCGAGTAACCATCTGTAACGTCCCGCCCCTCATTTCTGGGGAGGTTTTGGCCGCTTATTTAAGCTCGTACGGCCAAGTGGAGGAGTATAACCTCCTCAGATCCCCAGCCGGGACAGCCTACGGGGATTATGCCTTCCGGCTGTGCCTGACGAGGGATGGCTTCAAAGCCATCCCCGAGATTCTAATCAGCGGAGACCGGGAGATGATCGTGATGGTGGAGGGGCGGAGACCGAGGTGTTGGTCCTGCAAAAAGATTGGCCACATCTCGAAGTTCTGCCCCGAGAAGCCAGAGAATGCAGCAACAGCAGCAGCAGCAACAACAACAGCAACAACAACAGCAGCAACAGCTTCAACAGCCACCATCAGCAAAACAGCGGAGACCCAGGATCCGAGTCAGGACCAGCCCAAAACAAATGACAAAGAGGGCTGGTCCGAGGTGACCCGGAGGAGGAGGGGTTCCCCCAAACAAGGGGAAAAAGGCTTAATTTCACCCTCACCTCAAAAGCAGACCAAGCCACCGGAACCAGTACCAGCAGCAGCAACAGCGGAACAAGCAACAACGCCAACAACTAAGAAAGGGCCACAGACCCCAACAACAACAACAACAAAGGCAACATCAACAACACCAGTATCACCAACATTGGCCAAAAAGAAAAAGAAAAAAAAACCCAAGGAAGACCATGAAAACATGGAAACAACAACAAACTTGAAAAGAAGAAGAGACAGCGGGGAGGGGGCTGCCAAAAAAGTGCGTGCAGGACCTTCCGACACCGAAGACCCTTTAGAAGGCCCTTCAAATGCACATCACCAAAAGCAGCCCCTCCCCCAACAAGTTCCAATGCAGATACCACTGCTGGCTCCTTTTCCGCCACTCTCGTTACCACCACCTCCCCTACCACTTCCGCCAATGTTCCCTCCTCAATATTGCATTCCTCAGAATGCTCCCTCTGACTCGCTACAACCCCCACAATTTTTACAACCGCCATTACCACCACCACAACCACCACAACCTCCCCTACCAACAGAAACACCCCCACTTCATCCCCGCCGACATCAAATTGTGCATATAAGGCGAGCACAATCCCTGGAAAGGCCGTCCCCCCCAAAATTACCCAGGTCACTATCGTTACCATCCCTGAGTCCAATGTCTTCTCCAGAACTCTTCCCAAAATGGACTCCCATCCAAACAAACCCCCAGACTACATCATCTCCACATCCAAAAGAGGCGGCAAACGATGCCGAGAAAGACAAACAACAAAAGGCAAAACATTTTTGCACCGTTGGTGCAGAAGCAGTAACGGACCATCTATTGAAAAAGATGTTAAAGCCGTTACTGCAACTGGAAAAAGTGGAAAAGAAAAAAGTTAACAACCCTTTTAATTTTAAGAGTGCAGCCATGGTGACCACTTTCATCCGTTCAGCTGGTGACCGTACCAAGGGCGTATGGAAGTTCTTGGATACGGTCCGCCAGACCGACACGGGTGTAAAGCTGGCGGAATTGGAGCACTCTTCCTTGAAAAGATGCTTGCCTTTTTGCTCAGGGAGGGTCCCTATCTTAGTTCACCCCTCCTTTTATAGAGCCCTAAAAGTACGGTTCCCGCTGGATGTCGGCGGAGTGTCTAGGGATGGCCGAGTGAACACTGAGCTCGGCACCGGCTCTCTGAGACAGGCCGTTGGCATCCTCACCCCTGGGGATTTCCGGCCCATAGTCGACACTGAATAAGGTAAGTCGGATTGATGACTTTAAACGTTGCCAGTTTGAATGTGAGGGGACTGAGGGATTCAAGCAAGTGTGCGCGCTTGCTTGGTGAACTCAAGAACCTCTGCGTAGATGTTGCTGCAGTGCAGGAGACCCACTTCACTTGCGAGGCTGACTGTCGGGTGCTGGAAAGCGACTTTAACGTTTTCTCAGCATACGGCAGCAACTTCAGCGCTGGGGTCTCCTTGCTAGTTGGACGCAGCCTTGATGCTGATGTTGACGTTGTTTTTGCAGGTGACGGGGGCCGGTTGGTTGTGGCCGATGTTGCCGTGAAAAGTTTCAAGTTTCGTCTGGTTGCGGTTTACGCGCCCAATATCGTTGCGGAGAGGGTTTCCTTTTTTCGTCGGTTGGCGCCGTTCCTGGACGATACGAAGCGGCTAGTCTTAATGGGTGATTGGAATGCGATCCTTGATCCCAAGATAGATAAGGTCGGGCGGGGAGCTAGGCGTGCGGGAAGGTGTGATAGCAGCCTTGTCGGCTTCGTGACTCGTCACGGTCTCGTCGACAGGTTTCGTCTTGATCACCCAGGGCGGGAGATGTGGACGTGGCTAGATAGCTCGCCCTCTGCCAAAGTAGGCTCCTACTTGGACAGAGTGTTAGTGAGAAGAGCTGACATTGATTTTGTTAGTTGTCCCACGTTCCACTTGATAGCGTGGACTGACCATAAACTCATTAGAGTCAGTCTGCGGTTAGCAAATAGGCCTAGTCTAGCCGGCTACTGGAAGTTCAATACCTCCTTACTGGAGATACGGGACTTCCGGGATCGGCTAGAATCCCTAATTCAGCGGGCGTTAGTGGGGGCGGTTACCGGGAATAGGTGGTGGGTTTCTCTTAAGCACAGGATTAGAGATTTCGCCACCAAATACGGTCGACGGCTCAACTTAGATAGGACCGCGGAGGCGAAATCTATAGATGATAGACTCTCCCGGGCGGTGGCTGGGGGGGACTCCCTAGGTGTAGAGCTAGCTAGGAGGGACCTTGAGCGTGAGAGTAGCGAGCGCTACAAGGGATCAGTAGTTAGATCTAGGCTAAAAAGAGTTCTCAACGAAGCTGTGAAATCGAACGCGACTGCGCGTGAAGAAGAAGTGCGAAGGTTCCCCGATCGGTACATCGCATCTGTGAAGACCCCGGACGGGCGTCTGCTGCGATCGGGTCGTGAGATACGTGACGCCTTTCGGGCGCACTTTCGGGATCGCTTTGCCCGCTGCACTGATCTCCCGCTCCGGGAGTTTCGTAGCTATCTGGCCGACTTCCCCCGCCTTGGGGCGGCTGAAGCGGCTAGCTGCGAGGGTGTGGTTACTGAATGCGAAGTCCGTGACGCGTTGAAGCAGGTCGGCCTGAACAAGTCGCCGGGACTAGATGGTTTGCCCTACGAAGTGTACTTGAGGATGTCGCACATGTTTGTGCCTATTCTGACGGATATGTTCAACCATTGGTTCGCCCAGGGAGCCATCCCTGGTAGCGTTACCAAGGGCGTGATCACATTGCTGAAGAAAGGTGGCAGGCATGTTTGGGAGGGTTTAGACGATTACAGGCCCATAACTCTGCTTAACACAGAGTTAAAGATTTTGGCCCGGGTCTTAGCGAATCGTTTACAGCTTGTCATTAGCGATCTGATCGGCCCCGAGCAGACCTTTGCTGTGAAGGGAAGATCGATCCAGGACAACCTGCACTTGATTCGCGAGGTCCTAGAGGGGATAAAAGACGACACCGAATCCGCGCTGATCAGTTTAGATCAGTCCAAGGCCTTCGACAGGGTTGACCATCGGTTCTTGGCGTCTGTTTTGGAGACTGCCGGATTCGAACCGGAGTTCCGCAGATGGATTAGCATGATGTACCACAACCCTCAGGCAGTGGTGCAGGTGAACGGAAGGCGTTCGGGGGTGATCGCGATCGAGCGTTCGGTCCGGCAAGGCTGCCCTCTGTCTCCTCTTCTCTATGTCCTCGCGTTGGAGCCCCTCCTGCGCAGGCTTAGGGATGAGGGGACAAGTCCGGCACTGCGCGGTATCCCATTCGTTGGCCGCATTGCGGCTAGGGTTTCCGCGTTCGCTGATGACGTCACAGTGTTTGTATCCCGCCGCAAGGATATAGAGGCTGTGAAAGAGGCGGTTGTCGAGTATGAGCGGATTGCAGGGGCCAAGGTCAATTTTGACAAAAGCGAAGGTTTGCGGCTTGGTGCTTGGAGGGGTAGCAATACTCTTCCAGGGCCCTTCCGCTGGAGTGACGGACCCATCCGCATCCTTGGGGTGTGGTTTGGGCCCGACCTCCAACTGGAGCGAAATTGGTCGGAAGTACAAGCTAAGGTGAATGCTCAGGTGGGAATCTGGCTTTCAAGGAGGTTGTCCTTAAAGGGCAGGGCTGAGGCGTGCGCCACGTACGTCTTTCCCCTGATCCTTTACCGATTGGCTGTACTTCCTCTGCCTAAGGCACGTCGGTTGGCACTGCAACAATCCCTCTCCAGATTGCTCTGGGGAGGTGCAAGGCCGATGGTCCGTAGGCAGGTCTGTATCCAACGTACTCGCAACGGGGGTCTGGGTATGCCTGATCTGGAGAGCCACTGGCTTGCTGAAAGACTTGCATATCTGGGCCGTGTCTTGACGGGGGACTCAGTGTGGAGACGAAAGGCGAGTCGGACTTTTCCTCGCCTCAAGTCAGACCCAAAGGCTGAAGGTCGACGTAAGCCTTTGGGCGAAGCACTGTTTGTCCGCGAGTGCCGAAAGGCCCTTCGTAACCTTCTTGGGTCCAGTGACCTTTCATGGCCTCGGAAGGAGCTGTATCGGGAATTAGTGGTGGGTTCCGCTTCTGATCCTCTCAGCGAGCGGCACGGCTGGACGGCTGGGGAGATCCGCTCTCACTGGAATTGGGCGCCAGGATCGAGCTTCTTGAACAACTCCGAGTTCTCGCTCACCTGGCGACTTGTTCGGAATGCGTTATCCCTTCGCGGCTTGAACTTCAAGGCGGGCCTGGCAGACATGCCTGATTGCACTCGCTGCGGCAGTGGCTTGGAAGAAACGGCTGAGCACGCCTTCTACTACTGCGAGCGAGTCCGTCCGTTTTGGGATCACGTCGGGGAGTGGACGGCTCGCATCGAACCCAAACAGCTCGTGCTGCTCGACGTTGGTTACGTCGTAGACAACGTTCTTCCTCCGTTTCACGGTGAGAAGCGTGTGGTGTTTCTCGCGATCCTAGCTGTAGCCCGAATGGTGATTTGGACGACGCGAAACAAGGGATTGTATGACGATGCAAACTTTTCTCATCGTGATCTGGTTTTGTATTTTCGGCATCAGCTGAGGGTCAAAATCAGATGCGATAGAAAACGCTTGGATCGCATAACATTCAGCAAAAGATGGGTGACTGCAGCGAGCCTGGTCGTACGAAAGGGGGCAACGTTGGAGTCATCCTTCCCTCCTCTGCCGGCCCATGGCGTCTATGGTACGGGTCCTTAGGGACCCCATCCCTGGTAAGTAGAATTGTTTTTTCCCCCTTGTAACCTAGTTAGCAGTATGTTGTGTGTCATTGTCCCCGTCATCTAGTCGGTAGTTTCTCAAGATCTTCCCCCTCCCTATTATTTTTGTACCTCAACCCGAAGCCCAGCCCGCTTTTATTGAAGATCTTGAAAATTCATATGTAAAAAATCATATAATCTGCTTGTATCGACCCATACCACGCCCGACCCTTTATTTCTTTTATCTCTGTAGATTAGGATTCCCGCCCTACCTAGGGTAGGTCCGGCTTGTTTCCGGTTTCTTTCGACCCGGAAAACAGTCGGCCTCCAATTTTCTAGACGGGGGGATGGGAGGGAAACCAAACGGGGGATTTTTTTTCCTTGTTTTCGTATATATATGTTTTTCGGGGTTTTTTCTCCCATTCCCATCATATCCATTGTAAAAAATCATACATTGTAAATAAAATCATGCATCACTTTCGGGTTTTAAGTAGGACTTTTTCATAGAGCAAATGCGGTATTTTGGTGGTTGCTGCGTGCAAGGAGATGGACGAGTGATTATATATTGTATTGTTGAATGGGTCGGCGAATGTGGCTAGCTAGGTTCCCCATAGAAAATATAGTTAAAGCATGACCGCTCCCTTCCCCTCCCCCAAAACCAAAAGGCCTCGTGCCTTCTTGTATTCTTTTACAAGGAATAAAGAACTCAGGAGCCAAGTGGAAGAAATATGTCAATATTGGTCAGTATGTCTTTAATTCCAATTTAAAATGCTGAATTTTACAAAATGTTATGCTGTATTTTGTTTGTAAAATAATGCTTAAACTATGCGTTTTAAATGTAAAGGCACGCTTACTCTACTGTAAAGCCAATTGATATTAAGCCTATCCACATGTCAGCGAACAAGGCAGAATGTTTTTAAATATCTTCTATCGAATAATTTAAAAATTCGTAAAGAAAGCCCTAACAGTAGTTTAGAAGAAAAAGCCTAGAATGCTACTACAGCCCCCCCCCTCAAAAAGGGAAAAAGAAAAGAAAAAAAAAAAAAAAACCAACAAAAACGAATTGTCCCCTTCACCCCACTAGACCGCCCCCAAAGCTACCTAAAATATCAGTAGTAAATAAAAGTCCAGACGAAGAAGAGCATTTGAACTCAGGAGCCAAGTGGAAGAAATATGTCAATATTGGTCAGTATGTCTTTAATTCCAATTTAAAATGCTGAATTTTACAAAATGTTATGCTGTATTTTGTTTGTAAAATAATGCTTAAACTATGCGTTTTAAATGTAAAGGCACGCTTACTCTACTGTAAAGCCAATTGATATTAAGCCTATCCACATGTCAGCGAACAAGGCAGAATGTTTTTAAATATCTTCTATCGAATAATTTAAAAATTCGTAAAGAAAGCCCTAACAGTAGTTTAGAAGAAAAAGCCTAGAATGCTACTACAGCCCCCCCCCCCTCAAAAAGGGAAAAAGAAAAGAAAAAAAAAAAAAAAACCAACAAAAACGAATTGTCCCCTTCACCCCACTAGACCGCCCCCAAAGCTACCTAAAATATCAGTAGTAAATAAAAGTCCAGACGAAGAAGAGCATTTGAACTCAGGAACCAAGTGGAAGAAATATGTCAATATTGGTCAGTATGTCTTTAATTCCAATTTAAAATGCTGAATTTTACAAAATGTTATGCTGTATTTTGTTTGTAAAATAATGCTTAAACTATTCGTTTTAAATGTAAAGGCACGCTTACTCTACTGTAAAGCCAATTGATATTAAGCCTATCCACATGTCAGCGAACAAGGCAGAATGTTTTTAAATATCTTCTATCGAATAATTTAAAAATTCGTAAAGAAAGCCCTAACAGTAGTTTAGAAGAAAAAGCCTAGAATGCTACTACAGCCCCCCCCCTCAGAAAGGGAAAAAGAAAAGAAAAAAAAAAAACCAACAAAAACGAATTGTCCCCTTCACCCCACTAGACCGCCCCCAAAGCTACCTAAAATATCAGTAGTAAATAAAAGTCCAGACGAAGAAGAGCATTTGAACTCAGGAGCCAAGTGGCACTGACTCTTCGTTATTCACGCCGTTACTTTGATTCGTGCAAGAATAAGCCTACTCGTTATTCACGCCGTTACTTTGATTATTACGATTTGGATTACTAAAAGTTAAAACATTGTTATTATCTCGGTAAGACTTGTTTTTTTTATTCCGTTGGACTTGATTTTTTCTTTTTTCAAGCTTACCTGAGAAGTTGTTACTTGTGACAATTTTGGTTTAATTTGGATTTGTCACTTGCTTTCGTTATCCGACGTTTGTTTCTCTTGTGGTCGGACTTGTTTTCCTTTCTTAAGTGTTTTGTCTTGAGTGTTTTTTAATTTTTCAGGGGGTATCTACGTGTTCTAATCTTTTTGTATTTATTCCGGCGTGTTGTACTATTGTCTAATTTTATAATTTTTACTTTTTTGAACAGTAGAACCCCCCCCACACACACTTGCAACAGGTGTGGGCCTTAGTTTACCCTCCTGGCTGCAAGCCCTACTGCAGTCATGGAGGGTTCCACTTCCAAAAAAAATGAAAACAACATTGAACCCTCAAAGGAACCCTCACAAGAGAGTTTAATTGGAGAGAATTGGCCATCACTACCGATCCCTGCTGATTCTCCAAGAACAATAGTGGACACATCACAGGACAGTCCAATACAGCCGGCCCAAAAGAGCCCCACACCTTGGAAGGGCCAGCAGAGGGGACCTGCCGACTATGAAAGGGATAGGGTAGAGAAGTACGCAAAGTACTTCAAAGGCAATGAAATTCTGCCCATCCCTGAATTAGTTGAAAAATTCACACCTAGGATCCTCTCGCTGGTCGTTTCGGATCTCAAAACCAAAAGGCTAGTGGGGCTCAAGAAAGAGACGTTTGAGGAGCTGTTGAGGAAGGCGGGCATCCCATGCCAGTACTTCTGTCGCAAGAGTTTTGCGACATGGGATGTCCTCCTTCCTACGGAAGAACAAGCCGCCAAGTTGGCGGCTAATAATATAACGACGAAGTATTTCAGGTTACAGCCGGAATATAGGGGCACCCGTAGGCTCCGAGTAACCATCTGTAACGTCCCGCCCCTCATTTCTGGGGAGGTTTTGGCCGCCTTTTTAAGCTCGTACGGCCAAGTGGAGGAGTATAACCTCCTCAGATCCCCAGCCGGGACAGCCTACGGGGATTATGCCTTCCGGCTGTGCCTGACGAGGGATGGCTTCAAAGCCATCCCCGAGATTCTAATCAGCGGGGACCGGGAGATGATCGTGATGGTGGAGGGGCGGAGACCGAGGTGTTGGTCCTGCAAAAAGATTGGCCACATCTCGAAGTTCTGCCCCGAGAAGCCAGAGAATGCAGCAACAGCAGCAGCAGCAACAGCAGCAGCAACAACAACAGCAACAACAACAGCAGCAACAGCTTCAACAGCCACCATCAGCAAAACAGCGGAGACCCAGGATCCGAGTCAGGACCAGCCCAAAACAAATGACAAAGACGGCTGGTCCGAGGTGACCCGGAGGAGGAGGGGTTCCCCCAAACAAGGGGAAAAAGGCTTAATTTCACCCTCACCTCAAAAGCAGACCAAGCCACCGGAACCAGTACCAGCAGCAGCAACAGCGGAACAAGCAACAACGCCAACAACTAAGAAAGGGCCACAGACCCCAACAACAACAACAACAAAGACAACAGCAACATCAACAACACCAGTATCACCAACATTGGCTAAAAAGAAAAAGAAAAAAAAAACCAAGGAAGACCATGAAAACATGGAAACAACAACAAACTTGAAAAGAAGAAGAGACAGCGGGGAGGGGGCTGCCAAAAAAGTGCGTGCAGGACCTTCCGACACAGAAGACCCTTTAGAAGGCCCTTCAAATGCACATCACCAAAAGCAGCCCCTCCCCCAACAAGTTCCAATGCAGATACCACTGCTGGCTCCTTTTCCGCCACTCTCCTTACCACCACCTCCCCTACCACTTCCGCCAATGTTCCCTCCTCAATATTGCATTCCTCAGAATGCTCCCTCTGACTCGCTACAACCCCCACAATTTTTACAACCCCCATTACCACCACCACAACTACCACAACCTCCTCTACCAACAGAAACACCCCCACTTCATCCCCGCCGACATCAAATTGTGCATATAAGGCGAGCACAATCCCTGGAAAGGCCGTCCCCCCCAAAATTACCCAGGGCACTATCGTTACCATCCCTGAGTCCAATGTCTTCTCCAGAACTCTTCCCAAAATGGACTCCCATCCAAACAAACCCCAAGACTACATCATCCCAAAATCCAAAAGAGGCGGCAAACGATGCCGAGAAAGACAAACAACAAAAGGCAAAACATTTTTGCACCGTTGGTGCAGAAGCAGTAACGGACCATCTATTAAAAAAGATGTTAAAGCCGTTACTGCAACTGGAAAAAGTGGAAAAGAAAAAAGTTAACAACCCTTTTAATTTTAAGAGTGCAGCCATGGTGACCACTTTCATCCGTTCGGCTGGTGACCGTACCAAGGGCGTATGGAAGTTCTTGGATACGGTCCGCCAGACCGACACGGGTGTAAAGCTGGCGGAATTGGAGCACTCTTCCTTGAAAAGATGCTTGCCTTTTTGCTCAGGGAGGGTCCCTATCTTAGTTCACCCCTCCTTTTATAGAGCCCTAAAAGTACGGTTCCCGCTGGATGTCGGCGGAGTGTCTAGGGATGGCCGAGTGAACACTGAGCTCGGCACCGGCTCTCTGAGACAGGCCGTTGGCATCCTCACCCCTGGGGATTTCCGGCCCATAGTCGACACTGAATAAGGTAAGTCGGATTGATGACTTTAAACGTTGCCAGTTTGAATGTGAGGGGACTGAGGGATTCAAGCAAGTGTGCGCGCTTGCTTGGTGAACTCAAGAACCTCTGCGTAGATGTTGCTGCAGTGCAGGAGAGTCACTTCACTTGCGAGGCTGACTGTCGGGTGCTGGAAAGCGACTTTAACGTTTTCTCAGCATACGGCAGCAACTTCAGCGCTGGGGTCTCCTTGCTAGTTGGACGCAGCCTTGATGCTGATGTTGACGTTGTTTTTGCAGGTGACGGGGGCCGGTTGGTTGTGGCCGATGTTGCCGTGAAAAGTTTCAAGTTTCGTCTGGTTGCGGTTTATGCGCCCAATATCGTTGCGGAGAGGGTTTCCTTTTTTCGTCGGTTGGCGCCGTTCCTGGACGATACGAAGCGGCTAGTCTTAATGGGTGATTGGAATGCGATCCTTGATCCCAAGATAGATAAGGTCGGGCGGGGAGCTAGGCGTGCGGGAAGGTGTGATAGCAGCCTTGTCGGCTTCGTGACTCGTCACGGTCTCGTCGACAGGTTTCGTCTTGATCACCCAGGGCGGGAGATGTGGACGTGGCTAGATAGCTCGCCCTCTGCCAAAGTAGGCTCCTACTTGGACAGAGTGTTAGTGAGAAGAGCTGACATTGATTTTGTTAGTTGTCCCACGTTCCACTTGATAGCGTGGACTGACCATAAACTCATTAGAGTCAGTCTGCGGTTAGCAAATAGGCCTAGTCTAGCCGGCTACTGGAAGTTCAATACCTCCTTACTGGAGATACGGGACTTCCGGGATCGGCTAGAATCCCTAATTCAGCGGGCGTTAGTGGGGGCGGTTACCGGGAATAGGTGGTGGGTTTCTCTTAAGCACAGGATTAGAGATTTCGCCACCAAATACGGTCGACGGCTCAACTTAGATAGGACCGCGGAGGCGAAATCTATAGATGATAGACTCTCCCGGGCGGTGGCTGGGGGGGACTCCCTAGGTGTAGAGCTAGCTAGGAGGGACCTTGAGCGTGAGAGTAGCGAGCGCTACAAGGGATCAGTAGTTAGATCTAGGCTAAAAAGAGTTCTCAACGAAGCTGTGAAATCGAACGCGACTGCGCGTGAAGAAGAAGTGCGAAGGTTCCCCGATCGGTACATCGCATCTGTGAAGACCCCGGACGGGCGTCTGCTGCGATCGGGTCGTGAGATACGTGACGCCTTTCGGGCGCACTTTCGGGATCGCTTTGCCCGCTGCACTGATCTCCCGCTCCGGGAGTTTCGTAGCTATCTGGCCGACTTCCCCCGTCTTGGGGCGGCTGAAGCGGCTAGCTGCGAGGGTGTGGTTACTGAATGCGAAGTCCGTGACGCGTTGAAGCAGGTCGGCCTGAACAAGTCGCCGGGACTAGATGGTTTGCCCTACGAAGTGTACTTGAGGATGTCGCACATGTTTGTGCCTATTCTGACGGATATGTTCAACCATTGGTTCGCCCAGGGAGCCATCCCTGGTAGCGTTACCAAGGGCGTGATCACATTGCTGAAGAAAGGTGGCAGGCATGTTTGGGAGGGTTTAGACGATTACAGGCCCATAACTCTGCTTAACACAGAGTTAAAGATTTTGGCCCGGGTCTTGGCGAATCGTTTACAGCTTGTCATTAGCGATCTGATCGGCCCCGAGCAGACCTTTGCTGTGAAGGGAAGATCGATCCAGGACAACCTGCACTTGATTCGCGAGGTCCTAGAGGGGATAAAAGACGACACCGAATCCGCGCTGATCAGTTTAGATCAGTCCAAGGCCTTCGACAGGGTTGACCATCGGTTCTTGGCGTCTGTTTTGGAGACTGCCGGATTCGAACCGGAGTTCCGCAGATGGATTAGCATGATGTACCACAACCCTCAGGCAGTGGTGCAGGTGAACGGAAGGCGTTCGGGGGTGATCGCGATCGAGCGTTCGGTCCGGCAAGGCTGCCCTCTGTCTCCTCTTCTCTATGTCCTCGCGTTGGAGCCCCTCCTGCGCAGGCTTAGGGATGAGGGGACAAGTCCGGCACTGCGCGGTATCCCATTCGTTGGCCGCATTGCGGCTAGGGTTTCCGCGTTCGCTGATGACGTCACAGTGTTTGTATCCCGCCGCAAGGATATAGAGGCTGTGAAAGAGGCGGTTGTCGAGTATGAGCGGATTGCAGGGGCCAAGGTCAATTTTGACAAAAGCGAAGGTTTGCGGCTTGGTGCTTGGAGGGGTAGCAATACTCTTCCAGGGCCCTTCCGCTGGAGTGACGGACCCATCCGCATCCTTGGGGTGTGGTTTGGGCCCGACCTCCAACTGGAGCGAAATTGGTCGGAAGTACAAGCTAAGGTGAATGCTCAGGTGGGAATCTGGCTTTCAAGGAGGTTGTCCTTAAAGGGCAGGGCTGAGGCGTGCGCCACGTACGTCTTTCCCCTGATCCTTTACCGATTGGCTGTACTTCCTCTGCCTAAGGCACGTCGGTTGGCACTGCAACAATCCCTCTCCAGATTGCTCTGGGGAGGTGCAAGGCCGATGGTCCGTAGGCAGGTCTGTATCCAACGTACTCGCAACGGGGGTCTGGGTATGCCTGATCTGGAGAGCCACTGGCTTGCTGAAAGACTTGCATATCTGGGCCGTGTCTTGACGGGGGACTCAGTGTGGAGACGAAAGGCGAGTCGGACTTTTCCTCGCCTCAAGTCAGACCCAAAGGCTGAAGGTCGACGTAAGCCTTTGGGCGAAGCACTGTTTGTCCGCGAGTGCCGAAGGGCCCTTCGTAACCTTCTTGGGTCCAGTGACCTTTCATGGCCTCGGAAGGAGCTGTATCGGGAATTAGTGGTGGGTTCCGCTTCTGATCCTCTCAGCGAGCGGCACGGCTGGACGGCGGAGGAGATCCGCTCTCACTGGAATTGGGCGCCAGGATCGAGCTTCTTGAACAACTCCGAGTTCTCGCTCACCTGGCGACTTGTTCGGAATGCGTTATCCCTTCGCGGCTTGAACTTCAGGGCGGGCCTGGCAGACATGCCTGATTGCACTCGCTGCGGCAGTGGCTTGGAAGAAACGGCTGAGCACGCCTTCTACTACTGCGAGCGAGTCCGTCCGTTTTGGGATCACGTCGGGGAGTGGACGGCTCGCATCGAACCCAAACAGCTTGTGCTGCTCGACGTTGGTTACGTCGTAGACAACGTTCTTCCTCCGTTTCACGGTGAGAAGCGTGTGGTGTTTCTCGCGATCCTAGCTGTAGCCCGAATGGTGATTTGGACGACGCGAAACAAGGGATTGTATGACGATGCAAACTTTTCTCATCGTGATCTGGTTTTGTATTTTCGGCATCAGCTGAGGGTCAAAATCAGATGCGATAGAAAACGCTTGGATCGCATAACATTCAGCAAAAGATGGGTGACTGCAGCGAGCCTGGTCGTACGAAAGGGGGCAACGTTGGAGTCATCCTTCCCTCCTCTGCCGGCCCATGGCGTCTATGGTACGGGTCCTTAGGGACCCCATCCCTGGTAAGTAGAATTGTTTTTTTCCCCTTGTAACCTAGTTAGCAGTATGTTGTGTGTCATTGTCCCCGTCATCTAGTGGGTAGTTTCTCAAGATCTTCCCCCTCCCTATTATTTTTGTACCTCAACCCGAAGCCCAGCCCGCTTTTATTGAAGATCTTGAAAATTCATATGTAAAAAATCATATAATCTGCTTGTATCGACCCATACCGCGCCCGACCCTTTATTTCTTTTATCTCTGTAGATTAGGATTCCCGCCCTACCTAGGGTAGGTCCGGCTTGTTTCCGGTTTCTTTCGAACCGGAAAACAGTCGGCCTCCAATTTTCTAGACGGGGGGATGGGAGGGAAACCAAACGGGGGATTTTTTCCTTGTTTTCGTGTATATATGTTTTTCGGGGTTTTTTCTCCCATTCCCATCATATCCATTGTAAAAAATCATACATTGTAAATAAAATCATGCATCACTTTCGGGTTTTAAGTAGGACTTTTTCATAGAGCAAATGCGGTATTTTGGTGGTTGCTGCGTGCAAGGAGATGGACGAGTGATTATATATTGTATTGTTGAATGGGTCGGCGAATGTGGCTAGCTAGGTTCCCCATAGAAAATATAGTTTAAGCATGACCGCTCCCTTCCCCTCCCCCAAAACCAAAAGGCCTCGTGCCTTCTTGTATTTTTTTACAAGGAATAAAGAACTCAGGAGCCAAGTGGAAGAAATATGTCAATATTGGTCAGTATGTCTTTAATTCCAATTTAAAATGCTGAATTTTACAAAATGTTATGCTGTATTTTGTTTGTAAAATAATGCTTAAACTATGCGTTTTAAATGTAAAGGCACGCTTACTCTACTGTAAAGCCAATTGATATTAAGCCTATCCACATGTCAGCGAACAAGGCAGAATGTTTTTAAATATCTTCTATCGAATAATTTAAAAATTCGTAAAGAAAGCCCTAACAGTAGTTTAGAAGAAAAAGCCTAGAATGCTACTACAGCCCCCCCCCTCAGAAAGGGAAAAAGAAAAGAAAAAAAAAAAAAAACCCAACAAAAACGAATTGTCCCCTTCACCCCACTAGACCGCCCCCAAAGCTACCTAAAATATCAGTAGTAAATAAAAGTCCAGACGAAGAAGAGCATTTGAACTCAGGAGCCAAGTGGAAGAAATATGTCAATATTGGTCAGTATGTCTTTAATTCCAATTTAAAATGCTGAATTTTACAAAATGTTATGCTGTATTTTGTTTGTAAAATAATGCTTAAACTATGCGTTTTAAATGTAAAGGCACGCTTACTCTACTGTAAAGCCAATTGATATTAAGCCTATCCACATGTCAGCGAACAAGGCAGAATGTTTTTAAATATCTTCTATCGAATAATTTAAAAATTCGTAAAGAAAGCCCTAACAGTAGTTTAGAAGAAAAAGCCTAGAATGCTACTACAGCCCCCCCCCCTCAGAAAGGGAAAAAGAAAAGAAGAAAAAAAAAAACCCAACAAAAACGAATTGTCCCCTTCACCCCACTAGACCGCCCCCAAAGCTACCTAAAATATCAGTAGTAAATAAAAGTCCAGACGAAGAAGAGCATTTGAACTCAGGAGCCAAGTGGAAGAAATATGTCAATATTGGTCAGTATGTCTTTAATTCCAATTTAAAATGCTGAATTTTACAAAATGTTATGCTGTATTTTGTTTGTAAAATAATGCTTAAACTATGCGTTTTAAATGTAAAGGCACGCTTACTCTACTGTAAAGCCAATTGATATTAAGCCTATCCACATGTCAGCGAACAAGGCAGAATGTTTTTAAATATCTTCTATCGAATAATTTAAAAATTCGTAAAGAAAGCCCTAACAGTAGTTTAGAAGAAAAAGCCTAGAATGCTACTACAGCCCCCCCCCTCAGAAAGGGAAAAAGAAAAGAAAAAAAAAAAAAAACCCAACAAAAACGAATTGTCCCCTTCACCCCACTAGACCGCCCCCAAAGCTACCTAAAATATCAGTAGTAAATAAAAGTCCAGACGAAGAAGAGCATTTGAACTCAGGAGCCAAGTGGAAGAAATATGTCAATATTGGTCAGTATGTCTTTAATTCCAATTTAAAATGCTGAATTTTACAAAATGTTATGCTGTATTTTGTTTGTAAAATAATGCTTAAACTATGCGTTTTAAATGTAAAGGCACGCTTACTCTACTGTAAAGCCAATTGATATTAAGCCTATCCACATGTCAGCGAACAAGGCAGAATGTTTTTAAATATCTTCTATCGAATAATTTAAAAATTCGTAAAGAAAGCCCTAACAGTAGTTTAGAAGAAAAAGCCTAGAATGCTACTACAGCCCCCCCCCTCAGAAAGGGAAAAAGAAAAGAAAAAAAAAAAAAAACCCAACAAAAACGAATTGTCCCCTTCACCCCACTAGACCGCCCCCAAAGCTACCTAAAATATCAGTAGTAAATAAAAGTCCAGACGAAGAAGAGCATTTGAACTCAGGAGCCAAGTGGAAGAAATATGTCAATATTGGTCAGTATGTCTTTAATTCCAATTTAAAATGCTGAATTTTACAAAATGTTATGCTGTATTTTGTTTGTAAAATAATGCTTAAACTATGCGTTTTAAATGTAAAGGCACGCTTACTCTACTGTAAAGCCAATTGATATTAAGCCTATCCACATGTCAGCGAACAAGGCAGAATGTTTTTAAATATCTTCTATCGAATAATTTAAAAATTCGTAAAGAAAGCCCTAACAGTAGTTTAGAAGAAAAAGCCTAGAATGCTACTACAGCCCCCCCCCCTCAGAAAGGGAAAAAGAAAAGAAAAAAAAAAAAAAACCCAACAAAAACGAATTGTCCCCTTCACCCCACTAGACCGCCCCCAAAGCTACCTAAAATATCAGTAGTAAATAAAAGTCCAGACGAAGAAGAGCATTTGAACTCAGGAGCCAAGTGGAAGAAATATGTCAATATTGGTCAGTATGTCTTTAATTCCAATTTAAAATGCTGAATTTTACAAAATGTTATGCTGTATTTTGTTTGTAAAATAATGCTTAAACTATGCGTTTTAAATGTAAAGGCACGCTTACTCTACTGTAAAGCCAATTGATATTAAGCCTATCCACATGTCAGCGAACAAGGCAGAATGTTTTTAAATATCTTCTATCGAATAATTTAAAAATTCGTAAAGAAAGCCCTAACAGTAGTTTAGAAGAAAAAGCCTAGAATGCTACTACAGCCCCCCCCCCTCAGAAAGGGAAAAAGAAAAGAAAAAAAAAAAAAACCCAACAAAAACGAATTGTCCCCTTCACCCCACTAGACCGCCCCCAAAGCTACCTAAAATATCAGTAGTAAATAAAAGTCCAGACGAAGAAGAGCATTTGAACTCAGGAGCCAAGTGGAAGAAATATGTCAATATTGGTCAGTATGTCTTTAATTCCAATTTAAAATGCTGAATTTTACAAAATGTTATGCTGTATTTTGTTTGTAAAATAATGCTTAAACTATGCGTTTTAAATGTAAAGGCACGCTTACTCTACTGTAAAGCCAATTGATATTAAGCCTATCCACATGTCAGCGAACAAGGCAGAATGTTTTTAAATATCTTCTATCGAATAATTTAAAAATTCGTAAAGAAAGCCCTAACAGTAGTTTAGAAGAAAAAGCCTAGAATGCTACTACAGCCCCCCCCCCTCAGAAAGGGAAAAAGAAAAGAAAAAAAAAAAAAACCCAACAAAAACGAATTGTCCCCTTCACCCCACTAGACCGCCCCCAAAGCTACCTAAAATATCAGTAGTAAATAAAAGTCCAGACGAAGAAGAGCATTTGAACTCAGGAGCCAAGTGGAAGAAATATGTCAATATTGGTCAGTATGTCTTTAATTCCAATTTAAAATGCTGAATTTTACAAAATGTTATGCTGTATTTTGTTTGTAAAATAATGCTTAAACTATGCGTTTTAAATGTAAAGGCACGCTTACTCTACTGTAAAGCCAATTGATATTAAGCCTATCCACATGTCAGCGAACAAGGCAGAATGTTTTTAAATATCTTCTATCGAATAATTTAAAAATTCGTAAAGAAAGCCCTAACAGTAGTTTAGAAGAAAAAGCCTAGAATGCTACTACAGCCCCCCCCCCTCAGAAAGGGAAAAAGAAAAGAAAAAAAAAAAAACCCCAACAAAAACGAATTGTCCCAACCCAACAAAAACGAATTGTCCCCTTCACCCCACTAGACCGCCCCCAAAGCTACCTAAAATATCAGTAGTAAATAAAAGTCCAGACGAAGAAGAGCATTTGAACTCAGGAGCCAAGTGGAAGAAATATGTCAATATTGGTCAGTATGTCTTTAATTCCAATTTAAAATGCTGAATTTTACAAAATGTTATGCTGTATTTTGTTTGTAAAATAATGCTTAAACTATGCGTTTTAAATGTAAAGGCACGCTTACTCTACTGTAAAGCCAATTTGATATTAAGCCTATCCACATGTCAGCGAACAAGGCAGAATGTTTTTAAATATCTTCTATCGAATAATTTAAAAATTCGTAAAGAAAGCCCTAACAGTAGTTTAGAAGAAAAAGCCTAGAATGCTACTACAGCCCCCCCCCCTCAGAAAGGGAAAAAGAAAAGGAAAAAAAAAAAAAAAAACCCAACAAAAACGAATTGTCCCCTTCACCCCACTAGACCGCCCCCAAAGCTACCTAAAATATCAGTAGTAAATAAAAGTCCAGACGAAGAAGAGCATTTGAACTCAGGAGCCAAGTGGAAGAAATATGTCAATATTGGTCAGTATGTCTTTAATTCCAATTTAAAATGCTGAATTTTACAAAATGTTATGCTGTATTTTGTTTGTAAAATAATGCTTAAACTATGCGTTTTAAATGTAAAGGCACGCTTACTCTACTGTAAAGCCAATTTGATATTAAGCCTATCCACATGTCAGCGAACAAGGCAGAATGTTTTTAAATATCTTCTATCGAATAATTTAAAAATTCGTAAAGAAAGCCCTAACAGTAGTTTAGAAGAAAAAGCCTAGAATGCTACTACAGCCCCCCCCCCTCAGAAAGGGAAAAAGAAAAGGAAAAAAAAAAAAAAA
>OY757946.1:38575053-38576911 GCA_963585895.1 Sepioteuthis lessoniana | reverse complement strand
ATGACGATCGCCCTCCCCTACACCTTGGTGTAGTAGCTATCGAAAAGGGAGCTTTCGGGTTACCCTCGACTATGGTCGCCAACTTTACTTTACTTTTATGACGATATAATGAGGTTTAAGCCTCTTACTAACTCATTTTATGAGTTAAGGGATGACCAAATGTTGCAGTATTGTTAAATAGTGCTTATTATCAATGATATATATATATATATATATATATATATATATATATATATATATATATATACTCTCTATCATTTATTCTTTTTTCTTTTTCTTCCTCATAGCACGAAATCTTTCTCGATTAACAAACCTAACATAAATTCTATACAATATTCCTCATAAGTCAAAAGACGTAATTTAAAACAACAAGCGCTGATTCACCAATTAAACGGCCAACTTTTTCTTATTATGCAAATTTTCCCCTTTTTTTTGTAGTTTGCATTTTTAAACATCCATCTTTGACTTAAAATCGCTAAAATCACCCCTTATGGTCCTGATGATGGTTCAGTAGAACCGAAACGCTATAATGTCGACTTCTAAATAAATTTCTCCTCCCACTTGGATCGTTATAATCAATTTTTCTACATATTGTCGGATTACAATCCTTTATTTACTTTTCATATATATATATATATATATATATATATATATATATATATATATATATATATAACATAGTATTGTATGTTACCCTGGTTTTCAGGCCAAGAGACTGGACTTTAATACCAGTTCGAGAAAAACTAAAGACTCAAGAATTGTACTTGATGCCTCCTGCTTAACACTCAGCATTACAAGGCATGGATAAGAGGTAAGTGGAACAATCCATACAGAGGAGGAGTACCCTCCCCTAAAACAAGATGTAGTCGCTATTGAAAAGGAAGCCTTTGGACCACCCTGGACGGGGCTTGGGCAACTTACTCTCTCTCTCTCTCTCTATATATATATATATATATATATAATCTTTCTTAGCCAGTCAAATTGATGTTTCAAAGAAAGAGAATAAAATCCCAAGCGAAAATCTGAGAGGCCGTTGCTCTTTTTCAACAATTATGAAACGGCATGCATATACATATATATATATATATAAGAAGAACATATATAAATTCAATAAGTGCAGAAGCAGGTGTTCTATTAAGGTCCTCCTTGATCACAAAATCAACAACCAAATATATATATATATATATATATTCTATTCAAGAGAACCAACAATCGATCACAGTAAAAGAATGAATTTATATCCATCCAGTCAAAAGTATTGATATATATCAATGCTCTAAAAAATTAACTGTATTTCTTCCGATCAAACAGGAAATGAATTAAAATATTTTTTCACATTTACATCCAGACTAAGACCCCAAAAAGACATCCCTTATTTCTGCTTCTTTTAAAGCAAGCCTAAATCTTCAAATAACAATAAGTTTGAAAATATGGAGGTGCCCGTGGTGTAATGGTTATCCTCGCATGAAATGGACACGGCGACACGAGTTCAAATCCTGGACGAGACTGATTGCATTTCACATAGCAATAATACCTTGGGAAATATATGAATCCCATTATTCTCCCTCCAGCTATGGGCAAATAGTTGGGCAGAGTGGGTACTTCAGCCTTGGTGAGGTAACTAGTCTAGGAGAAGGAAAACTCTAAATTCAAACTCGTTAAACTCCGCTTAAAAATTGGTAAATATGATATGATAAGTTTGAAAATATTATGGCATGTAAATTACATCCTGTTTCATCGTACTTCAAATTAAACAGGAAAAAATTACAGTTACAAAGATATATGTCAAAAATTCAAACATTTAGATAAGAATTAGTCAATCTAATTTTAGTTTATCAATTTTTTTCATTAAAATGAA
>OY757946.1:38525053-38570053 GCA_963585895.1 Sepioteuthis lessoniana | reverse complement strand
ACCCCCATGGGGGAGCGTATATATTGTCATCCACAGACAGACTGTTTCGTTCTATCAGAACTCTTCAGTGTGGCTAGACCCGCAGGACGCTCGAAGCCGGGATCGAAACCCGTCTAACTTTACGATATTTTAAGGTTTCAGACCACACAGCTACAAGCGGACTACGTTGGCTAAGGGAATTTTAAGGTATTTTATTTTTAAGCAACAGCAGCAGCAGCCTTTGTTTACATTTTTTAATACCCTATCGGCTACCAGAGTGCTCAATTCTTACGAAGAGCTTTGCATTACGCTAGGGGCGGTCGACAATTCCTTCGCCAGAGTGCTCAACCCCCATGGGGGAGCGTATATATTGTCATCCACAGACAGACTGTTTCGTTCTATCAGAACTCTTCAGTGTGGCTAGACCCGCAGGACGCTCGAAGCCGGGATCGAAACCCGTCTAACTTTACGATATTTTAAGGTTTCAGACCACACAGCTACAAGCGGACTACGTTGGCTAAGGGAATTTTAAGGTATTTTATTTTTAAGCAACAGCAGCAGCAGCCTTTGTTTACATTTTTTAATACCCTATCGGCTACCAGAGTGCTCAATTCTTACGAAGAGCTTTGCATTACGCTAGGGGCGGTCGACAATTCCTTCGCCAGAGTGCTCAACCCCCATGGGGGAGCGTATATATTGTCATCCACAGACAGACTGTTTCGTTCTATCAGAACTCTTCAGTGTGGCTAGACCCGCAGGACGCTCGAAGCCGGGATCGAAACCCGTCTAACTTTACGATATTTTAAGGTTTCAGACCACACAGCTACAAGCGGACTACGTTGGCTAAGGGAATTTTAAGGTATTTTATTTTTAAGCAACAGTATATATATAATTTGAATACGAGGGCTTTTCTAAAAGTTCGAGCATTCACAGAGATTTTAGATTTGTCACACATCTTTCTCATATGTATATGCCTCCCTTGCAAAGAAAATAACACAGAAATATGAATTAGTTTCTCTAGTTAATTAAAACGTCCCTGTTAATTACCACAGCGACAATGTTCATCTATGATTCTCCTCGTGAAGTGAGGCTTAGAACTTTTGGAGCCGATTTTTGCGTGTGTGTGTATATATATATATATATATATATATATTGTATACGTAGGCAACTAATCATTATCTATACAGGTTTAATTGAATACCGTTGGTTGTTTCTTTTTTAAAATCTTCGAATGAACACGCTCAAATATTCTCTCTAGTCTTCTTACTTCTGAAAAAGGAAGATCGTAATTAACAATACAAAAATAAAAAAAAAACAATTATAAACAAAATAGCTTTTACCACACGTATAAACATATTAAACGTATTCAATAACTTATTAACCATCATAACAGAATGAACGAACACCATTATTACTTATATATATATATATGTAAAAGCCACACCGAATAAATATAAAACTCACTGCAACAAACAATCTGACACGACCGCCGGAGATGACTATCAAAATGGTCAAAAGCGCTTGGGTTAATTAAGGTTTTTTTCCTTAACAACTTGCCCCAGAAGTAAGAAAACAAGTGAAAAGACTCAAATGTTTTCACTAGAAGATTTTTAAAGAAGTAACAATTCGTGTTATTCAACCAAACCTGATTATATATATCATCTGTTCTTGGCGGTGGTTGAAGGGCCAGTTCTAGAGGTGATTTTAATTGCAAGTTGTATTGTTGCATATTGATCGTTGACAGAGCCGTCAATCAAAGATTTCTGTGGCAGGATATTCCAGAGAACAGCTCACATTGGCTGACAGCCGGAAGTAGGTCACCTAGGTTGACAAATGGAAAGCATGGGGGTTGTGAATTTTCATATACACAGATACTCACATTCAGACGATCAGTTGCAGTCAGTCGGTCGGTCGGGCTGTCAAATGTTTCGAAGAGCGGCCAGCGAGTGCCCAGGGGAAACGGTGGCCAAGTGGGCCCTGGTGGAATTACGTGGAGTACCTCTCTTCTAGGAAGCAAAGACGTAAGGCACTGATTAGGAAGACACAACGCGAGATAAGAAAGAGTCAATATAGCAGTCCTCCACCAATCTTTGTCAGCGTCCTCCGTTTCCCTGTCCTCCCCTGACTTTCTCACACTTACAGAAGTTGGACCTCCCAAGAAATAAAAATGAGAGGTTTATATTTTCATAAAGAACAGTGTTATTCTTCTTTATCATATATGATATTCGCTGCAGGTTTTTATTCTGAGAATTGTTCTGAGAGGTTGTTTTGATTTCGTTTGGTTTAAGGGTTAGTATCTCAATGGAATTATTTTTCCATGAAGACCTTCAGTCATTGTTAGTGTTTTGGTGCGTATGTAAAAAATAATCAATAAATGATAAAATAATAATATAAGCAATGATTATATAATAATTATGTAATCTAACATACACGCCCACTCGGTTGTTGATTCAGAATACACTGACTGTAAGTGGTAAGACTCCCCCAACCTATATTCTGGATATAACACTAAACAATCTGATGGTGTGGCTCTAGTATGCTGGATCTTTACAAAATGCAGAGTATTCCTTCATTCCCAGCGCTCCCCGCTGCCCTCTTGTCCGGAGTCGTAGCACTTGATATGGTCCTATCTATGACTCAAATTGAATTAAAACTGAGTGAAAGCTAATGACTTATGCTCAAAGGAATAGTTAAAAATAGAACTGTTTGATAATTTATCTGTGTACAAACAAATTGCTGATGTTTAATTAAATTGGTCGTGATTTATAGCAATACTTGAAACCAGTTAATTAGTTTAATCATTTAACTGTGTATAAGAAAACGGCTGATGTTTACTTGTACTGGTAGTGATACTTAGCAATACTTGGAATCATTTAACTTTGTTGACTTATGTTTACAAATCATATATATGTATCTTATATGTATGAATAAACTGGATTTGGCATTAAATAACCTACCAGGGTTTATATGCCTAAAAACCAAACTAATCAAATCTAATATATGGCAATGTAATAACAGTTGGCGATCTTAGTCGAGGGTGACTCAGAGGCTCCCTTTTCAACAGTTACTACACCGAGGTGTTGGAGAGAGCGCTACTTGATTCCCTGGATGGCTTCATTTTTCTTGATCCTTACCATGTAATGCGTCACCAAGAACCGTTTTTGAGTCTTTGGTATGACTCGACCTGGGATTGAACACGGGTCTGCCAGACCCTTGGCAAACACTTTACTCGTTAATCCAATGGCCTGAAGCATTAATCTTTGAATAATCTAATAATATTCACGAATACCTTTAACATATATCAGATGGTTTGGTTTGGTTTGGTTTCTTTGTTTAATGTAGGGTATTTAATGCCAAAGATATTCTCCAAGAACAGTAGTGGTACTATTTAACCATAGCTGGGAGGATAAGGGGGTTCATACCTTTCCCACGGGCATTTGCCCGAAAGTGAACGTAATAGCGCGACTGGAGTACGAACTTACTACGATTCTGCAGTCCATCGCTTTAACCAATACACCACTAGGACACCCCACTTATATAAGAGTTTTCGTGTGTATATAAATACGAATTGTTAATTGAAAATTTGTGTACATGGGTACGTGTACATGTATACATATACCCTCACACGTGCACCCATTTCTATTTGAGTAGGGTGCATTTATGCCCTTTTCCTACCTTTTTACATCTCGATACGGATCCGGAACTAGGAGCATGCCTTTTCCACAAGCGCCAGTGGGAGCTCGGTGAATACTCGACAGATGGCGGCGATCAGGCTGGCTTTGGTGGTGTGGGACATCATGTTGGTGATGTTCTCGACGTATGACCAAACGAAGTAGTCCAGCAGGTTCAGGTCGGGGGAGGTGAGTGGTCACGGAGAGAAGGGTACAAAGTCGTAGCAAGCCAAGCCAAGCGTGGGTCTCTTTTGACTTGTGGGCTGGCGCCGAGTCCTGCTACCATACCCAGGGTTTGCCAACGGCCACCTGATAGAACCAGGGATCCCCACACTCTTCAGCACATCTAGGTACACTTGTTGTCTTCTTGCCTAACACTTAGCATTTTAATATAATGATCGAGGGTAAAGGGAGCAAAGCAGCGAGGGGGATTAGTGCCCCCTTCTGCACCTCACTGTAATAGCTATTGAAAAAGGAGCCTTCGTGTTCCCCACGACTACCGTTGGCCAACTTACTACTTATATATATATATAGAGAGAGAGAGAGAGAGAGAGAAAAGGAGAGAGAGAGGGAGGGGGCAGAAAGATTATCTCCTATCATTTGATAATTGCATACGAAACAAATAGTCATGCACTGAATATATGTGTAGGCACATTTGTTTATAAATATAGCAAACGATATATATATATATATATATATGTATATATATATATACTCTCCTACCCCCGTAGGGTTGAGCTCTCAAGCGAATGAAGTAATCGCGTTGCCATAAGCGATATGCAAGGCTCTTCATATTAATTGAGCTCTGGGTAGCCGTTAAACGGATGTATGTAAACAATAGTAATTGGGATTCATAACCGTTTAAAATTTACTTCGCTGCTGCTGGTTTCCTCGTGGCTGACGGGTAGAGTCTTGGATTGAGTCAATCGGGTTTCAGTCCCAGCAACGGGAATCTACTATGTCTAGCCACACTGATGATTCATGATAGAACGAAACAGATCTGTGTTTGGGTGACAATATATATATATATATATGTATATATATAAATCGTGAGTATAAGTGCATTGATTTTATGTTATTAATTATAGATATAAGAAAATAGTATTTTTTTTACATATTTTAAGAGCTGTGAAATTTTGTAATGAAAATTCCTAATAACATCCACTTCAACTGTATAATGATTAGTTTAATAATAAGAAAAAAATAATCAGTGGAAAAAGGTGATTTTCAAAAATGTATTGCTAAATATCCGGTTCATAGTATATAAATACAAGAAATATTTGAAATTTCTTAGGCACAATTGATAAGATCCAAGATTTATGCAGCAGAAGTAAAATTCTGTAACTAGAATATAAAATATTTAATAATCCAGATTTTAGGATATATATATATATATATATATATATATATATATATATATCCTTAAATCTGGATTACAGTATTTTATATATATTTTATATTCTAGTTACAGTATATATATATATATATATATATATATATATATATATATATATATATATATATGTATATTTAATTCCATGGAATTAATTCCATGGCTTAACACAAACCCACAAAGGGATTTACTGACAACCAACACTGTTATAATATATGTATATATATATATATATATACACACACACACACACACACACATATATATATATATATATATATATAAAGACGAAATAAAAAGTGAAAGTTGTTTCTGAAAATAAAGTGAACATGTTTTATAACGTATAAAGGCCTCTGAGGAAAAATATTGTTTTTTCCAAAATTTAATTTTTCCTTCAATTGATCTCATATATATATATACGAGGATCATTAAATAAGTTTCAAGACTTTTTTGTATGGGCACTTTTATTGATAGTACACACATGAAATTCTAGTCCCCTTCGAAGTAATCTCTTCCGCATGCAATACTCTTGTTGTACCGTTCCAACGACTTCTGGAAGGCACCATGGAAGTCCTCTTTTGCGAGGGTCTCAATAACCTTCGTCAGAGCCTCTTTCATCTCCTCAGTTGTCTCAAAACGACAGCCTGTGAGCTTAGGGAATAAGCAAAAGTCACTGAGAGCAAAGTCTAGACTCTAGGGACGGTGAGGAACTGTCTTGATGCCCATATTGATCAAATAGTCTGTAAAAAGCATGGAGTTGTGGACAGATGCATTGTCCTGGGGGAAATGCCACTGACTCGATTTGAAGAGTGCTGGCATCTGCCGACGGAGTCTCTTCCTGTATTCCCTTAAACCTCAACATAGTAACCCTAAACCTTTGGCCAATCAGCTCTGGTGTATTGACTTCGTTTATCCTCCAACACCTCTCATTATCATTTACAGACTCCTTGCCTCGTTGGATCTCTTATGCCACTCAAAAACTGAGGCTCGATTCATGCAAGATGGTCGAAAAGCATTTTGAAGAATTCCCTACGTTTCTGTCACATTTTTTCCCAGTTTAAAACAGAATTTTATAACATATCGTTCTTCTAAAGTGTCCTCATGTCCAAATTGCATTATTGAAATTCACCAGCTGTCACAATCAGTAGGGTGTATTCCAATTGTTTGTGTAGCTGTTCATTTAAACCTGAAATCATAAAAATTGGTCAGTCATATCATAAGATGTATTGCAATAACATACTGAATTTTCAAGAATCTAAGTACAAAAGCCAGGAAACTTATTGAATGCACCACGTATATATATATAGAGAGAGAAAGAGAGAGAGAGAGAAGAAAGAGAAAGACAGCGATACCCGGAGATAGACAGAGACAGAGAGAGAGAGAGAGAGAAAGAAAGAAAAAAAGAAAGAAAGAGAATTAGTCCTGAAAATGTCTTATCAAAGAAAATCTATTATTTTTCATTCAACTGAATAGAGATTTATCAATGTAAACATTGTGGTTTTTTGTCTTGATCGTTAGCCTTAAATAACGAATACCGCTCTGTAATTATTTTTGTATCACTAATTTTGAAAGTTAATTTCAATAAGATTATTTACGCCTTGCCTTCATAGACACATTATTCTAGTTCAGCATATATCTTAACATACATAATACCTACATTAGAATAAACAATGTACATACATTAGAATTATCTACATGCAGCCATTAGAATACACAATTTACATTCATCATCATCATCATCATGTTGCGCTGGTAGCACGGATATCCCTGAGCCCCTCTCGCCACTCCTCCCTATCGTTCATTGCCCTAGGCAGGTCTTCAGGACAACATCCCGTATCCTCACATAGCTGCTGAATGTATGTTCGTGCTGGTCGTCCTGCTTTTGCACGGCCATGTGTGTGGGTCCATAAGAGTACATCTCTTATGAGTTCGTCCCTGCTTCTCCTGCATGTCGGGTTCACACACATTAGAAAACACAATATATATACTTTAAATACGCAATATATATACAATAGAATACATAGTATACATACATTAGATTAGATAATATACATACATTAGAATAGGCAATGTAAATACATTAGAATTATTCACTTACATACATCAGAATACACAATATACATCTTGTACATGTATTAGAACTGGCTCATTTGCCCAGTGGGTAGTGTGTTTGGCAATGATCTTGGAGACTTGGGTTCAATCCCAGGTTACGTCATACCAAAGACTTTAAAAATGGTATTTAACACTCAGCAATATAATGTACGTATCGAGGGTAAAGTGGAGCAATCCAGGGAAAGGAGTAGCGCCCTCCCCTACACCTTGGTGTAGTAGCCGTTGAAAAGGGAGCCTTCTGGTGACCCTCGACTAAAGGGAGACAACTTTACTTTACTACTTATATACATATATTAGAAGACACGATATACATACACAAGAATAGACAACATACATACTTTAGTAAATACAACATACATACAATGGAATATACAATATGCATGTATTATAATAGACAATGGGGCAATGTTGTTGTGGTGTTATGGTTAAAGCGATGTCCAACAAGATTCATGGAACGCGAGTTCGAATTCCCTTTACGCTATTGCGTTCACTCAGGGACAAGTACCCTTGGGAAAGGTATGAACCCCCTCATCTTCCCAGGTGTGTGGATTTGGCGATAAATAACCCAACAAGGTTGATATGCCATTAAACAACAAGAATACCCAATAGACATACATTAGAATAGGCAATGCACTAGAATTAGAATATTTAATATGCCTTCATTAAAATACACAACTTTTTTTTTTTATAATTGTGCATTTTTTTTATTTTATTGCAGACATTTTGTCCTCATCTTGGTAGGCTTTTTTTTCTTTCTTTTCACTACCTTTCGGCCAAATTCTACCTCTGGGCTTCTTTAGGTGATTAACCGCGACCTCGGATAGGAATGCTGAGTCTTGTAACCGTATTCCCAGTAATTACTGCCTATCCATAGTTGTTGTCTATCTATAATTACAAGGGATACGGTTACAAGACTTAGCATTCCTATCCGAGATCGGGGTTAATCACCTGAAGAAGGCCGAAGGCGGAATTTGGCCGAAACGTAGTGAGAAGAAACAACAAAAAGAAAAAAAAATACCTAGATGAGGACAAAAAGTCTGCAATAAATGAAAAAAATTAATTCCCTGATTAAGAAGCCTCAGCTAAAAAAAAAAAAGGATTCCCAATAAAGACAATTGGACATTTTTCTTAAACTGGTTTAAACGTCGTAGTTTCTTTCTTGTTATGGCGGGAATTTTAACTTACAATTGGAAATTACTTTTATACTCTGAGTAGGTGACCGTGTTACGAAGATCACCGACTTACAGTTTTTATTAAAACTCTTTCAGATATCCCTTTTATCTTCCTACTACAAGACAACTTTTAGCTAATGCAAGGTCAATCATTATTTGTTATAATTATGACAAACATTATCTTCCTTCCAATAATGCTGGAGCTTTGGGAAATGCGGAGCACCCATTCATTGCCATCGTTCACAGATCCACTCTTTACCGGTAAGGTAGCACCTGATAGGCCTCTATCTATGGGTCAAATAGAATTAAACTGCATACTTAGGCTAAATTGAATTGTTTTAAATGGAACTGTTTTTGATATTGAAACTGTATTTACGCTAAACTGAAATGTTTAATAGAGAACTGTTTTGACATGTAACTGTTTGTAAACAGATTCTTTACTTATACTAAACTGAACTGATTGAATGACGTCATGTCCGGAAGCGATGGGCTGGGATTCTTGGTGATTTAAAAAAAAAAAAGCAGTTTGTTGAAATTCGGACCTGGGCGAGGCCAGTCCAGTTGTGGTCTACGGGACGCGCCGCGCGTTTGTTGGGACAGTGAGTTGAGATTTGATTTTGGGACCGGCCAATTCAGCCGGGGAGTTGACTGAAGAACAATGTAGAATCAGTCAGCATTGTAAAAATGGTGTCTCTCTCTCTCTCTCTCTCTCTCTCTCTCTCTCTCTCTCCTCGTGTCGAAAAACTAAAAGTCAAAAAAAGTTAATAAACGTTTCGTACCTGAACTAAAGGAAGTCGTCAGTGTTTCGCGTATTTCAGGATTTCTAGGCATGTGAACATTTTACATATTCATATCATGGCTATACTCTATGTGTTAAATAATACCACTGTTATTCTTCTCAAAGGATGGTTTTCGAATTAAATCACCAATGATGGTTGATATTCAAATAAACAAATAAACCAACAAATAACTATAAAAAGTGGTGGAATGGTTAAAGCGATGGACTGCGGAATCGTACTTAGTGAGTTCGTACTCCAGTCGCGCTATTACATTCAATTTCGGGCGAATACTCTTGGGAAAGGTATAAACCCCCCTTATCCTCCCAGCTATGGGTTAAATTGTACCACTACTGTTTTTTCTTGGAGAACGGCTTTGGCATTAAATAACCTACAAAGATTGATATGCCATTAAACAAAGAAACCAAATCAAGCCAAAAAACTATAATAAAAAGTTAAGATTTATGGATTAATCAATAGAAATTTCTACCTTTCAAAAATAGGTGAACTATCTTATACCTCGCTAGGTGTAATGGTTAAAGCGATGGACTACATAATCGTAGTTAGCGAGTTTGTACTCCAGTCGCGCTATTACGTTCTTTCGGGCAAATAACCCAGGGAAAGGTATGAACCCCCTTATCCCCCCAGCTATAAGTTATATAGTACCACTACTGTTTTTTTAGGAGAATAGCTTTGGTGTTATATAACCTACAAAGGTTGATATGCCATTAAACGAAGAAAACAAATCAAGCCAAACAACTATAATAAAAATTTAAGATTCAATGTATAACTGATAGTAATTGTTACCTTTGAAAAATAGGTGAACTATCTTATCCTCACTAAGGGGTGTCCTCGTGGTGTAATTGTTAAAGCGATGAACAACAGAATCGTAGTAAGGGAGTTTGTACTCCAGTCGCGCTATTACGTTCACTTCCAGCAAATACCCTTGGGAAAGGTGTGAACCCCATTATCCTCTCAGATATAAGTTAAATAGTACTTTTCTAGGAGAATGGTTTTGCCATTAAATAACCTACGAAAGTTGCTATTCCATTAAATAAAGAAACCAAATCAAGCCAAACAACTATAATAAAAATCTAAGATTTAATGTATAATTGATAGTAATTGCTGCCTATGAAAAATAGGTGAAGTATCTTATCCACCCCCTTGGGGGTGTCCTCGTGGTGTAATGGATAAAGCGATGGACTGCGGAATCGTAGTCAGGAAGTTAATTCTCCAGTCGCGCTATTACGTTCACTTTCGGGAAAATACCCTTGGGAAAGGTATGAACCTCCTTATCCTCCCAGCTATGGGTTAAATAGTACCACGACTGTTCTTCTAGGAGAATTGCTTTGCCATTAAATAACCAACGAAGATTGATATGCCATTAAACAAAGAAACCAAACCTTATCCCCTGTTGATACCACTATTTTTTCTTCTATAAAAATGGCTATGACATTAAATCACCAATGAAGGTTGATATGCCATTAAAACACAAAAGAACAAACTTAACAAATCAAAGACTAACTCACGTTCTTTTTTTTGTTACCAATGTGCTGTTCTTGATATTGTAGAATTTATGAACCAAATAAGTTACAATGATTGTTATGTTATATAACTGCGGAAGGATTTTTTTTATATTATCATTTTTCGATGGACGCTAACAAAACGGCTGGAGAAGAAACTAGATGGCAATTACACAAGAATGCTGCGTGCAATCCTGAACAAGTCCTGGTAGCAACACCCCACAAGACACCAACTGTACGGCTACCTGCCCCCTATCACGAACACTATTCAAGTTAGACGAACCAGACATGCAGGACATTGCTGGAGAAGCAGAGATGAACTCATAAGAGATGTACTCTTATGGATCCCCACACATGGCCGCGCAAAAGCAGGACGACCAGCACGAACGTACATTTAGCAGCTATGTGAGGATACAGGTTGTTGTCCTGAAGACCTACCTAGGGCGATGAACGATAGGGAGGAGTGGCGAGAGAGGGTCAGGGATATCCGTGCTGCCAGCACGATATGATGATGATGATGATATCTTATCTTGCGGTTTAGTTAGGCTTAGAACTATTCGGCTTAGTGCACGGGTAGGAGCACACATTGAGCGCAGGTGTTCACGATCGCGCGGGGAGGATGTGACAATCACAGATGTCATAATAAAAACCCCGGCTAGAAAATATTACTGGGGATGTGAATGACGTCATGACCGGAAGTGATGGGCTGAGGATTTTGGGTGATTTTTGAAAAAAAAGTAGCTAGTTGAGATTTGAATCTCAACGAAGCGAGTTGAGATTCGGACCTGGGCCAGGCCAGACTAGTTAGGTCTACGAGATGCGCCGCGCGTGGTGGGGTCTGATGGAACAGTCAGCATAGTAAAAACTCTCTCTCCCTCTCTCTCCTCGTGTTGAAAACCTAATCTTAAAGAAGGTAATAAAAGTTTTGTACCTGAAAAACCGAGAGTCGTCAGTGTTTCGAGTATTTTTCGGATTCCTATGCATATGAACGTTTTACAGATCCGTATATTTTACATAACCATGCATATGGGTATGTTACATCTCTCTCTCTCTCTCTCTCTCTCTCTCAAGATTCCTATGAATATGAACGTTTTACAGATCCGTATATTTTACATATCTACGTTTTGCATATTCGTATTTGGTTATTTTACAGTTATAAAAAGTAGTTATAATAATGCAACGAGAATTCCTATGATGTTAGTCAAGATCATTAATAATAACGAAGATTTGAGTTTCCTCAAAGATGAAGGGAATTGAATTAGGAAGATGAAAATATCTGTTGTCTAAATTTCTGTGATGAAGCTTGATGATTTTTTTCAGTAAAAGTTTTCGGACTATTGTCTTTATCTTTATTCCTTTTTTTTTTTTACAACATTTCGGCTGCTGTATCCTCCGACCTTCCCCGGGTATCCCCTGCTTATCTGGGTATAGAAATGATTCAACCTAGGAAATCATTATTTAAAGCTTGACTGTTGATCAAACAAGGCGTTCAAGTACAAATTACTGAGAAAAAAAAAAAAATGAAAATATTTATCTATCTATCTATTTATCTATCTACTTGATTGTAAATCTGCGTGAATATGTGCATTATATATCAGTACGATAACGACAACACACACACACTCACACACACACACACTTAGATATAAATCCGCAGATAAGTACATGTCTTTATATGAAAGGTTGTTATTTATCATAGGCACACACACACACACACACACACACACACACACGAGTAATCAAAATTATTGTTTAAGAGTGTTTACAAGTAAACAGAAATCTTAAAAAATAAAACGAATTTGACTGTAACAGTTAAACAAGTTTCCTTAGCTTACTAGGATTCCTTTCAGTATTCAGGCCAGTCAGAAAAATGCTGTAAACTGGGGATTTTTTTATCATTTCGCCAATATCCAATATTTTCAATGCCCATTTCCATTCATATAGCCAGACTGTATATTTTTCACGTTTGCACCTCGACCTCCTATTCTTTGTTCTATTATTAGTATTTACTCCTTTAGAGTTTTTCATATCAGCGTTAGCTGATGGATTTTCACTGGAGTTTGAGTGACAACAAGTCTCCTCAAGTCTCCAGGACTCGTCTCCGGATTCTGGCCGTTCTTAGCAATGCTGTCGTTTGGATATTCTCTACCCGTCCGCCAACTTTCATGTCTTCCAGGCCTTTTAATAATCCTTTAGTTATTGTGCCAAAAGCACCAATCACAATTAGCGCAATCGTTACTTTCATGTTCCACAGCTTTTTCAATTCTCTAGCAAGGTCGAGGTACTTATCTTTCTTTTCACTTTCCTTAGGATTTATTCTGTGGTCCGCCGGGACAGCAAAGTCGATAATTTTACAAATTCTCTTTTTTTTGTTGCTGATTTTTATGAGGTCCGGTCTTCTGGCCGAGACTATTATTATTATTATTATTATTTACTCATTAGAGTTTTTTACAGCGTTAGCTGATAGTCTTTCACTGGGGTTCGAGTGACAGGAAATGTCCTCAAGTCTCCCGGACTCTTCTCAGTATTCTGGTCGTTCTCAATAATGCTGTTATTTGGATGATCTCCTCTCGGAGGCACAACGTCCAATTCCTCCGGTCCCTTTATCAATCCTGTAGTTACTGTACCAAAAGCACCACTCACAATTGGTATAATTGTTACCTTCATTTATTATTATTATTATTCCTTTAGAGTTCCTCACATCAAGTAAGCCCATGTGTACCATACCCATGATACGGATATGTGAAACGTACATAGAATATTCATAACATATATACATAGAACATAGGAATCCCGAAACACGAAAAACACTTACGACTTCTTAGTTCAGGTACGAAACTTTTTATTGCCTTTGAGTTTAAAGGTTTTTCGACATAAAGAGTGAGATACACATTCTTTCTATTCTGGCTTTTCCATCTGCCCCTCCCCAACACGTGCGCACCCGTCGCAAGGCTTCTGCAAGCTAGCAAAAGTCATCTTTCTTCTTCGGACCGCAATACTCAACTGTCTTCTTCCGAGCCAGGAACTCAACTCAACTGAATTTTTTCAAAATCCCCAAAATCCTCCGCGCGTGCTTCCGGTGCATGACGTCATTCACATCTCCTTGTCAACTTTCCTATCTGGGATTTTTATTTTGACATCTATGAACGACTCATCCTCTCCGCACGCGCGTCAACACCTGTGCTCAAGTTTGCACCTAACTAACACATGTGCTGAGCCGAAAGTTTCTCAGCCTAACTAAACCCAAATGCAAGATATATAAAACGAAATCCCTCGGCCATTATATTACACATGGACTTTCACTAGAGTTTGAGTGACAAGTCACCTTAAGTCTCCAAGAGTATTCTGCTCGATCTCACCAATGCTGTAGCTTGGATGTTCTCTACTCTCCCGCTTATTTCCAAGTTCTTTAGTCATTTTACCAAACATTTGTTGACTGTACCAAGAGCACAAAATATAATTAGTATAACCATTACTTTTATGTTTAATATTTTTTTCAATTCCCAAGTTCGGTCAAGGTACTTTTCCTTCTTTTCGCTTTCTTTCATTTTTATTCCTTTTTATTGACATAGTGCGTCCTTATGGCGTTTTTTCTATGCCACTATTAGAAGAGATTATTATTATTAGTAGTAGTAGTAGTAGTATTAGTATTATTATTATTTATGCTCTTACCCGTCTTTCAAATCTCAAATTAGAATGTACAAGATTCAACTTGTATCCTCTTCCCCCTTTTAAATGAAAGCAGTTTCCCAAATGTTATAATAAAAAACTTCAAAAAGATGGTTAACTTTTCTTTCATGAAGGACCGGACAATAGCTTTGATATGCTAAACAAACCAGTTTGGCGAAAAAAAAAGTCAACTCTCTCACTTACATTTGAATGAAGAAAAAAAAAAGAGTCGACAATCTCATAATGGCAGAACCTTGAAGTGAAACAAAAAAAACAACACCAAAAGATTGAACACAAAATCAAGTCAAAATGAAGAGAAAACTACAAAGAAAGAAAAAAAATGGAACATAATTTCTTGGCAGAGAATCAGAAAATGATGCTTTAAACGTCATTTATACAGGGTATCTAAAAATAGATCCAATCCATTAATATGATAATGAATTTTAACGGAGATAAGCGCAATACCGGTCCTTTCAAACACGCCCTGCAAAAAATGCATCCTCTCTGATAGAGAAATCAAATTCTTTTAATTGTTGATATATCAGCTTTAGGGACATGCAATATTTTTTTGTCTAGTTTATTACAGCAGTAATAAATCATCATCATATTAATGCGTTGCATCTATTTTGAGACAGTTTTTTAAAATTATTTTTGTCTCCAAATAAGTAGCGACGAAAAATATTTTCCTATCTTGTCCAAGGTATTGTAACAAAGTAAAGTTGGCGACTGTGGTCGAGGACTCCCTTTTCAATAGCTACTACACTAAGGTGTAGGGCAGGGCGCTACTCCTCTCTCTGGATTGCTCCTCTTTACACTTGATATGTACATTATAATGCTGAGTGTTAAGCTGGAGGTGTCAAGAACCAAGTCTTTGGTATCAAGGAGGTGTAAAGTACCAAGTGTCAAGGAGGTGTCAAGGATCAAGGAGGTGTCAAGTACCAAGTCTTTGGTGGCAAGGAGGTGTCAAGTACCAAGTCTTTGGCATCAAGTCTTTGGTATGACTCGACCGGGGATTAAACCCCAGTCTGCCGGACCATTGGCGAACACTCTACCCACTGGGCCAATGAGAGTATACTATTTTCTAATCTGAAACAAAACAGAACGCAACATTATTATTAGTCGTGTTTTTAGCAGTCACGTGGATCCCATATTGAGACACCCTATATCTAATCAAATAGCAAGTCCAGAAAATGTAATATAGATGAAATTCTTAACCACATAATCGGTGAATGCATCAAAGTAGTTCAAAAAGAGAAGAACTACAGCCACGCCTTTTGTGGGGAAGGTGATCCACTGGGAATTGTGCAAGAAACACGCATAATTCAAATAAGTTAAATTGTGCCAAGTATTGTTATATATAACCAAAAATTCAATTAAATATCAGTCCTTTGTTTACACATAGTTAAATGATCAAATATTTCTATTTCAAACAATTTAGTTTAGCATAAGTCTTTTTTTTTTTAATTTTAAATGTCAAACAGTTTTATTTAACCTATAGATGGTATCGTATCAGGTGCTGCCACTCGAAGCCAGAGCAATGGCAATGAATGGATTCTCTACATTCCCTAAAGATCCAGCATTACTAGAGCCTTACCATCAGACTGTATAATGTCACATCCAGGATACTCGTTGATGAAGTCTTACCCCTTCTGCAGAGATGCAATTAGTGTGTTCTACAGCCCCAGCCAATTGGGCTTTCTAATAGACCGTTTTTTTTAAATTTGCATTCATAAAACTAATTCCCACCAAAGCATAAATACGCAAATAGGCCCACAGTTAAAAGACATATCTCGCAGGTGGTTGGTTATTGGTTGTTTGGGTTTTATGGCATATCAACTTTTATAGGTTATTTAACGCCAAATGCATTTTATGCAAATGGTTCTATTTCTAACAATTCAGTTTAGTATGAATACACAGTTTAATTATCAAAAACATTTCTATTTCAAGATATTCAGTTTATTCAAACAATTCTAATTCTGCTAATCAAGCTTAGGATAAGTACAGATTTTGTTTATACACAGTTAAATGTCAAAACAGTTCTATGTTAAATAACTCAGTTTAGTGTAAGTACACTTTCATATAAAAACAGTTCCATTTCAAATAATTCAGTTTAGCATAAGCATGCAGATTAAATGTAAGTACAGTTTAATTGTGAAAAACATATCTATTTCAAGCTACTCAGTTTAGTGATACAGTTCTACTTCAAAAAATTCACTTTACCATAAATATGCACTTAGTGCTATTTAACCCATAGATAGGGCCCTATCAGGTGCTACCATTCGGGCCAGAGTGGATCTGGGAGCAGTGGCAATGAAGGGATGCTCAGCATCACTGGAACCGCACCATCAGGTTGTTTAGTGTCATATCCAAGACTCTCATTGGGAGGAGGGTCTTTGCCCTCTGCAGAGAAGCAGTTGATGTATTCTACAGCCCTAGCCGACTGGGTAACAATCCTAAGTTTAGTGTGGAGAAAAAGGTTTGTTGTTATCAGTCACTTCATTCTAAAATTTCCAGCAACAACCTTTGGAGAATGTTATTCCGCATCTGATGATCTTTTTCCGCCGACAAAGCGGTTAATTTTTTGTTACACAGTTGAAATTCTTTGCGATTGGTTAGTTGGTTGGTTGGTTTTTGTGACATATCAACCCTTATATATATTTACCAACTACTCCACAAGGGTTGGATGTGACACAAGGTCAACTCTTAAGGGGAGTTTAACTGGCTTGATTTCAGAGTTTTTCTTCAACGAGACTGGTTGCTAAACCAAAGCAAAAGAAAACAGTCTGCCCTGCTATTTACCGATAGCTGGAGGAAGTAATTAGACTGATACTTTCCCAAAGGTATTACTGCTATATGAAATCTATCAGCTTCGTTCAGGATTTAAACTCGTGGCGCCGTGTCAATTTCCTAGAATAAACAATTCTCTACGGGCACTTCTACATCAACTCTTATGAATTATTTAATGACAAATCATGTTTGTGCACACACACACACACACACCTAATCTACTCTAATACTCACACACACCCACGCACGCACGCACGCACGCATATATATATATATATATATATATATATAATTTTTGAAATAATAATTTATAGGTTACATTTTAAAAAGGACACCGCTCAGTGTTAAATTGTTTGAAATATACCTATCTAACATTAATAAATATATTTGGAACAAATCAGTTGTTTTCATGTTTTAAGTAGAAAGGTAATATATATATATATATATATGCATATATATATATATATGCATATATATATATATATATATACACATTTAAAGATGGTTGTTGTGGGTCCAAAGATAGAATAAGGATATATTTTTAAATAGGAGGGTCCTCGAAGATATTTGTATTTTTGAATTTTTTTTTCTTACATACGTGTTATATATATGTATGCTTCCAGCTTATTGCTCTCGTCTGAAAACAAGTGTGGCACAAGGCCTTTTTAATGGGGTACTCAATGAGACTTGAACTCACTCTTGTTTCTAGTATTAATGACACTTGGTTGGTCAAACTGGTTTATATAGGGGTCGTTGTTCCTCTTTCCTTGAGTGCGTTACTTTGGCCTGCTTTACCCGTCTTTGATATTTAGGTTTATAGAGTTGTGTTTGTGTGTGTATTGGCGTTGTTGTGGTTTTGGGTTTCCCAAACAGCTTTTTTTTGTGTGTATGTGTATGTGTGTTTCATGGGCGAATTTTTAACTGATAGTTCTTTCTCCTTTTTTTTGTATATGTATACATATATCTGTGTGTGTGTGTGTGTGTGTGTGAGTTTTGAATATTTTTTTTTTTCGTTTGAGAACATGTTTGGCATAAGGTCTAGTTGATGGTTATTAAATGAGATTCTAATTTGCTAGTAACGCTTATATTTTCGTCTGGTTTGGTTTGGTTTTAAGGCATATCAACCATTGTAGGTTTTTTTAATGTGTAATCCATGCTATACATATATACAGTTCTATTGTCAGCAATTCAGGCCAACATAAGTATAGTTTTTTTGTTCACACAGTGAAATGTAAACATATTTAAAACAACTAAGTTTAGCCTAAGTACGCAGTTTAAATGTTAAAACAATTCCATTTTAAACAATTCAGTTGAGCATAATAACACTGTTTAGTTCAATTTGACTTTTAAATTAAATCTTGTCCAGTGCTACACTCTGGAACAGAGTTTACCTGGGAGCAACGGCAAAAAAAAAGAATACTCTGCATTCTGGGTATTCGCTGTTTTTATAATTGGACTGTAGACCTGCAGTCATGCTTGGCGCTGCATAGTTCACGAGGTCGTCTCCACCTTTGAGGACTCCCGCATAGCCAATCTCAGGGAAAAACGCCACAGAAGGAAGATCCAGGAAGCCTGAACAGCCATACCAGTGCAGACTTTTAACTGCAGTCTCTGCGGCCTGATTTGTCTGTTCCACATCGGCCTAGTCAGCCATTAGTATGTCTGCAGTCGACGTGGACACCTTCCTTCGTAAATCTTCGTTCAAGAAGTCTAGCCTAGATGAAGAATATATATATATATATATATATATATATATATATGCATTTGGGGAAATATAACTGTATTTAATATCCATCTGTATTTATAACGCCATTTCCCCTCCACGCGCTAAAATAAAACGGCTCAATAAGATGTCCAATCTTGGCGCACCCGACATGATTGCCAACTTCTCGAAGTCCATGTCAGACGGCGTCGACCGACAGCTACCGGAACCAGGAAACACTCGACCAGATCCGTGTACCGACGAACACGGCCGACCGAAGTGTGTCCTAGTCAGCAACGCTAAGATAGTAGTACATATGCACTATTCTCTCGTCTCCACTATACCTCCACTATATACCTCAATTTATACCTCCACTATTTCTAGACACGTGAACTCTAACAGGACAATTCATTTCAACATTTGAGTTTGTTGGCTAGAGATCCGTGTTCAAATTACACGGGTCGCTATCGGCATATTTGTTGTATTCTAATATACATGTTCATGTAGGATACATACTGATGCAATGAATAACAGACGCAGGAAGACTTCTTTAGAAAAATATGTTCCTCTCACTTTATTGCAAGGGTTCGAAAAAGGTTGTGTGGGGTTCCACTGTGAGAGGGAGTTGGAGATCGAACATAAACTGCAATATTTTGACTTCCACTCTTATGGCCGTCAACGTTGTGTCTTTCTTTTTTTTTCTATATGCTCAACCGAAGGCCCTGGGGTCCACTCTGCTGGGTGATGGTTTTCTTTATTGCATCTTATCAGCATCTTCTCTGGACCCCAACTCATCAGGGCCCAAATGGCCTCTTCGGCCTGATGTGGCTTTCCTTACCACATCTCGTCTATAACTCCGTCCGATCTCTCTGGAAATCGAACTCAACTCAACTCGAATTGTCTTGACTTCTGAGTTATATGATAGTTCATCGCCCACTCGATCGCCCACTCGATCTTTGAAATTGCATGTTTGATCGTCATCAACCGGAAATAACTGTCATGCAGTCCACAGGTCACTCTCTTCCGGTGCATCAGTCTATGAGTGTACCATGGGAATTTTTTAGCTCGTCCAATTTCATCTGCCAATTTCCGCCCACGCGATTTCCTCTCATAACTGCCATTAGAATGTGTTACCTCCTTCCGGTGCATCACCTTGGAATGGCATTTTTGGCTGGGTCAAAAGACAACACATTTTCTACATAACAATAATAAAAACAGAGCATGGAATTATTCATTAAATTGGCTTGATTTGTTTGTTTAATGGCACAACAACCATCTTGGGTTATTTGATGCTTTCCGCAGAGTAATTGTCCGAAAGTGGGCATAATAGCACGACTGGAGTTTGAACTCTCTTTCGGCAATGTCGCAGTCTAGCTCGTTTGCAACTGCGCTACGGAGACTCACTCTTATCAAATTTTGGTTTCAAGAATTAATATGATTTTTGTCTAATACATCGACTAAAGAAACAGCAATGAAATTTTGGACGTTGTCTCGAAATTTAGCACGGAATGCTCATCATATTCAGGAATTTAAAGGTAAATACGATGTAGATATTTCAGAATATAACAAGCAGTTATCAATTTTTCCCAAGTCTTCTTCTTCTTCTTCTTCTTCTTCTTCTTCTTCTTCTTCTTCTTCTTCTTCTTCTTTAAAATAGGTCTTGCGTCTTTTTCTTAAGCTAGATCTACATATCTTCTTCTTCTTCTTCTTCATTAAGATTGGTCTTGTGCCATCTTCTTAATTTAGATCTTCTTCTTCTTCTTCTTCTTCTTCTTCTTCTTCTTCTTCTTCTTCTTCTTCTTTAAGATAGGTCTTGCGTCTTCTTCTTAAGCTAAATATCCATATCTTCTTCTTCTTCTTCTTCTTCTTCTTCTTCTTCTTCTTCTTCTTCTTCTTCTTCTTCTTCTTCTTCTTCTTCTTCTATCATTGATTAGTATTATCTGTAAAAAATTAAAACTAATTTTTTTTACCAATGAATTAAATAGCACTGCGGAATTATATCACAAGTCTTGTAAAGGTTTCGTTTTACTCAAAAACGTGACAAAAATAATAAAAAGAGTAAAATATTACAGTTACAGGAAGAGATTAGAGAAAATAGGATTAACTACTTTACTAGAAAAAAAAAAGAATTTATCTAATTGAAACTTCAAAAATAATTAATGGAATTTCTAATTTAGGTAGACAATTTTTTCAATATTTCTTCTCTAAAAGGAAATTTACTGTCAAGACAGATTTCAAAAATTATGTCTGAAAACAAATTAGATTTTTTAGCTAATTGAGTAATATATTTTTGGAACAAATTGGCTTATCAAATCAAAAACAGCAATAGCATGAAAAAAAAATCAAGATTAAATTGGATTATTTCAGAAATAATGATGAGGAAAAAAATTAAGAAAGTATTTTTGGGAAATATCAAGTAAATTACTTAAGAGAACTTGATCTGTACATATATACCGTATTGATAGGGTATTTGTTCAGTGTAAATATTTATTTGTTAAAAGTTGAAGGGAGAAGGTAGAAAAAATGTTGAGATGCCTAAGAAGTTATAAGTAAGATGGCGACCGTAGTCGAGGGTGATCAGAAGGCTCCTTTTTCAATAGCTACTTCACCAAGGTACAGGGAGGGCGCTACTCCTTCTACCAGATTGCTCAACTTTACTCTTGATACGTACCTTATAATGCTGAGTGTTAAGCAAGTAGGTATCAACTGCCATTTTAAAAGTCTTTGGTATGACGCGACCGAGGATTGAACCCCGGTCTCCCCGACCAAATAAATAATCATAGTAATATTTTCTGAGGTTTATGTGCGAATATAGTAAAAAACGGAGATTTCTAAGGAGATATAGAAAATAAATAATCTTAACATTTTGTTCATATTTTGATGTGAGAAGATTGTACAGAGTGGAGATGCCCAAGGAGATATTTGCTGATTCGGTTGAGCCTATAGAATAGACTGACTACTTCTTTGCAGAAGGGTAAGTTGTCCAAGGAGACTTAAAGTAAAAGGTAAAGTTGTCGAGTGTAGTCGAGGGTGAACCGAAGGCCCCCTTTTCAATAGCTACAACAGCAAGGTACAGGGAAGGCGCTACTCTTTCCACCAGATTGCTCCACTTTACACTTGATACGTGCCTTATAATGCTGAGTGTTAAGTACCATTACTTGATACGTACCTTTACTTGATACGTACCATAATGCTGAGTGTTAAGTACCATTACTTGATACGTGCCTTATAATGCTGAGTGTCAAGTACCATTTTTTGGTTAGACGCGACCTGGAATTGAACCCTGGTTTCCTGCACCATTGGCAATCTTGATATTTTTCATATGTTGATGTGAGAAGATCGTAAAGAGTGGAGATGCCCTAGGAGACATTTGTCCGGTCGGTTGAGCCTGTAGAATAGACTGATTGCTTCTCTGCATTGGGGTGAGACCTCCACAATGAATGTCCTGGATTTAATACAATAAACAATCTCATGGTGATGTTGAAGCAATCCTGCAGCCTTAGGGGAATGCGGAGTATCCCTTCATTGCCATCGTTCCCAGGTCCACTCTGGCTCAGAGTGGTAGCGCCTGATAGGGTTAGGATCTATGGGTAAAACAAAACTAAACTGCGGACTCAAACTGAAGTGAATTGATTAAAATTGAACTGTTTTTGCATGCTAAACTGAATTGTTTGAAATAGATTTGTTTTTCACTTGGAAACTGTTCTAAGGCTAAACTGAATTGTTTGAAATAAAACTGTCTTGACATTTAACTGTGTGTAAACAGATATTATGCTTATACTAAACTGGTATGTTTGAGTTAGAACTGTTTGACTAAAGTGAATAGTTTGAAATAGAAATATTTTTGACAATTAAACTGTGTACTTATGAAAAAGTGAAACATTTGAAATAGAACTATTTATTTGTATAAAAATGGATTTGGTATTAAATAACTGACAAATGTTCATATGCCATAAAACCCAAACAAACAAATAAACACACAAGGAGATATATCAAATAAATTATCATAGAATTCTTTCATATGTTGATATAAGAAGATAATAAAGAGGGGAGATGCTCAAAGAGGGATAATAAAATAATAATCATAATAATATTTCTCTTATGTTGATGTGAGAAGATAGTAAAAAGCAGAAAATCCATGGAAATAAGAAATGATAATAATATTCTGCTTATTTTGATGTGAAGAGATAATAAAAAGTGGAGATGCCCAAGGAATGATGATAAATGTAATAATCCTTATATTTTTTTAATGTTGATGTGAGAAGGTTATAAAAGAGACAGATGCTCAAGGGGACCTAACAAGCAAATAATATTTTAGAATTGTGGTGTATAAGGAGACAAAACAAACATATAATGATAATAATATTTTTCTTATGTTGATTTGAGAAGCTAGTAAAACGAGGAGATACCCATCATCATCATCATCATCATCATGCCGTGCCGCTAGCACGGATATCCCTGACCCTCTCGCCACTTCTCCCTATCATTCATCGCCTCTGGCAGGTCTTCTGGGCTACATCCCATATCCTCACATAGCTGCTTTATATATGGTCTATCCGGTCGTCCTGCTTTAGCTCGTTCATATGTGGGGCTCCATAGGAGTACATCACTTATGAGCTCGTCCCTGCTTCTCCAGCAGTTTACTGCATGTCTGGTTCGTCTAAATTGGATAGTTTTCGTGATGGGGGGCAGGTGGCCGTATAGTTGGTGCCTTGTGGGATGTTGCCGCCAGGACTTGTTCAATATTGCTCGCAGCATTCTTGTGTAATTGACGTCTAGCTTCTTCTCCAGCCGTTTAGTTAGCGTCCAAGTAGTGCATCCATACAGCAGTATCGATACGGCAGCTGCCTGGAAGAAATTGCACTTTATTTTATCGGTCAGTTCTGATTTCCATATGATCGATAGCATATCAATAGCTGTTCATGCCTTCGTTAGCCGCGTGTTGATGTCCTTTGCGGTTGATGATGCGCTGCTTCTTAGGTAGGTGAATTTGTCTGCTAGTTTCAGAGGGGTTCCGTCTACTGTGGTGATGTCGCCTGTTTGATAATAGCACATATATTCCGTTTTGTGTGCATTTACATGGAGGCCAATGCCTGTGGCGGCTCGTTCCAAACTATACAGTAGTGTTTCGGCTTGGTTGGGTGTATTTGCCAGTATCGATAATAATATTCTGCTTATGTTCATGTGAGAAGATAATAAAAAGTGGAAATGCCCAAAGAATGATAATAAATGAAATAATCATTATATTTTTCTAATGTTGATGTGAGAAGGTTATAAAAAAGGACAGATGCTCAAGGGGAACCTAACAAGCAAATAATATTTTTGAATTGTGGTGTATTGTACCATAGCCAGATACGGCTATGTGTGAAATGGATATACAATATATATATAACATAGAACATAGGAATCTCGAAAAACGAAAAACACTTACGATTCTATGTGCAGGTACAAAACCTTTTATTACCTTTGAATTTAAAGGTTCTTCAACATAAGAAGAGAGATACACATTCTTTCTATTCTGGCTTTTTCATCAGCCCCCCACCCCCACCAATCTCGTGCGACTCCTGCCCAAGGCCTCCACGAGCAAGCGAAAGTCAACCGTCTTCTCCCGAGGCAGGTCTCAACTCTACAAACTGACTTTTTCAAAAAATCCCCAAATCCTCCGCGCGCTTCCGGTGCATGACGTCATTCGCACTTGCTTGCCCCGTTTCCCATCTGGGCTATAGTGACATCTCTGAGTGACACGCCTGCACCGCTTTTGCGCGAACACCTGCGTAAATGTTGCACCTAAGTAAACCATGCACTAAGCCGAAAGGTTCTCACCCTAACTAAACCCAAAGGCATAAAACGAAATCCATCGGCCATTATATTACAGTATAGAGAGGCAAAGCAACCATATAACGATAATAATATGTTTCTTAAGTTGATTTGAGAGACTAATAAAACGAGGAGATGCCCAATGAAGACTAAGATAGAAATTTCTAAATTTTTGTAAGGGAGAGAAGATTGTAAATAATAGATAGTAACAATCGACAAATCATCATATTTACCCAACCCCTCCGCTCGGGCAGGATATGACACAAGGTCAATTTTTTAAGCGGAGTTTAACAGGTTTGAATTCAGAGTTTTCCTTCTCCTAGACTAGTTGCCTCATCAAGGCTAAAGAACCTAGTCTGCCCTACTATTTACCCATAGCTGGAGGGAGCAATCGACAAATCATTCTCCGTTTTTGTTCATAATCTCTATATGCATGTAGACTGAAACTTATTTCGTTTCTTTCTAATAATCACCAAATGATATTTTCACCATGTGTCTATCCCGGTCAAATTATCGAGTTTTTTGACACTCACTAGATGTTTATTAGCATTCCGTATCGCTTTGTCCAAATCAAAGTCCTGTGTCACTCGACTGGCGTAAAATCGCCGTTAGGTACTCTGTAAGGCCTGGGTTATTCATAGGATATTGCACCAGCCAGCCTGTTCTGATCAATGTATTTGACCTTCGATATATGAACCCGGTGACAGTATTTTTATTTAATTCTTCATGGCCCAATCCTCTGAGATTTATGGAAGGAGGGAAATCACGCGTTCTCACGTCAACTTAAGTCTCACGGAATTTCTGTTCTTATGTTAGGCCTGTTTTATGTTGGCGTAAAGAATAAACCTCTGGAGATACACTGCTTTTGCAGGTCATGGCAATGACACTTTAACGTCCAAGAAATACGTTCTTGTGTCAATATTTATCAAAGAGAAAACGTGTCTCAAGAAAATCATGACTCTCAATTCTTGGAAGAGCCCAAACTTAATCTGTTGTCGAAGTTTTATTTCTGAGCCTGCATTCCTCGTTCCGGCTCACACATTAACAATCACAAAAAATGCTATGCAGTAAAAATATGTAACAATAATTAATTGGTTACCAACCCATCCATACGGGCCGGATATGATATGGGGAAAATTTTTAAGCGAGGCTTAACAGGTTGGAAGACTGTGTTTTCTTTTTCTTAGACTGGTTGCCCAATGACGGCTAAAGAGCCCTGTTTGCTCTAGTACAGGTTGTCTAAAAATAGACGCAACCATTTAATACGATGATGATTTATTACTGAGATAATTTTTTTAAAATCCATGTTAGATGGTTTGAGTTTATACTTGATCTCGATTCTGTATGCGTTCAGCAGAAGACCCTTCTTTTATATTCTTTGCGACGATGCACGTGAAGGACCAAGTTCTTGGAAACGTCTTTGCAGGTACTTTTTCAGACTCCTTCAAAGAGAATCTCTCACTGCATACATATTTTCACAATATCTTGCATTTTCTGCCTTCTATTTGAGGTTGTTTACTGACCATTGTATACCCAGTGATAAATTTCGCTTTTTTGGAGATAATTGTTGAAGTTAATCTTCCAACAAAATTTTGCTGTCACTATTTTTAATGATTATGTCTCCAAATAAGTGATGCAAAATATTTTTCTTCTCTTATCCAAGGCATTGGGATGAATGATTAATTGTTGAAATAGAGTACTTTTTTGAAATCTAAAACAAAAAAAATACATTTTTTATTTGTAGAGTTATTAGCAGTCACATTGGTGCCATGTATATTGAAACACCAAATATTTATCAACAGCTAGAGGAATTTTTATTGGATTCATACCTTTCTCAAGGTTATAAGCGCTATGTGAAATACAAATTGTCTCATGGAGGATTTGAACTCGTGTCGCCGTGTCCATACGATGATAACCATTACATGATACCACATCAAAATAATTACTGTAAATGCGCAAAAATTATTTTAAACGACTTGGATTTTTTTGCACACAGTTACATGGTTTCAAGTATTTCTTTCTAAATACATTGATTTTGTTCACAACAATCGGGTTTCAATTTAGAACTTCTATTTAATAATATTTGATTTTCCAACAGTTACATGTTTTCAAGTATTTCTTTAAAATTATAAATTGATTTTGTTCACAAAAATAGGTTTTAATTAAGAATTTCGTTTTAATAATATTTGATTTTCCCACAGTTACATGGTTTCAAGTATTTCTTTCTAAATATATTGATTTTGTTCACAGCAATATGGTTTCAATTACGCGATTAGCAATAGCATGGACAGCTTTCGAGAGACTATCAGTCATATGGAAGTCAGACCTGACCGATAGAGTTAAACGCATTTTTTTTCCAGGTAGTAGTCGTATCGATACTGCAATATGGATTCACTATATGTGAACCCCTTCATATGGACGAGCAAAGGCAGGACTACCAGCTAGAACATATATACAACAGCTCTGTGCCGATACGGGATATAGCCTGGAAGACCTCCCGGAATGATGGATGATAGAGATGGGTAGCAAGAAAAAGCAGGGAGATACATGCTGGGAGTGTGACATGATGATGATAATTTAATAATACTTTTTTTCCCAGAGTTACATGGTTACATGTAAATATTTCTTGTTAATATCAATCAATTGTTCACACAAAATTTAATGGTTTTAAGAAGATCTATTATGAAACATGTGAGAGGTTGGTACAGAGTAATATTATTTCAAGTAAGTATTTCTATTTGATAACAATGATTTGTGTGCACATAGTTGCATATTTACAAGTAACTATTTCTATCTCATAATATTAATTTATTTGCACACTATTATTGCTATTGTTTCAACACAGTTTAATGGGCTCAATTATTTCTGGGGTGTCCCCGTGGTATAATGGTTAAAGCGTAGTATGCAAGTTCGTATTCCAGTCGCGCTATTACGTTCACTTTCGGGCAAATACCCTTGGGAAAGGTATGAACCCCCTATCCTCCCTGCTATGGGTTAAATAGCACTACTACTGTTCTTATAGGAGAGTAGCTTTGGCATTAAATGACCTACAAAGGTTGATATGCCATTAAACAAAGAAACCGAACCAATCAATTATTTCTATCTAACACTAATAGTTCTATACAATATTAATCGCATTTTTTAACACAGGAAAGTGATTGCAAGTATGGCTATTTAATACAAATTATTCTATTAAACACTATTCATTCATTTGTACACTGTCAATTCAATTAAGGCACAAAAACAGTTTTAAGTATTGCTATTTAAAAATAATAATTCTACTCAAAATTTGTCATTCGTCAGCACACAGGTAAGTAGTTCAAATTATTGCTATCTATCAATGACAATTCAAATCATTGATTACATTCAATCAAACGGTCAAACAGTTCTGTTTCAAGCAATTTAGTTTAGTATAGGACAAACAGTTCTATTTGACACTTAGATAGGAACGTACCAGGTGCTACCAATTCGAATTAGGGCTAACTTAGGAGCGCTGGCAATGAAGGGGTACTCCGCATTCCCCAAAGCTCCCGCATTTCTGAAAATTCACAATTGGATGATTTAATGTTATATCCTGGACATTCGTTGGGGGTCTTACTTGCTACAGATATTCAGCCGATGTATTCTACAGCCAACTTTTCAAGAATCTATTTCTATTTAATAACGGCGATTTGTTCCAATTAACTAACAATAATACTTATTAATCAATTACACTATAGAAATAGAAATGTTTTTAACCATTAAACTGTGTACTTATGCTAAACTGAATTGTTTTAAAAAGAACAGATTATTTACATAAAAATGAATTTGGCATTAAATAACACTGGTTTACAAAGTAATTGAGGCAAGCACAAAAATACCTGTTTTTACCTAAGTTGAGTGTGCTGAATTCAAATTTGAAATCTGTTTTTACTCATCACCTCTCGTTTTTTAGATATGCATTGTGTGCATTTTGTGCATATACGGTACATAAAGGCGTATATGAATTCAGGGTTAATTCTAATATTGTGAGACTTATAGCTTATTTTTTAGTTATTATGCACTAAATGTAAGTGATAGCATTACATTATATATATATATATATATATATATATATATATATATATATATATATATATATCAAGACAGATTTTGACAGTTAAGGCAGCAGGTCTCAATCCACACTCTGGCAGTCATTGAAAGAGGTTGTCTCGCAGGCGGCACAGGATGTTGGTTTCCCTCAACTATCGTGTTACACATCTTTTGGGTTACTAAATATTAGTATTACATTTTCAAATGCACATTTAGTTTTACTTTGTTATATTTTCAGATTCTCCAATGGCTTCAAGCACGTCAGAGTGTCGAGGATGCCTCAACAAGGCCAATTCTTTCTGCTACGTGTGTGGGGACTTCACAACAGTTGCACATCGTCGAACCATCACTTCCCTCTCCAGAACCGCCTACTTTCACTATTTTGACTGTAGAATTTGTGATCAGGACACGTCTTGGGCTCCACACATCTGTTGTAAACCCTGCTACAATGGACTAACTGCATAGTTTAATGGCAAGAAAATGGCTTCTTAACTTAAAGGAACTGAGAGCATGGGAAGCATTCAAGTCAGTCTGTAGTGGTTTCCTTGGTAACACACGCGTACCAGAATAGCAAGCCTGTATTGAGAAGTTGCAAAAGTCTTACGAGGATATGGAATGTCACTCAAGATTCATTTTCTCCATTCCCACCTCACCTTCTTCCCGCCAAAACTTGGAGCAGTGAGTGATGAGCATGGAGAAAGATTCCACCAAGACATTACGAAGATGGAGATCAACTATCAAGGTAAATGGAACCCCGGCGTGATAGGAGACTTCTGCTGGATGCTCTTGCGTGACTTCCCGGAGGCAAAATACACCAGATCTTCTAAGAAAACACAATTTTCACTGTCTGTGGTACTATGAATTGTGTAATTGTGTCATGCCAGTATATTGATTCAATCAGTGTTCTTTATCTATCCTGTTTTATCTGTTATAAGCTGCTGCAACTCTTGGATTATGCACATATATTCTCTGTTTAATCTAAAATGAGACCATTTAAAAGCCAGAAAACTAGAGGTGATAGAGCAAAGCTATTTATAAATTTGAATTGAGCACACCCAAATTAACAAAAAACACATATCCCCATTCTTGCCTCAGACCAAAAATTTATTTTTGTGAACCAGTGTTATAGTTTCAAGTAATTATTATTAATACAGGGTGGAACGATAAAAAAGAATACATGATTCCATTTTCGTTGAATGAAAACCGGTTTTCTTTTTTTGTTGCAGACCATCTACTAGTTGGCCAGTTGTGTACAAATCCCGAGAGCGATAGGAGCCTTCTATCATGTCTGAAAGTGACACAATGTTCAGCGGGCGAAGTCGAAGATGCACTGCTGTACAACACATGCTCTCTACCGATCAAAGTTATGACAACAGGACCATTGCCAGCTTCCTCAAAATGCAAATCTGGATTGCTACGAATAACAGGGACGTGCCCAGGGTGATGAAAACAAAGTTTCCGGCTACGGTTATGGTCTTTGGTGTGGTTTCAAGAGAGGGCCATATCATGCCACCTCATATCTGGAGGTGCTGAAGAGCGTGGCAGACCATGGGTTTGGAAGCAGGACTCAGCGCCAGCCCACAAGTTCAAAGAGACCCAGGCTTGGCTTCAGAAGGTGTGCTACGACTTTGTACCATTCTCTCTCTGGCCCCCTCCTCCCCGGACCTTAATCCTTTAGACTACTTCGTTTGGTCATACATCGAGAATATCACCAACATGACTTCCCAAAACACCAAAGCCAGCCTGATCGCCGCCATCCGCCGAGTATTCACAGGCTCCCGCCGGCACTTATGGAAAAGGCATGTTCTCAGTTCCTGATCCGTGTCGAGGCGGTGATTTTGGCTACATTGAATAGATGTCAGCTCTACTACATAATCAAGTTATCTGAATTGATATTTTCAATAAAAGTCTTAAAATAAAACTGTAGTGTTGTTTTCTTTCGGACGACAATTTTATCGACATGTACAAATATTTTGCTCAGTTGTCCGGCATTAGAAAGTCATCTTTGAATGCAAATAATTTAAAAACATCCATGGCTCCCTAACATGTACTAATCATATTTACCAACCCCTCCGCTCGGGCAGGATATGACACACGGTCAATTTTGAAGCAGAGTTTAACAGGTTTGAATTCAGAGTTTTCCTTCTCCTAGACGAGTTGCCTTGCCAAGGCTGAAGAAACCAGTCTGTCCTACTATTTATCCATAGCTGGAGGATTCATACCTTTCCCAAGGGTATTAGTGCGATGTGAAATGCAATTGGTCTCGTCCAGGATTTGAACTCGTGTCGCCGTGTCTATTTCCTTTGACGGTAACCATTACACCACGGGCACCACATAACATGTACTAATACTGCGTGGTAGTGTGGATCTTGGTGTAATAAGTAACTAAGAAAAGTTGGTGACTTTAGTCGAGAGCAATCCAAAGGCTCCCTTTTCAATTGCTACTTCACCGTGTAGGGAAGGGCGCTATCCTTTGATTGTTCCACTTTACCCTTGATCCTTACCTTATTGTGCTGAGTGTTTAGCAAGGCTGTACGGAGTACCATTTTTGATTCTTTGGTATTGTAATATACTGGCGACGTGGATGAACTTAACAGATTGATTGCGGTCGCAAGATAATATCAACAAAGTGGTTTCACAGGAAAGAGAAAATAAAAAAAGGTGGCGAGAATGTGATTTATTGCCTGTGGATAGAATGACAGATATTTCCGTTCGCAGGTAAGATTAACAAATTACCGGAAAAAACAGGAAGTATGTAAGTTCCGATAACCTGCTTTAAAGGAAAATACGTGGGACTTGAAAGATAATATAAGGTCTGTAATTTTGACCTGAAGGCAGCGATCCGCTGGCCACTGGAGTAGTGCTGTCGGCTCCCCTGTGTGTGTTCTCCGGCCGTCGCACTACTTCACAAAAAGGGTCCCCGCCTCAGAAGAAAGATATGTGCAAACTCTCTCTGACTGTATTCCTACTTCACACAAACGTCGCCGTTAAAGAATGAAAATACAAATCATATTTTTGTATATCTACGGGTTCTTCATTGTTTGTCCATGACATATGACTCCACTTGGGATTGAACTCCGGTCTCCTGGACCACTGGGGAACACTCCACTCATTAGGCCTTAAAAATTGTAATGAATTATATTAGTTAATTATCTTTGTAGTAACAAATTGTGAGTAAGTGTACCATATTATCAATTAACACTATGTGCGAAATGGACATATAATGTCCATTACGATAGAACATATAAAGAACATAGGAATCTCGGAATTCGAAAACACCTAACGACTTCTTGTTCATGTACGAAACCTTTTTATTAACTTTGAGTTAAAGGTTTCGACGTAAGGAGGAGAGACACAATCTTCTATGCTGTCTTATTCATTTGGCCCCCATCTCGAGCGGCCCCCATGGGGCGCAAGTTCGCCTCGCGTCTGCGAGCTCCAAAAGTCGATCCTTCTCGTTTGGCGTCTAGTAAGTAAGTAAGTAAAGTTAGCGACCATAGTCGAGGGTGACCCGAAGGCTCCCTTTTCGATAGCTACTACACCAAGGTGTAGGGGAGGGCGCTACTCCATTCCCTGGATTGCTCCACTTTACCCTTGAACCGTACCTTATAATGCTGAGTGTTAAGCAAGGTGGTATCAAGTTCCATTTTTAAAGTCTTTGGTATGACTCGACCTGGGATTGAACCCAGATCTCCCGGGCCTTAGTACCCAACTCTTTCTCTCTTCAAATTCTCACACAAACCTCCGCGCGCTTCCGGTGCGTGACGTCACCCGCACCCTGTCACCTCGGTTAATTTCGGACTATTATGACATCTGAGTGACACCTCCAACAACCCGCGTTAACACCTGCTTCAATGTTGCACCTTACTAACCCATGTGCTGAGCCGAAAGGTTCTCAGCCTAACCAAACTCAAAGGCATGAAACGAAATCCCTCGGTTATTTTATAACATAAGCTAAGAAACATGGAGTTGAAGTGTACACCAAATTGAATGGTAGTACTCGTGCTGATGCTACGATCGGATGTTGGCTCTTGTCAAAATCAGAATTTGGTTTGAAATCCGCAGTGGACAGGATGCTGAAAATGACATTGAATGCAATGACAGCTGATTTAGCTGACGAGTTTAGGGAAAGTTTTTAATTATACGTCTTCTTATCATTATTACTAAATATGCTTACTAATAACATATATAAAAGACTTATTTCAGCAGTCAATTTGTTGAGTATGTTCAGATAGACAGAGTGAGAGAGTTACAGTTGGTCGGGCATGTTCGAACCGACAGATGGTTGGCTTCGTTGACTGGGTGACGGCTGGTCGGGAAGAAAAAATTAAAGTCGGTATTTTGATCGTTCGTCTCTCAGTAATTAAATTTTGTGTTTCTTGTAACATTACCTGATCCTTTCCTTCTCTCTCTCCCTCTATCCTTCTCTCTCCTTCCCCATCTCTGTCTCTGTCTCTGTCTCTCTCTCTCTCGTTTAAAGACTGAGGAGAATGAAGAGTACCCCTTTATTGCCATTGCTTCCTGGTCCACTTTGGCCCGGAGTGGTAGCACCCGATAAAGGTCCTATTAAATTGTTTAAAGTTTGAATTGAACTATACCGTACCTCCTTTAAATATGCTGATTATTTGCATTTAAACTGCGTATTTATGCTGAATTGAATTGTTTAGAATAGAACTGTTTTGACATTTTAACTACGCACTTATGCTAAACTGAATTGCTCGAAATAGAAAGGTTTTGAGGTCTAAACTGTGTACTTATGCTTAACTGAATTATGTGAAATAAAACTGTTTAACTCTGAGTATTGCCCAGTGACTGGGGCTGTAGAATACACGTACTGCACCTCTACAGAGGGGTTAGACCCCCGAACGAGTGTTCTGGGTGTGACACAAAACCTATCTATGGGTTACATAGAACTAAAGGCATACTTATGCTAAACTCAACTGTTTGAAAAAACTGAATAGCTTGAAATAGAAATATTTTTTGACAATTAAACTGCTTACATGTAAACTGCGTGCTTATTCTAAACGGGATTGTTTGAAACGGAACTGTTTTTGACATTGTAACAGTACTTACACTAAACTGAATTGTTATATATAGAACTGTTTCGACATTTTACTGTGTAAACAAAATCTGTACTTACGCTAATCTGAATTTGTTGAATTAGAACTGTTAGAATAAACTAAATAGTTTGAAATAGAAGATTTTTGACGATTAAACTGTGTACTCATGCTAAAGTGAATTGTTTGAAATAGAACTTATTATTTACATAAAAACGGATTGGCATTAAATAAACTACAAAGGTTGATATGCCATAAAAAAACATACTCAACCAACCAACCAACCAACCATTTATTGTACGTTCTTATGTATTTTGTAGTTTTTACCAACAATTTCTTTTGACACGGACCTATCGAATATGACTAATTTCTAAACAGTTCTTTTTGACCCATAAATGTGACCCTAAATAGTACAACGAAACAAAGAAAGAAAATACAACAATTTAGTGTCATAGCAGGGAAATCTCTTTCTTTTGTTGATGGGTTTCACCCGTCTGCAATTAATTCACTCTTGGTATTCTTAGCCCCCACTCGCGACGAGAATACAATTGTCTTGGTTTGGTTTAATTGGATTGGGTTTTATGGCATATCAACCATTGTGAGTTATTTATTGCCAAATCCTTTTTATACATATATTAAATATATATGATTTGGCTTGGTTGGATTTTATGGCATACGACCATTGTTAGTAATTCATTGTCAAATCCTTTTTATAAATATATATATTAAATATATATGATTTAGTTTAGTTGGATTATATGGCATATCAACCATTTTAGATATTTATTGTCAAATACTTTATATATATATATATATATATATATATATATATATATATATATATATGATTTGGTTTGATTGGATTCTATGGAATATCAACCATTGTTATTTATTTATTGTCAAATCCTTATATATATATATATATATATATATATATATATATATATATATATATATATATGCTTTGGTTTAGTTGGATTTTATGGCATATCAACCGGTGTACTTTATTTAATGCCAAATCCTCTTTGTACGTATATATTAAGTATAGTTATTTGGTTTGGTTGGGTTTTATAGCATATCAACCATAGCATATGTTATTTAATACCAAATTGTCTTTATATATCAAATATATATTTGGTTAGGTCTGGTTTAATGCCATATCAACCCTTACAGGTTATTCAATGCCATATCATCTTTATACATATATATTAAGTATATATGTTTAGTTTGGTTCGGTTTTATGGCATATGAAATCTTGTAGGTTATCTAATGCCAAATCCTTTTTATACATATATATTAAATATTTGATTTATTCCCATTTTTAAACGGGCCTGAACTTATTTTTGTTGGACACAATTAAGGGAATACAATTGGTTTTATTGAAATACAGGGAAGAAGATTGTAAATCTGAATTTGACCTGATTTATTTGAAGTAATTCTGATTGCCTGGGTAAGCACATAGCTTGGTCGGGAGGAGAGGCATTTGTGCCTTTTTCGGAATATCTCTCTTGCCTTTCTGGACAGCTTTCGATTGTTGACAAGCAGGAACGCCCCACGGCACTATAAACTTAAACAGGATTTATTTACGACTAAGAAGTGTTATGGTAGTTGCGTCTGTAGTGTCTATTTTGGTGGTGGCTACAATTTGGCTGTGCTTTGACTATTTTAGTCTTTCGCTTCTGGTTTTAGGTGAGTCTAGCTAATTACCTATTCGTTTTTAGGTGACCAACTCGAGGATGTTTTAGAACCGAAAAGCAAAAGGAAAGAACACAGTGTCTTAACTGTCACACAGATCTCTCTCTCTCTCTCTCTTTCTCTCTCTCCTTCCCTCTGCTCCCTCTCTCTCTCTCTCCTTCCCTCTGCCCCCCTCTCTCCTTCCCTCTGCCCCCTCTCTCTCTCTCTCTCCTTCCCTCTGCCTCCCCTCTCTCCTTCCCTCTGCCCCCTCTCTCTCTTTCCTTCCCTCTGCCCCCCTCTCTCTCTCTCCTTCCCTCTGCCCCGCTCTCTCTCTCCTTCCCTCTGCCCCCCTCTCTCTCTCCTTCCCTCTACCCCCCTCTATCTCCTTCCCTCTGCCCCCTCTCTCTCTCCTTCCCTCTGCCCCCCTCTCTCTCTCCTTCCCTCTGCCCCCTCTCTCTCCTTCCCTCTGCCCCCCCTCTCTCTCCTTCCCTCTGCCCCCTCTCTCTCTCTCCTTCCCTCTGACCCCCTATCTCCTTCCCTCTGACCCCCTCTGCCCCCCTCTCTCTCATCGATCGGACTTCCCTATTTCTAAGATAAAGTTAATATAACGGATTGTCCTCAACTTACGACGACTGCGTGTACCGAGGAAACAGCATTCCAGTATCCAGATCTGAATTGCCGAAAGACTAAATGCAGTAATTGTCTCAGGCTCTTGACATTTATAGAAATCGTAACTCTTGCTATATATCTAATATCGAAAAGGAAATGGCCGTTGCAATTGAGGGACTTTCAAGAAGGAGGGACTTGAAAAAAAGAAAAGGTAAACAGCTGTCGACCTCATTTTGGTCACTTAATTTAAAGCCAAGACAAATTATTTGATTTCGTTACCATAGATGAAAAGATAATCCGCACCTATCTCAGGGAAGAGACGATTGCTTCTTCTGTTTTAGCGTAATCGTCCACGTGGAAGGGAAGACAGATAAGGAACACAACAAATATGTTGTTTTTTTAAAGGTCTATAAACTTTTTTTTTTCTAATTTTCCTTTATTTTTTAATCTCTCGACAGTGAGGAGATGGTATGATATTTATTGGTTGGTTGGTCGGTGGGTTTTTTTTATGGCATATCAACCTTTGTAAAATTTTTTTACGGCAAATCCATTTTTATGCAAAAAGTTCTATTTCAAACAATTCATTTGAGCATGACTACACAGTTAAATTGTCAAAAAACATTTCTATTTCAAGCAATTCAGTTTAGTCAAACAGTTCTAAATCTGTTAAATCAATTTAGCGTAGGTACAGATTTTATTTACCCACAGTTAAATGTCAAAACAGTTATGTATTAAACAATTCAGTTCTGTGTAAGTATAGTTTCAATGTCAAAAACAGTTCCATTTGAAACAATTCAGTTTAGCATAAGCACGCAGTTGAAATGTAAGTACAGTTTAATTGTGAAAAAACATTTCTATTTCAAGATATTCAGTTTAGTTAAACAGTTTTAATTCAAACAATTCAGTTTAACATAGTTATGCAGTTGGTTCTATTTAACTTATAGATTGGGCCCTGTCAGGTGCTACTATTCAGGGCCAGAGTGGACCTGGGAGCAAAGACAATAAAGAGGTGCTCCGCGTTCCACAAAGCTCTTGCGTCACTGGAAATACACACCAACCGATTGTTTAGTGTCATATCAGGACATTCATCTGGAGGGTTTTACCCCTCTGCAGAGATGCAGTCTGTGTATTCTACAGCCCCAGCCGACTAGGCAATACACAGATTTAATGTCGAAACTGTTTTATTTCAGATAATTCAGTTTAGTCTAAGTACACAGTTTACATGTCCAAACAGTTCTATTTTGAGCAATTCAGTTTAGCTTAAGTATCCATTTTAAATGTAAAAAACAGATCTATTTTAAACAATTCAGTTTTGCATAAATACAGTTTCAATGCAAAAAAACAGTAAACTCAAGATACCACTGTTCAGTTCTATTTAACATTGATAGGACCAATATCAGCTGCTACCACTTTGAGCCAGAGTGGATGTGGGAGCGATGGCAATAAAGGGGTACTGTATTCCCCAAAGCCCCAACATTACTGGAACCTTACCATCATATTGTTTAGAGTTATATCCAGGACACTCGTTTGGGGGGGGGTCTTACCACTCTGCAGAGAACCAGTCGGTGAATTATACTGCCCCAGCCGAGTGGGCAATATGATGTTTGTGGAATTCAACCTACGACAACTGTGTTAGAGGTTAATCTCTCTCTGATCTGGCATCAACTCTAAATGCATCTTTTTGACTGACCTGCACTTCACACACGCACATAAAGAGGGAAATAGAGAGAGAAGGAGGTAAGCAGGGGAACACACACTTGTGGTGAAAGGATTATCTTCGCAGAAAAGAGATAGAGTGACCGGGGTTCAAATCCAGGACGAGGCGGTTTACATTTCACATAGCTCTAATGGCTTGTTCGTGCAATGGAGCTGGTAATTATGCACACACACACACACACACACACACATATATATATATATATACTGGACTCTCCGGTACTTCGACATTAACCAATAGAGTTCGATCAAAGATATCAAATGTTGGACTAATTACACGGATAATTTATTTATAGTGAAGAATGTTTTTGTAAAACCAACCATATTACTTGTATGCGTTAATAACAGATGAATGGTGTGTAGTGCGATGATATATATATAGATGCATGTGTGTGTGTGAAGAGTCTGCAAGGAGACATGACGAGTGAACGTGGGTCGAGTAAGTCGGATGCGGGTAGCTGTAGGAGGATAGATGAGTCAGCATTTTTATTTACTGATGGCATTTTCGTAAGGGTTTTTGCAATAGCCATATATGCAGACTACAAGATCTCAAATGCTTTTCCTTCTTAATGTTTGGCTGTCCAAAATTCAATGCGTTTGTCTTTTCTTTCCATCTTTCCTATGTTTGTGTTGTATAGTGACTCGTACCATATGGCTTCCAGTCTCGCAGAGATACGAGGAGCCTACGGTAAGTTTCTAGACCTTTTTCGTATGGGCATTTAAAATTGTTTTAGACTCTTGAAAATTCAGTATGTTATTGCTATACATCTTATGAGATGACTGACATATTTCTATGATTTTAGCCTCAAATGAACATCTACAGCAGCAATTGGAATACACCCTACTAAAGCCTAATTGTCACAACTGATGAATTTCAAAAATGCAATCTGACGTTTTAAAAGAACGATATGCTATAAAATTCTATTTTAAACTTGGAAAAAATGCCACAAAAACGTATGGAATGCTTCAGACTCCTTTTTGACCATCTTGTATGAATCGAGCATCAGTTTTTGAGTGGCATAAGAGATTCAAGGAAAGTAGGGAGTCTGTGAGGGATAATGAGAGGTGAGGCAGGTGTAAGGAAGTCAATACATCAGAGTTGATTGGCCAAAAGTGTTAGGGTTAGGGTTAATATATTGAGGTTTTAAAGGAGTTCAGGAAGATATTCCGTCGGAAGACGCCAGCACTCTTCAAATCGGCTCAGTGGCATTTCCACCAGGACAATGCACCAGTCCACAACTCCATCCTTGTCACAGACTATTTGACCAAGATGGGCATCAAGACAGTTCCTGAGCCTCCCTATAGTCCAGATCTTGCTCCCTGTGACTTTTGGTTATTCCCTAATCTCAGAGGTTGTCGTTAGGAGACAATTGAGGAGATGAAAGAGGCTGTTACGAATGTCATAGACACGCTCTCACAAGACGACTTCCATTGAGCCTTGCAGAAGTTGTAGGAACGGTACAACAAGTGCATTGCAGCCAGCGGAGATTACCTCGAAGGGGACTAGAGTTTCATGTGTGTACTACGAATATAAGTGCCCATACGAAAAAAGTCTGGAAACATATCGTATGAACCTCGTAGCTTTGTTTGAGATTCGGGAAAGAAGAGAAGCGAGAAATTTAGATGATTTGATGCCTTGAAATCGTCCTTTACCAGTTTTGTGAAAGTAGAGAAGCATGGAGAAACTATGAGGATTTTTTGCCTTGAGATGTCCCTATACCAGTTTTTTGAAAGTGGAGCAAGTTGAAACTAAAATATCTCGATGTCTTGGGATGACTCCCTTCCAGTTTCGCGGAAGTAGTGAAGCAAGGAGAAACTATGAGGATTTTATGCCATGAGATGTCCCAGTACCAATTTTGTGAAAGAAGAGTGAGTTGAAATTAAAATATATCGATGTCTTGGGATGGCTCTCTTCAATCTCGCAGAAGTAGAGAAAGAAGAGAACAGGTTTCACTGAGGATCCGTATTTCATCCCTGTATTTATGCAAACTCGGCCGTCTCCGACTCTCTATAACTTGACCTCAAAGCTATTCAACACAGGTAGATGTGTGTGTATATACAGGGTAAGGCAAAATTATCTGACACACCTGATTTAAATCCGTGCGATTTTTTTCTCTAGGGATACCTCAAGTGAAAGGTATACAGTAATCCCCCTCAATCTATGGAACAACTTAATGATGCAATTCGTCAAGAAATTACGGCCATTCCACATGAAATGACCCACCGAGTTATAGACAACTTTCACGAACGCCTTCGAAAGTGTGTAGACAATAACGGATCCAATTTGACTGATTTAATTTTTAAAACCTAATGAAACAGAATGGCATTATATGTACTTTTCGAAAATAAAAACACTTTTTTGTTTATTTACTTTATTTGTCTTTTATTAAACCTACAAATGTGTCAGATCATTTTGCCTGACCCTGTATACATGATTATGTACCACAGGACCAACGTTTTGTGCTGTAAAGAAAGAAGTTCGCAGAAAAAGAAATACTCAAACTCGAAGGTAAGGGAAGAAAATATGGCAGTCGTTTTTATTCAGCTATGATCACTGCAACTCGAAGAGTTCCTTCTTGTTCCTTCCTCTCGGTGGTGACGGGGTATGTGTGAGTGCTGGCTGTTTGACACACGCCTGTCACAGCAGATAGGTTGTAGCAGACTGGGATATGACGGGTCGGGGCCTCCGGAACCTTTAACGCACCCGTTTTGACAACGGCCTTCAACTCTACCCGAAAATCTCGTTACTTGTTTTCTTATATAGAGATTTTGGAGAACAAAGATTCTCGCATGTTCGACGTCACTAGTGAAACACGTGATGATCCATCTGTGATTATTTTAAAATCACGTTTAACTTTGCAGATCAATCTGTGCGCACGCAGTAGTCTCGTGACGCCTTCACTGATTGACGACTTGCCCAGTCGGCTGGGGCTGTAGAATACACCGACTGCTTCTCTGCAGAGGGGTAAGACCCCCCCCAACGAGTCTCCTGGATATGACACTAAACAATCTGATGGTGAGGTTCCAGCAGTGCCGGAGTTTGGGGAATGCGGAGTACCCCTTCATTACCATTGCTTCCAGGTCCACTCTGGCCCGGAGTGGTAGCACCTGAAAGGGTCCTATTTATGGGTTAAATAGAACTAACAGCATACTAATGCTGAACTGAATTGTTTGAAATAGATATGTTTTTGACAATTAAACCGTACTTACATTTAAACTGCGTGCTTATACTTAACTGATTTATTTCAAATAGAACTGTTTTTTCGACATTAAAACTGTATTTACACTTAACTGAATTGTTACATATAACTGCTTGAATAGTTTGAATTGTTTTAAAAAGAACAGATTATTTACATAAAAATGGATTTGGCGTTAAATAACCAACAAAGGTTGATATGCCATAAAACCCAATAAACTAACCAACAACAAACCAACTGATTGACGACAGCGCCCTTCCGTAATATTACAATTAGGATTCTTTGTTTAATAGCATAACAACCTTTGTAGGTTATATAATGTCAAGGCCCTCCTTCAAGAAGAACTGTAGTGGTACTATTTAACCTCTAGCTGGGAGGATAAAGTGGTTTATATATTTATCAAGGGTATTTGCTTGAAAGTGAACGTAATAGCGCGACTGGAGTTCGAACTCACTTATCATAATCACGCACTGAATTATTTTAACAATTATACCGCGAGGACACCTCTCAGTGTCTGTCACTGTGTCTGAGTAAGAAACTTGTGTACGAATGAATAAAAAATAGTTTTACATAATAAAGTATAATAATTACAAATTACATAACAAGGTATAATAATTATGCGGATGCGTATTTCTAAGCTTCTTTGGAAGACGTGGCCCTGGGGGTGACCGTGTCCTCTGGAAAGAGTACGGATGTAACTTGCAAGACACATTTAGGTTATTTGGCCGCGCAATTAACATGATTAGTTGATTTGGCATCACTTGTGTGCGATATGAACTAGTGGCTCAGTTGTAGAGTTTCGGCTTTGTAATCTGTGATCCCTGGTTCGATCTCCAGTGGTGATGATTAGGGTATACACTGCTGATGAGACCTAATAAGGTCGAAACAGCCTCTCAAGTGTTACCGTCGTTCATAGGTGATCGGCGGATTCACAGAAAGTTATTTTCTTTCGTTAACTTGAGCGAAGATTAATTCAAATTACACAAAATTAACAATGTTCGTTTTCTTGTTAAAAAAAATGTTTGTCAATCCGTAAATATGCTTCAATAATTAAACTTGATAGGAAATAGCACATGTATTTAAATAGCGTGTTTTTCTTTTTTTTTTTTTTTTGGTTTTAAAATTCATTATGTGTTTGTTTGCGCCTCAGGTGGTGTAATGGCTAGCAAGCTAGACTAGCAATACTTTACGAACGAGTTCGCATTTTACTCGATCCCTCATTCATCCAGCCTTCTTCTATGTCTAAGTAAAAACGTCATAGTAAATTACCTCCCTACGCATATAGCACTATGTAGCGGGCGGGTATAATATCAAACGTTAATTTTTATTTGTATTCCAAGAGATATAATTATAAGGCCAGAATCTTTTATTAAACAGCTATTTATTTATTTATTTATTTAGTTTTTTAGACATGAAAGAGATAAAAATTTGCTTTTAGTTTTGCGAAATAGTTAAGTGATGTTGAGCAATGTTGAATCTAAATACGAGGATTGAACAAAAAAATAAAAATACTAAGAAATTTCAAACGGATTTATTTTGATATGGTTTTCTGATTGCAGCCTTCCAGTGAAATCTGGATTTGTACAGCTTCCTTCTAAAAGATTTTGAGGAGACTTAGTTCTCGAGATGGCCATACAACTCTACCAAATTTTCGCTGGATTTGTACAGCTTCCTTCTAATAGATTTTGAGGAGACTGAGTTCTGGAGATGGCCATAAAACTCTACCAAATTTTCGCCTAGATTTGTACAGCTTCCTTCTAAAAGATTTTGAGGAGATTAAGTTCTGGAGATGGCCATACAACTCTACCAAATTTTCGCCTGGATTTGTACAGCTTCCTTCTAAAAGATTTTGAGGAGATTAAGTTCTGGAGATGGCCATACAACTCTACCAAATTTTCGCCTAGATTTGTACAGCTTCCTTCTAAAAGATTTTGAGGAGATTAAGTTCTGGAGATGGCCATACAACTCTACCAAATTTTCGCCTGGATTTGTACAGCTTCCTTCTAAAAGATTTTGAGGAGATTAAGTTCTGGAGATGGCCATACAACTCTACCAAATTTTCGCCTGGATTTGTACAGCTTCCTTCTAAAATATTTTGAGGAGATTAAGTTCTGGAGATGGCCATACAACTCTACCAAATTTTCGCCTGGATTTGTACAGCTTCCTTCTAAAATATTTTGAGGAGATTAAGTTCTGGAGATGGCCATACAACTCTACCAAATTTTCGCCTGGATTTGTACAGCTTCCTTCTAAAAGATTTTGAGGAGATTAAGTTCTGGAGATGGCCATACAACTCTACCAAATTTTCGCCTGGATTTGTACAGCTTCCTTCTAAAATATTTTGAGGAGATTAAGTTCTGGAGATGGCCATACAACTCTACCAAATTTTCGCCTGGATTTGTACAGCTTCCTTCTAAAAGATTTTGAGGAGACTGAGTTCTGGAGATGGCCATACAACTCTACCAAATTTTCGCCTGGATTTGTACAGCTTCCTTCTAAAAGATTTTGAGGAGATTAAGTTCTGGAGATGGCCATACAACTCCACCAAATTTTCGCCTGGATTTGTACAGCTTCCTTCTAATAGATTTTGAGGAGACTGAGTTCTGGAGATGGCCATAAAACTCTACCAAATTTTCGCCTAGATTTGTACAGCTTCCTTCTAAAAGATTTTGAGGAGACTGAGTTCTGGAGATGGCCATAAAACACTGCCAAATTTTCGCCGCTGCTTTTTTGTGTTCCTTCCTAACTATAGGTGTAGGAGTCCGACCGTCTTTATCTGACAGAGTCTGTCTTCTTCCGGAGTTTTGTTCCAGCGAAGAGGTTTTTCCCTTCTTTCTCAAATGATGTGTTTACTTTCGAGACGGTACTCCTTGTTACACCAAATAATTCAGCTTTTTGAATTGTTTATCTCTTACATATCATACGTATCTATTCAAATGTGTGCAAACAAATGACTGATGTTAAATTTTTATTGTTACATAGGAACTCTAGTAATAATTTTACTGTGAGCAAACAAATGAGGAAAAGTAAATGGAATGATTTATGCTGCCAGTATATTTATGCCAAACAGAATTGTTTCTTATGCTAAAATGAATTATTTGAAATAGAACTGTTTTTGACATTGAAACTGTATTTACACTAGACTGAATTGTTTAACATAGAACCGTTTTGACACGGGATATGTACTTATACTAAACTGAATTAGCTTAAATTAGAACCGCTTGATTAAACTGAGTAGGTCGAAATAGAAATGTTTTTCACAATTAAACTCTACTTACATTTAAACTGCGTGCTAATGCCAAACTAAATTATTTGAAATTGAACTGTTTTTGACAGTGAAACTCTACTTGTACTGAACTGAATTGTTATATAACTGCTTGAATAAACTGAATTGTTTGGAATTTAGATGTTTTTGACAAGCTGTGTACTCATGCTAAACTGAATTGTTTGAAATAGAACTGATTAGTTACATAAAAATGGATTTGGCGTTAGATAACCTGCCAAGGTTGATATGTCATAAGACCAACCAACCAACCAACAAATAATTCAGCGGGTTTTTGTGTCATTAGCGCCTGCCATACAGGCACCAACAATTTGACCGCTTTTAAAGTCTGCTAGATCCGCCATTTTAATGAATTTTGATCAATTTATTCAGATGATATCTGTAAAAAAAAACCAACAATTTTAGTAAAATAAGACGAAAAAAATAATTAATAAATAAAAAAATATTAAAAATAACAAATGTTTGATGGTTTTATAAGAGTTTCAAAATCATAATATTGAGATTCTTGTTTTTTCCGTTATTTTCAACAATCCCTGTACATTATGAAAAATTGAAAGTTGACGAAAGGGAAGAAATCAAAAAAGACCAATCGTTATCGAAAATTGAACAATAGCATATTCTATCACTTTATATATAGAAACTGAATTGGCTTCAAATCAATCAAAAGTCGATCAATTTATTTATGATTTTAATCGATTATGATTTTTTTAATAAGTGACGGTTATAAGTTTCTTGAATTATTCAGGCTTTTGGGATTTTTGAAAGTCTCCGTGAAAAATAAAATAGTATCGA
>OY757946.1:38487553-38520053 GCA_963585895.1 Sepioteuthis lessoniana | reverse complement strand
TATCTTGCCTTTAGGTTTAGTTAGGCTGAGAACCTTTTCGGTTCAGTGCATAGGGTAGTTAGGTGCAAACATGAGCGCAGGTGTTCACGCGCACGCGCAGAGCAGACGAGTCATTCAGAGATGTCACAATAAGAATCCCAGATAGGGGATGTAACCAGGGACGTGAGAGACGGTACGCACCGGAAGCGTGGGCTGGGATTTGAAAAGTCAGAGTTGAGTTCTACCTCGGAGGAAGAAGGTTGACTTTCGCTCGCTCGCCTAGGCCTTGTTTCCGGTGCGCACGTGATGGGGGGCAGATGGAAAAGTTAGCATAGAAAGATTGTGTCTCTCTCTTTATGTCGAAAAACCTTTTAACTCAAAGGTAATAAAAATGTTTCGTACCTGAACTAAGAAGTCGTAAGTGTTTTTCGTGTTTCGGGAATCCTATGTTCTATGTATATATGTTATGAACATTCTATGTAGGTTTCGCATATTCATGTATTGGTATGTTACACAAGTTACTTAGCCGAGTAGCATTTAAAGAGTATCAATTGAGCTAGGCATCGGACATTCCCGCGATGTATATATATATATATCCCTTTCACTACATCGATTAAAGCATTTGGTGTTTATTGTTAATGTTTTCTTTCCTCTAGACTGGTTGCCATAGCAAGATTAGAGATGTCAGATTGTCATTCTGTGTATTTATAGCTGGATGGGGTAGATGGATACATGTCTTTCTCAAAGTCATTAGTGAGGAACTGAAACGCACTGAGCCTGACTCACGATTTGAACTCCCGTCTCTGAATCCATTATCTACAAATCTTTTGAGCCCGATATTACTATATATATATATATATATATATATATTGGGTATCACCCACCTTTTTCCACACAATGAACTAGTCCATCTGCCAGTTACTAATACCAGGGCTGACTAGAAGGTGAAGAGTAGCTTCTTATCGGAATAGTATTAGAGCGTTGGAGACTGGAGATCACACTAGATCATCTTACTTACTACCGTAATAACGGAAGCCAATACTATCGTTGGACTATATTTTTATCCTGTATTCACTAATCCTATGTTCTTGTCTACTAATAGTATCTCTATTCTATATACTTTTCCCTGATAATACATCTCTATTTCCTCTTATATCGTGGTTTGTCCTTTATTCAATATTACAAGCGTTCACTAACCAGAACGCAACACTATATATATATATATATATATACGTTTAACGTATTCACACACACACACACACACACACACACACACACACACACACACACACACACACACATATTAATCCCTTACACCACATCGGTAAAAGCATTTAGTTTAGACGAATTTTCTCATCTGCCACCAAATTAGTTCAAAATTTTTGACTCAACCTGCTATTATATATATATATATTTACCAACGCCTCCGCTCGGGCAGGATATGACACAAAGTCAATTTTTAAGCGGAGTTTAACAGGTTTGAATTCAGAGTTTTCCTTCTCCTAGACTAGTTGCCTAACCAAGGCTGAAGAATCTAGTCTATCCTACTATTTACCCATAGCTGGAGGGAGAATAATTGGATTCATAACTTTCCCAAAGGTATTAGAGCTATGTGAAATGCAATCATATTATATGAGCAAAATTTAAGAATTCGATATCGGGCTCAAAAGATTTGTAGAAAATGAATTCAGAGACGCGTGTTCAAATCGTGAGCAAGGCTCTGTGGGTTTCGAAATTCTCACTAATGACTTTGAGAAAGACATGTATCCATCAAGTCAATCCAGCTCTAAATACATAGAAGGGAAGTCTGACCACTTTAATCTTGTTATGGCAACCAGTCTAGGGGAAATAAAACATTAATAATAAGCACAAATGTGTTTGGAGAATACACTTGGATACCAAACCCCAAGAGTTTCCACACGTGAATACACGTTTGGGGCCAGTTTAACCTACATCAGGTGGTTGCCGTTTAAGATATATATATATATATACTCAAAAAAGAAAGTCGTCAGATATATATGTATAAATGTATATATATATATATATACATGCACACATAAGTACACACATATATATACACGAATGAGGTTCTTTATATATATATATATATATATATATATATATATATTATTCAATCCAGTAAATCCAGAGTCGGGAATAATTCCAAGCAGAACCAATGAAATATTCAAAAATAGAATATTGAATTTGAATAATCCTGGTAAAGAATGCAGTATTAATAAAATCCAAAGACCAAATAATTTTCTCTTCAATAAAACCAACAATCGTTCAGATTAAGATAATAAATGTATTTCCATCCTGTTGAAGCATTGATATAAATCAATGCTCGAAAAAATTAAGAGGATTTATTCAGATCAAACAAGAAATGGATTAAAATAATTTTTTTCACATTTTCAACCAGACTAACACACACACACACAAAAAAAAACATCTTACTTCTCCTATGTATTAAAGCAAGCCTAAACCTTCAAGTAACCATAAATATCAAAATATTATGGCATGAAAAACTAAATCCGGTTTCATCATACTTGAAATTTAAATTTGAATTTAAATTTGACGTATGATGAAAACTGGATGTTCCTTTACATGCCATAATAAATTGATGCTTATTGTTTCTTGAAGGTTTAGACTTGCTTTAATACATAAGAGAAATAGGTTTTTTTGTGTACTTCGTATAACAGTCAACTGACATCAAATTAACTAGTGTGTGATGTGGTATGATGTCTCAGTGGTAGAATTTCGGCTCTGGATTCTATAGTTGCTGGTTCGATCTCCAGTAGTAGAGATCTCGGTATACACAGCTGATAAGACCTAATGAAGTCAAAACAGCTATCTATTATTTCCGTACGTCGCGCGCAAGTGTTCGCCGGGTTTTCTGGTCATGGTAACTCAATTCACAATATAATTCCTCTACTTAAAAAATAAATTCTACAGGAGAACAAATATTTCAACTGATTTAAGCATATTTGTCAAATAAGTTCTGGACGCAACACCCCACAAAGTCCCAACTGTACGGCCACCTACCTCCCATCACGAAAATTATCAAAGTTAGACGAACCAGACATGCAGGAGATTGCCGGAGAAGCAGGGGCGAGCTCATAAGTGATGTTCTCCTATGGACCTCCTCATAAGGCCGAGCAAAATCGGGACGACCAGCTCGAACCTACGAGCAGCCGCTCTGTGAGGATACGGGATGTAGCCGTGAGGACTTACCAGAAGCGATGAACGATAGGGAGGAGTGGCGAGACAGGGTCAGAGATATCCGTGCTAGCGGCACGACATGATGATGATGATATATCTTGCAAAGGGATGTAGATCGAGTCACAGAGCGCAAATGATGTTTAAGAAACAATAGGTGCATTTTTCAGATTCAAGAAATAGTGTATGCCTGGGTCAGGGATATATCTCACAGAAAGAATTCAGCAGAAGAACTGGCTCTTCTGCAATCTCTCAGCCAGCAACGGTAGCACATATTGTAATATCTTATCGAAAGTATAACAGTTAATTTAAAAGGTAATTTTTTCCCCTTTAAACCATCGGATTTTTGCGAAAACTAAAAATCTGATTCTACTTTTTTTGCGAATACAACAAGCATTACAAACGACCAGGGATGATTTTTTTTCAGTCTTGTTTACATGTATTTGCCAAAAAATGTAGAATCTGATTTTTAGTTTTCGTTATCCGTTGGGTTAAAAGGTAAGAATTTAAAATACGTTCCTGCCGTTGAATTTATTGCTGTTTATGACGAATATATCGTAAGATAGGAACGTCAGAAGAACTGTTAGTGGAAGATGCAAAACATGGCTGAATAGCGATTTTATTTAATGTTAATTTTTTTTATCGCCAATCTTATCTTGATATAAATGATTAAACTCGAAGTGTCATCAACAGAAAAGAGGAAATATATTCAGTGTTTCCGAAGTCTACGAGAGGTTACATAAAAAAAGGAATAAAACTATTCCAACAAAAGTGGAAATCTAAGACCTTAGATATCACAGTTGAGCACAGTGGTCCAATGATAATTATATTTCAGCACCGGGGTTAAATTTACTAATTATTTTGGTGATTATTTTTTTCAAGAAATTGTAGCTATTTTTGGTTTTGCAAAGTAAGATGTGGCTGCAGAATAAACCGAATGCATCTCTACTCAGGGGTAAGACCCCCCAATGAATGTCCTGTATATGGCACAAAATAATCTGATGGTATGGTTTCAGTAATGCTGGAGCTTTGGAGAATGAAGAGTAACCCTTCACTGACATCGTTCTCAGGCCCTTTAAATTACGTACTTATGCTAAACTGAATTGTGTGAAATGAAACTTTTTTATATTCCAAACTGAATGGTTTAAAACAGAAGTGTTTTCGACATTGAAACTGTACTTACGCAAAGTTGAATTGTTTGCAATAGAACAGTTTTGACATTTCACGGTGTGTGAACAAAAAAATTAAGTTTATACTAAACTGAATTGTTTGAAATAGAAATGTTTTTGACAAACTGTGTATTTATGCTAAACTGAAGTTTTTGAAATAGAACTGTTTATTTGTATGAATATAGATTTGGCAGTAAATAACCCTCAAAGGTTGATATGCCATAAAACCCCCAAAAGAAAACTTTTTCAGTTAATTATTTAGTTTAAAGGCATATGAATCTGTGTGTGTTATTTAATGCTAAAATCTGTTTATACTTTCGCACGTATCCAAACAAGTACACACACACACACACACACACACACACACACACACACACACACACATACATATTAATTGTAAATGCAAAAAGTAATATATTTTAATGTAATATAATTACCGAGGGATTTCGTTTTATATATCTTGCCTTTGGGTTCAGTTAGGCTGCGAACGTTTCGGCTCAGTCCATTGCTAAAATCTGTTTATACTCTTGCACACCTTCAAACACGCACACACACACACACACACACACACACACACACACACACACACACACACACATTTATATATATATTAATTGTAAATGCAACAATTACTTCAGTTTAATTTTGGGTTGGTTTGGTTTGGTTTTATGGTACATTAACTACTGTAGGTTATTAATACCAAAATAATTTTTATACATATAAAACATATACATATACATATTTCTAACGATTCAGTTCAACATACACAGTTTCAATGTCAAGAAGACTGATTTTTTAAATAATTCATTTTAACATACTAAAATACTTCTATTTCAAACAATTCAGTTAAACATAAGTACGCCGTTTTAATGTCAAAACAATCCTATTCAAGTAATTCAGTTAAGCATAAGTAGACAGTTAAGTTCTATTTGACCCATAGATAGGACCCTATCAATTGCTACCATTCCCTGCTAGAGTGGATATGGGAGCGACGGCAAGGAAGGAGATCATCGCATTCCCAAAGCTCCAGGATTACTGGAAACCCATAGTCAGAATGTTTAACGTCATAATCAGGACACATGTTGGGGGGTCTTAAACCTCTGCAGAGAAGCAGTCAGTGTATTCTACAACTGCTGCAGACTGGAAAAACTTCAGTTTAACATTAAGTATTTGTTTTTATATAGTTAAATAATTTCAGATATAGTAAATGACTGAAATGTTATATGGGACCCTAACATGTACTAACACTCCAGGTCAATGGAAATATGGAAGTAATTGTAGTTAAGTAGTATTGCACGTTGCACAAATCTCTAAGAATGAAGCCTCACCATCAAATTATATAGGGTGTTGTTCTTGGACTCGTTGGATAGCGAGGGGGTCTACTCCTTTGTTTATTCTACTGCTCGAACCGAGGGGACTGGCTGATGTCTATACACCAGTTCTAGCTAAGTAATTGTTTTATCTTGGAAAGCCTTCTACTTTCTAAGTCGATGATTGGTCATATGATAACAGACATTTTGCAGAGTCAACACACACATACACACACACACACACATACACAATTACACACTTACACACGCAAAATCATATATATATATATATATATATATATTGGTACGTGTACTTCATTGTCTGACGTATTTTACGAGTGGTAAGGTGTGTAAAACCGGAGTGGACGAAAGCAATATGAAGATGTGAAATACAGGCCTTGCCCTTGGGTCGACTTGTCGCGAGAATGATTCTAAAGCGGGAAACTTTTAAATATTTATTTCTGGCACGGATTGCGTTATTTTTATTTATTTTATTTTTTTCCTTACTTCCCAGGGGCTGAGGAAGTGTTTTATGGAACGGTGCGTCTAATATTGTTCTGTAGAGAAAACTTAACTTTTTAGCATTGTTTTGAAGTAATCAATCTCACCCTATTTCTAAGAATAAATTTATGCACACACACACACACACACACACACACACACACACACACACATACACACACATACGTATATATATATATATATATATATATATACGTATGTGTGTGTGTATGAGTGTGATATATATATACATGTGTGTGTGTGTGTGTGTGTATTTGAGTGTGTATATATATCTGCCAGTGTATTTAGTGTACGTGTATTTATTTTGTGTATATACTTGTGTCAATGTAATATACACAAATATATGTGCACTTGTGCATGAGTGGGTACTATATATATATATATATATATATATGTGTGTGTGTGTGTGTATATGTATGTATATATATGTGGGTATGCAGAGAGAGAGATAGATAGATAGATAGATAGATAGAAAGAGAGATAGAGGTTAAGAGAAAGAAAGACTATATGTGTGTGTGTTTGGGACTTTCTTTATACGTACGTATTTTTGCTTTTCACATTGATATAATAGAGTTTGTCCATATCTATCTATCTATCTATGTTATAGAGGCCGGTAAATTTCAAAATTTTATCTCAGTCGGAAATGTTCCCATCGATCTGAGTTCAAATTTTGCTGTAAGTTGTTTATATTCAAATTCACGATGATTGCAAAAATAATGATTATCCCATCAGCTGTTTTGGTTTGATTTCTTGGTTTAATGACATATCAAAATAAATGAGTTATTTAATGCCAACACCATCTTTGTAGAAAAACAACATCATTATCACTAAACTTTGTTTTTCTACGCTGGACGTAAGACTAATTTAGTTTCTGGATAGAGGGCATTATTTCTTATTTGATTATGTTGTAAAATATAATTTCGTTTTCTTTGTTTAATGGCATATAAACGTTTTTGAGATCCTTGTAGAAGAACAGCAGTGATATTAGTTAATCCCTTGCTGGAAGATAAAGGGGTCTCATACCTTTCTCAATTTGCTTCCAGCGATGTCGGAGTTCAGAGCAACAACCAGTGTAACCCGGATATTAGAGAGTCGCTGGTACTATAGAATAAGTCTCTTAAATCCGGCCTCGGTCTATTTTGTTTATGTAATTCATGCTCTAATTTGGGACAAGCGAGAATTTCTCTTATATCCAGGTATCTTATATTCGGGTTACAGGGAGTCCCTAAATGATGTCCACTATGTTTGTTATGACCTGGCAACTAGCCTTCGAGAAGGAAAATCTTGAAATCAAATCAGTAACTCCTAACTGAGAAATTGAGGTTGTGCTGTAGAGAAATATGGGCAGAATGATTTCATATAAAAAGATTTCGTATTTGGAAGGGAATATATTCATATACATTTTATATATTGAGAGGGATAGATAGGTAGATAGATACAGATAGACTTGATTGATAGATAAACAGAGAGATAGGAAGAGAAAAAGACAGTTATCAAGTGATAGGAACGGACTGATATATATATATATATATATATATATATATATATATATATATATATCCGAGAGAGGGTCAGGGATATCCGTGCTAGCGGCACGACATGATATATATATATATATATATATATATATATATATATATATATCAGTGGCGACTGTAGCCTATTTTTGCTACTTGTGCCCCCCGCCCTCTGTCAACTTCAGTTCCCAACCCTTGGTCCGTGGACCCAAAGTAAGTCATCATAGTTGCTATTGCGTGATTCTCCATTGTATAGTACAGATTGACAAACGTACCTTGCATGGTGTTTTTTTTTTTGTAAACAATCAAGATACTATATATTTTGTAGTCTTGTTAATACAGTAGATAAGATAATTTTTTTTCCTTTCAAAAGTATAGAAGAAAAGAGAAGATATTCATTACTATGACGAGAAAATATGTTTATTAGAATAAAGAAACTGATGACAATATACACATACACAGCTAGTAGTTTCAATTTCGCTTAAAATAAAGATTATTTTTTGAAAATGTATTCAAATAAACAAATTTTAGTTACAGAATATCATATATGCAACATTCATTAAAGAAATAGACATCTGTTAGTGAAAAAACGAATTAAAACACGCCGTTTAACCAACATTTACCATAGCGATGATGATGATGTCGGCGACGGCTCTAATCTGCTATCCCCTCTCTCTATCTGTTTCTCTCTCTCGGTCCCTCTCCCTCTTCCCAATACATCTATCAGCAGTCACAACGTGCTAAGATTTTTGAGCACAGTGTTAGGGTTGCTCTTGCTATTGGCTACAGCCAAAAGCGTATTTCTCTAACATTACTGTTATTATAAGGGTCTAGTGCCTGGCACGGATTACGCGTGTTCAACATTATAGCCGATTTTATGGGATGTTCATGGATCTGACGGTGGCCGGACAAAGACCATCCGTTCAAAACAGCATCGTTGTATTATTCACAGATATACTTATAAACTTTTGGCTACTTAATTATCGAAACTTGAATAGATACGTAATTTGATTGAGATCAGACTAAGTATGTTTGCTTGAAATTAATGGGTGATTTTTAATCCATTTTGAATAACATTGACCGAGTTATTGGTCGTGCCGGGCACGAGTAGCACTAGTCCAGTCTCCGCCCCTGATATATATATATATAAATATATATTAAGCTTATAAATAGACCTAAATTATACATGTTTAAAAGATAAAATTGAGCAACTAACCGGTTTCGGTCCTACCTGTTCACAGTTAAACAAGGACAACCATTAATCGTTGTCCTAGTTTAACTGTGAACAGCTAGGACCAAAACCGGTTAGTTGCTCAGTTTTATCTTTTAAACATGTATAAACTAGGTCTATTGATAAGCTTAATAAAATTGTGTACCCCAAATAAGATATATATATATATATATATATATATATATCCGTAAATTAGATAAATAGAAAACTCAGCTCGCTGTTAATGAGCTATCATAAATTTATTTCGACAAGTCATCTACTCGTATCTTTATATGGCTATTCACGAAGTGTAAAGAAATACGTGGTGCCTTCAATAAGTTTCCAGACTTTTTTTGTACGGGCATTTAACATTTTCGTAGACACTGGAATATTCAGTATGTGATTGCTATACATCTTATGAGATGACTGACCAATTTCAGGTTCAAAGCAACAGCTACAGCAGGAATTCGAATACACCCTACTAAAGCCTGATTGTCACAGCTGGTGGTGAATTTCAAAAATGCAATCTGGACGTGAGGACACTTTAGAAGAACGATATGCAAGAAAACTCTGTTTTAAATTTGGAAAAAAGGCCACAGAAACGTATGGAATACTTCAGACTGCTTTTCGACCATCTTGCATGAATCGAGCATCAGTTTTTGAGTGGCATAAGAGATTCAAGGAAGGCAAGGAGTCTGTGGGGATGATGAGAGGTGTGGGAGGATTAAGGAAGTCAATAAACCAGATTTGATTGGGCAAAGGATTAGGGTTAGGGTTACTATGTCGTGGCTTTAAGGGAGTTCTGGAAGACATTCTGTCAGAAGAGGCCAGCACTCATCAAATCGGGTCAGTAGCATTTCCACTAGAACAATGCACCAGTCCACAACTCCATCCTTGTCAGACTATTTGACCAAGATGGGCATCAATGCATTCCTCACCCTCCCTATAGTCCAGTTCTTGCTCCCTGTGACTTTTGGTTATTTCCTAAGCTCACAGGCTGTCGTTATGAGACAATTGAGGTGATGAAAGAGGCTGTGACGAAGGTCATTGACACCCTCACACAAAGGGACTTCCGTGGGGCCTTCCAAAAGTTTTTGGAACGGTACAACCATGGCATTGCATCCAGAGGAGATTACCTCGAAGGGGACTAGAGTTTCATGTGTGTACTATCAATAAAAATGCCCATACGAAAAAAGTCTGGAAACTTATTTAATGATCCTCGTACATAAAAAGTGTTCAGTAAAAGAAAGGAGATGGAAACATACCCATCTATATCAGGTGGAATATCATTTTGGAAAGCTAGTAACGATTCCCAAGTTTTGGATATTCGTGTCATGTTTCAATTTATCTCTTTTTATATGTATTTACTATCCATATGTTGTCTTATGGAAGTTGTTTAAGACCAATGTAACTGCTAAAAACTATACCACTAATAACGTGTTCCTTTTTGTTTCAGATTAGAAACTACTAGACTATAACAACTATAAATCCTCGATCACAATACTTTGGACAAAAGAAGAAAAATATTTTTCGTCACTTCTTTTTCGGAGACAAAATCAATTAAAACTGTCTCTAAATAGATGCAACCCATTAATCTGATAATGATTTATTACTGAGATTAGAAACTCAAAAAATGATTACATGTCCTGGAAGCTAATATAATAACAATTAAAACAAGGATTGATTTGATATATTTTGCTCGAGAGATATTTTTACAGGACCTATTCCAAATGACCACTTGTCTCAGTAATAAAAATTTATAATATAAATGGGCTGCATATATACTGAGACACCCTGTATATAGATCATTATTAGACCATTATCATTTTAATATCGGTTGTATATATTTTAAGACACTCAATAGTTATCATTGATATTATTATTGCTATCTTATTATCGTTTTTTTATTCTTACCAGTATCATCATAAAGGATTGATATAATATATATATATATATATATATATATACATATATATATATAAGTATGTGTGTGGGTTGATATGTATATAAATTTCAATGTGTTCATATAACGAATATATATATATATATATATGGAGAGAGACAGACAGACAGACAGACAGAGTGTGTGTCTGTATGTGTGTGTCCATAGGTAGATATATTTTGATGTGTTTATATAACAAAAATGTATATATATATATATATATATGTGTGTGTGTGTGTGTTTACATGCTTCTTAAATATAAGACGAGTTCACATACGTTGGAAGCAAAATCTAATCTACTGAAAGTGATATAAATATACGCCTAGCGAAGGTGTGGATAACAATCAATAAGTCATCGATCACATGGCATTCTGATATATCTGGTAAGACAAAACGGGACTTCTCCCAAGCCGTTGTTGTGTCATTACTATAGTATAGATGCACCACATGGACGCTAACAAAACGCACGGAGAAAATGATTGATGGGAACTACACTAGAATGCTACGAGTTATTTTGGAAAAAAATCCAGGAAGCAAGACCTCACAAAACAGCAGTTGTACAGCCACCTGCCTCCCGTCTCACAAACTATTCTTGTAAGACAAACAAGAAATTTTGGACACTGAATAAGAAGCAAGGACAAACTCATAACAATCGTTTTTCTATTATTTCCTACACAAGGACATGCCAGTGTTAACTGACCTGCAAGAACTCATTTACATCAGCCCTGTACATACGCTGGATGTATTTTGGAAGATCTGCCATGAGCAAATGATGATAGGGACGGATGGTGAGAGAAAGAGTCAAGGAAATCTGTACTGTCAACGTGACAATGATTATGATTATCTATCTATTTCCCTCTCTCTCTCTCTCTCTCTCCATATATATATATATATATTGTCATCCAAAGACAGATCTGTTTCATTCTATCAGAACTATTTAGTATGTCTAGACAGGCTAGATTCCCGAAGCAGGGACCGAAACCCGGTTGACTCAAACGCCAATCCAAGATTCTACCATTCAGCCACGAGGAAACTAGCGCAAGCGAGGGAAATTTTAAACGATTATGAATCAAATTGTTATTGTTTACATATATCCACTTAATGGCTACCAAGAGATCGATTCATATGAAGAGCCTTGCATATACGCTAATGGCAACACATTTACTTCATTTGCTAGAGAGCTCAACCCTACAGGGGGAAGGGAGCATATATATATATATATTGCCAACTAATTAAGGAGATTGATTGTGAAGAGATTGTGAAAGTATTGTTTGCTGTCGAAAATTATCTGAGATCTTAGTTTCGTGTCAGTGACAGAGCGTCACTTCTGCAAACACATAACTTATTTTACTCTAGAGGTCTAATAAACGGGTAGATTTTTTTTTTTTTTTTTGCAAAGACAAAAGAGTATTTTTGAAGAAATTGCCTAATATGATCAAAAACAGCAATAACGAAAACAAAATTGATTGTTTTTAAAAAATGGTTAAAAAAAAGAATTTATAAGTGTATTTCAGGCAACTCTTGGGTAAATTTCTCGGGAGAATTTGATATGCATATAGCATAATCTATTAATAGTGTATATGTTCCGTAAAAGATATTTTTTTAAGGTTGATATGAGTTGATAGTGTAAAGCACTGATGCCTAGGATATAACAAACAAACAAGACGACTGGGTGGGAAAGGTAATTCACAGGAAATTGCGCAAGATATTAAAATTTGAACATACTACTTAGTTGGTGATCATAGTCGAGGGTGACCCGAAGGCTCCCTTTTCGATAGCTACTACACCAAGGTGTAGGGGAGGGCGCTACTCCATTCCCTGAATTGCTCTACTTTACCCTTGATCCGTACCTTATTATGTTGAGTGTTAAGCAAGGAGACATCAAGTACCATTTTTTGAGTCTTTGGTATGACTCGACCTGTGATTGAACCCAGATCTCCCGGGCCAATGGCGAATGGTAGTATATCCTGAAGAATGAGAGGCTTAAAAACTTTCCTTGGATTTTTACATACAAACAAATCTCCTAATCGTGACCAGAAGACCAGACCCAGTGTTTATAAATAAATAAAAAATCAATCATTAAATAACTGAGTAAAAATAAAAGAAAATGAAAAGACAAGTACTTGGACCTTGCCAGTGAGCTAAAAAAACGTATTACATAAAAACTGTTATATAATTGGCACCTTTGGAAGTTTCCATAAAGGCTTAGAGAGGGAATTGGAAGAGTTGAAAATCGGAGCATGAATCAAAACTATCCAAACTACAGCATTGTAAAGATTGGTCAGAATACCGAGAAGAGTCCTGTTTAACTATGGTATAGTAAACAGTGAAGAAAAAAGAAAAATCTGACTTCAAACCTGTGAAACTCCACGTAAAAACTTGTGATGCATCCAGCTCCTGCGGAAGGGTTGGGTAAATAGTAATTTACAAAGCTCTTTGCTTTGATGTGGCACAAGGCCAGGAAGGGTTTGGTAAATATATAGACACATTTTAAAGATATTATGCAATATTACTCCGCAAGGTCATATAGTATATAGTCACACTGAAAAGAAACATGGGTACTTAAAGTCAGTAAACTTCGCTTGATCGTATGCCACATCCAGCTCGAGGTAAAGCATTGATATATATATATATATATATATAAAGAAAATTTGGCAACCGTAGTCGAGGACAACGCGAAGGCTCCCTTTTCAATAGCTTCTACACCAAGAGGTAAGGCAGGGCACTACTCCTTTCCTTGGATTGCCCCGCTTTACCATTGATCCATACCTTATAATGCTGAGTGTTAAGGAAGATCGCACCAAGAACTATTTTTTGGGTCTTCGGTTTGACTCGACCTGGTATTGAACTCAAGTCTCTCAGACCATCGGCGAACACTTTACCCATTATAATGATGGGCTAGTCAGCTAACGTAGGTCGCAGGATTAGCTGAGCGATAAGAAATCAAGTCTAGCAAAAAGTTAGGCGGGTTTCGATAATAGGTTGAAGCACACTCCGTGTCTAGTTTCACTGAAGAGTTGTGATACAACGAAACAGTCTGTCTGTGGATGAATATATATATATATATATATATATAACAAAAGTCATTATACATTTATCTTTGACTGGATCATATTTACCAACCCCTCCGTTCGGGCAGGATATGACACAAGGTCAATTTTTAAGCGGAGTTTAACAGGTTTGAATTCAGAGTTTTCCTTCTCCTAGACTAGTTGCCTCACCAAGGCTGAAAAACCTAGTCTGCCCTACTATTTACCCATAGCTGGAGGGAGAATATTTGGATTCATACCTTTCCCAAGGGTATTAGTGCTATGTGAAATGCAATCAGTCAGGTCCAGCATTTGAACTCGTGTCGCCGTGTCCATATCCTGCGACGATACCCATTACTGGATGACAATCATCAGAAGCACTAGAAAGAAAAAAAAATATATGGGTATTCTTATATTGCATCCGGCGAACATGGGATATGAAAAAAGAAATTCTAATTAAAATATTAACAGGACTTCTTCATATCTTGTTTCATCTGAAGAAGTCCAGTAGTTTTCTTTTTAGCATTGACTTATATCAATGCTTTTTAACAGGATGGAAATAAATTTATTATTTTAATGTATTTGATGGTTGTTGTTTTTTTTAATATATATATATATACATATATATATATAGTCATCCACTGACAGATCTGTTTCGTTCTATCAGAAATCATCAGTGTGGCTAGTCAGTATCTCCCCGTAGCCGGGATCGAAAGCCGGTTGACTCAAACGCCAAGCCAAAGCTTCTAACCATTTAGCTACGAGGAGATATTAGCTACGAAGTAAAATTTAAACGGTTATGAATCACAATTACTATTGTTTACATACATCCGTTCAACGGCCGCCGACATCTCAATTCAAATACGAAGAGACTTGCAAAGGCGCTAATGGCCACACGATTACTTCTTCGCTAGAGAACTCAACCCTACGGGGGTAGGGGAGTATATATATGTATATATATATGTATATATATATGTATATATATTAAGTGATTAATTTTTAATAAAATATTCTATAATTTTAATGGTGTGAAAAAAGCGGATAGTACAATTTGCAAATAAAAACACATTACATACTGGTACCTGCAGAAAATCCACAAGAAAAGACTAAAAAAGTGCATATACTCCTTGAAAATAATCAATGACGCTTACCTACCTCAAAGGAAAAAGACACAGACAATATATATATAGAGAGAGAGAGAGAGAGAGCGGTAATATCTTGTCGGTGTCCGAAGGCAACAGGTGTGGATTATTCGTGTATAGAATATAAGGTATTTCATATAAATCTATGGGATTGCTCGATGCTTGGCTATTGTTATATATTCTTTTTCAGGGTTATATAATAAATTCACCGACTGAGCGTATACAATGGAACTGGAAGAAAAATATGCATATATATATATATATATATATATATATAATACGGAAAGGTGAGACTTTGGTAGATTTCTTCTGACCCATTAAGTACTGATATATATATATATATATATATATATAGAGAGAGAGAGAGAGAGAGAGAAAGAGAGAGAGAGATAATGTGTGTATATATATATATATATATCTCAGTACTTAATGGGTCAGAAGAAATCTACCAAAGTCTCAACTTTCTGTATTATCAGGATAAGTGTGACCTTAGAAAGTAGGCCAAACTACATATTACTGATTAAAAAATCCATACAACCAAAGAAAATTCGCATAAATATACTATATATATATATATATATATATATATATATATATATATATATATATATATATATATATATATATATATATATATATATATATATATATATATATATATATATATATATATATATATATATATATATATATATATATATATATATATATATATATATATATATATATATATATATATATATATATATATATATATATATATATATATATATATATATATATATATATATATATATGTGTGTGTGTGTGTGTGTGTGTGATGAAATGATTGATTGTAGCAAATCTGTCAGTATAATAGAAATATGGGGGTGTCCTCGTGGTGTAATGGTTAAAGCAATGGCCTGCAGAATCGTAGAAAGCGAGTTCGAACTCTAGTTGCGCTACTACGTTCACTTTTGGGCAAATACCCTTGGGAAGGTATGAACCCCCTTATCCTTCCAACTCTGGGTTAAATAGTACCACTACTGTTCTTCTAGGAGAATGGCTTTGGCATTAAATAACCTTACAAAGGTTGATATGCCATTAAAACAAAGAAACCGAACTATTCTCTTCATTGTTATATTCAAAATGTTTGATTAAGAAACGCTTCTTCGTGAAACCATCATGTGGTTGCAGGTTCAATCCCGACTACAGGTAAATAAAAAAAGAGTAATTACTGTAGTATAACCCTTGCATCGTCTGGGTCAACGGAATTAGGATATATCTTCCCCGGTAGATAAAATAAAGGGTTCTCATCGAAGTTTTTTTTGGTGGGGGGCGCATCCGAAGACCGAAGATCACATTGGCAGAAACGTTGTAAGTGTAACGATGAAAAAAATTCTTGACGGTATTTTATACCGGAAAATGCAAGGCAGTTAAAAACTTTTTTTTTTAAACACAAAAATAATAGAAAGTGGATAAAAAAAAAACCTGTCTCATTTTATTTTGATATTTGCTTGCGTTTTAAGGAATATCAGTCTTTGGATGTTATTTAATGCCAAATCCATTTTTATACACTTAAACAGTTCTCTTTCAAACAATTCAGTTTAGCATCAGTACGCAGTTTAAATATCAAAACAGTTGTAATTAAATGAATTCAGTTTAGCATAAGTACGCAGTTTAAATATCAAAACAGTTCTATTTAAAGTAATTTAGTTTACGCAGTTTAAATATCAAAACAGTTCTATTTAAAGTAATTTAGTTTACGCAGTTTAAATATCAAAACAGTTCTATTTAAAGTAATTCAGTATACGCAGTTTAAATATCAAAAAAGTTCTATTTAAAGTAATTCAGTTTAGCATAAGTAAGCAGTTCTTTTCGATTTAACCCATAGATAGGACCCTTTCAGTTGCTCCCTCTCCTGGCTACAGTGGATTATATTTCCATTCTGTTAAAAAACATTGATATAAATCAATACTCTACAAAATTAATAGGACTTCTTCAAAGGATCAAACAAGAAATAAATAACTATTTCACATTTACAACAAGACTAAAAAACAAATGAAACTTATTTCTGCTGCATAAAAGTAACCCTTCCAATTCAAGTAGCAATAAGTATCAATTTATTTTGGCATGTGAATAACATCCGGTTTCATCCTACTTCAAATTTAACCGAGGAAAAATTTACAGCTACAAAAATCCATGTCAAACAATTCAAGATGGTTATTCAGACATATTATTTTGATAAATCAAATTTTAATCATTAAATTGAAATAAATCATACTAAAACTAATTTCATTCTCGGTAAAATTCCCGCAAAAAATTACAACAGAACTAAAAATTAATATTAATTCAAATTTGAATTAATTTATCAATTTAATAAGTCATGTTTATTATTTATTATCTTTTATTCATTCCACTATTTTTCGAATCAGTCTAAATTTATTTCTATGCCTACATCTAGCAATAAAATCATATCTCTTTTTCAATTGGCTAGGATCATAGATCTCTTGAACAGGATTGCTTAAATTTAATATTTTATATTTAAATACTTTAATTGTCCTTCTTGGAATTGTTCCCAAAATCGGATTTACTTGATTAAATACTGTCTCATATATATATATATATATATATATATATATATATATATATATATATATATATATATGTGTGTGTGTGTGTGTGTGTGTGTGTGTGTGTGTGTGTGTGCTAGTTTCCTTGTCTGTCAACTTGCGTATGTGTAAATATATTTAGTGCGGTGATTATGAGGGAAAAATTCTATTAGTCGAGTGCTTCAATTTTTCGCGTCATCTTTTTCTTTTATCGGGAGAAAGAATATGCTGAAGTCAACTATTTTTCTAAGTAGATGAATAAATAAATAAATAGTATAAAACAGATTGTAAACTTTTGACCACTTTTGTATTCAGGGCAACGCATCACTCTACCTCTGCCTCTGCCTCTCTCTCTCTTATATATATATATATATATATATATAATGTTATTGGCGCCTTTCTCCCCAAAGTATCATATACTACCTAGCTATGCTATAGTTTCGAATGTTCTACTCTAACCGATTCCTTTGTTACGAAAAATAATGACGTTGTTTCTACAGATATTGCCCCTCCGTTGAATTAGTGGTTATGCCAAACCTCTTTGGCGCCAATCTCTACCGCCAAGACACCCATAAATGATGGTGGGTGGATACGGAGTTAATATAGGTTCCCATAACGTCATCGGAGGTGGTGGTCAGAGATGATCAGGTTTATGGTCCGGGGTGAAAGTGTCGGAGAAATATCACACGGGCATGACTTACGAACGAAGACATTCTGCAGACTTCCCCTTTGAAGGCTCCGGATCGTCTTGCCTACCAACTTGATAACTGGTAAAGGTTTCTCATAGGATCATCCGGGGACTGGCAGTCGGTTTAGATTAATAGTAACATCTAATATTTGAGTGCAGTTCAGCCCACAGCTCGCTCCCTTTGAGAATATTCACTTTTCTCCGTTGGTACTTGCGTGGCCATATTGAACGATTTCCCGCCAAACAGTTATATGCTGTAGGCCGGCCCAACAAGCCGAAAACCTGGTTCGTTTCACAAATTGTCAGCCAGGCATTACTTTCTTTTTCTTCTAGCTTTTATCTTGTTACTAGCTGACGTAAACAGCCTAGGTTGAGTCATAAACAAAAACCATCCTTATGTATAGAGTAAAAATTAGATAATTTGTAGTTTCTACTAGATTACAATTATATATATATATATATATATATATATGTATATATATGGATAAATCAAACACTTAACTCAAATGTAGATAGATGATATTTCATTCAGGTATATATATATATATATATATATATATATATATCAACCCATTGATTTCGTGACATTATAAGGTATGGATCAGTGGTAACGGCAGTTATCCAGGAAAAGGAGTAGTGCTTTCCTTTACATATCGGTGTGGTAGGTATTGAAAAGGGAGCCTTCGAGTCACCCTTGACTACGGTTACCAACTTACTTAAAACTTATATATATATATATATATATATGCGCTCTTGGTGTAATGGTTATTATACTAGAAAATGGCCACGGTGTACTGAAGTTCGAATAGAGCGCTAATAAACTTGGGACAGATATTGATATAAATATTTTCCTTATTCTATTGGTAACTAGTAGAGCAGACTGACCTTTTAAGCCTTCGAATGGCAACCAATGTTGAAGAATGAAAAATCTGATGTCCAACCTGTTAAGCTCCCCTTTATAATTAATCTTGTGTCACATCCTACTCGTGCAGAAGTGATGGTTAATACATAAATCATATCCTGTTTTTCTTTTTTATTATTTCAATGTCTCTATTTTAGATATATTTTTATTTAAATAAATCATTATAGAGGACAATATATATATATATATATATATATATATATATATATATATATACGTGTGTCTGTGTCTGTGTCTGTAGGTGTCAGTATTTCTGTCCGTCTGTGCATATATGTGTGTAACGTTTGAATGAACATCTGATGGCATATGAAAAGTTATCCGAGACGGAAAATCAATTCGGCGTGTTTCGCTTCTTAAGAAATGAAATTTTATATCATAAATACTAAAATGAAGAAAAATTGATGATATTACCTTATCTATATGGAGTATATTAATTTTTTTTTTCTAAGAATGAACAAGAATTAAAATCCCCAATACAATCTATCAGAATCTTCAGCCACGATATAGAAATGGAATTCGGAATTGAAAAATTCGTTATTCTCGCAAAAAATAAAGAAAGAAAAAGAAAAAGAAAAGAAAAGAGAGAAACAACTGAAAGAATAGAACTGACTATTCAGGAAATCAGCAGAACCCTTGGAGAAAAAGAAAATTACCAATATCTGGTAATATAAGAAGCGGACACCATCAAAGAAACGTAGATGAAAGAAATAAATAATGGTAAAAGATAAAAGAAATAGGAAGACTTCATGAAACCAAATTCTACCGTAGAAATCTAATGAAAGGAATAAATAACTTGTCAGTCTAACTTGTAAGATACTCTCGGCCCTTCTTAAACTAGTCGAGGTGGGGGGAACTCACTCAGATTGACCAAAGAAAAATAAGATTCAGCACTATATGCTGGGTCTTACACCACAGAGATGATATTGATAGAGTATCTGTGACAAGAAAAGAAGTCGGAAGAAGACTTGCGATTATTGTGTACCGTGTAGTTGAAGCAATAACAGGGCCCGAAGAATATATAAACAAATTCCGAGAAAGACTAATTACAGCAGCTAATAATAAAATAAATTGTTTGAAACGAGCCGCTGCAGGCATTAGACTCCATGTTAATGCACACAAAACTGAATTTATGTGCTTTAATCAGAAAGGCGACATCTCCACACTAGACGGAACCTCCCTGAAACTGCTTGACAAATTCACCTACCTCGAAAGCAGCGTCTCATCAACCGAAAAAGACATCGATACACGGCTAACGAAGGCATGGACAGATATCGATAGGCTTTCGATCATTTGGAAATCAAACCTGACCGATAAAATGAAACGCAGTTTCTTCCAGACTGCAGACGTGTCGGTGCTGCTGTATGGATGCACTACTTGGACGCTAACTAAACGGTTAGAGAAGAAGCTAGACGGCAATTATACAAGAATGTTGCGAGCAATATTAAACAAGTCCTGGCAGCAACACCCCACAAGGCGCCAACTTTACGGTCACATACCACCTGTCACGAAAACTATACAAGCTAGACGAAACAGACATGCAGGACACTGCTGGAGAAGCAAGGAAGAGATCGTAAGTGATGTGCTCCTGTGGACCCCCTCATATGGCCAAACAAAAGCAGGACGACCAGCTCGAACATTCATACAGCAGCTATGTGATGATACGGGATGTAACCCTGAGGCCCTGCCGGAGGCGATGAATGATAGGGAGACGTGGAGAGAGAGGGTCAGGGATATCCATGCTAGCGGCACGACATGATGATGATGATGTATGTATAGGAATATATATTTTAAAATGAGTAGGTCCATAGAATAATACGTTTGATATATAATTATTTTAGATGTTTTCTTCTGTGAAGATATAATATACTTTGGTAACAAACGCCAAAATCATCTGGGCTTTTTCGCTCTGAGCCAAATTGTTCGTTCATCAAAATGACACGTATGTGTTTAAAAGATCAGATGTGATCATCATCATAACCATCATTTCGTGCCATTACCACGGATATCCCTGACCCTCCCTCACCACTTCTCCCAATCGTTCATCGCCTCTGGCAGGTCTTCAGGGCTACATCCCGTATCCAAACATAGCTGCTGTATTTATGTTCGAGCTGGTCGTCCAGCTTTTGCTCGGCCATATGTGGGGGTCCATAGGAGTACATGACTATAAGCTCGTCCTTGCTTCTCCAGCAGTGTCCCGGGTGTCTGGTTCGTCTAACTTGGATAGTTTTCGTGATGTGAGGCAGGTGGCCGTATAGTTGGTGTCTTGTTGGGTGTTGACGCCAGGACTTGTTCAATATTGCTCGCAACATACTTGTGTATTTGCCGTCCAGCTTCTTCTCTAACCGTTTAGTTAGCGTCCAAGTTGTGCATCCATCTAGCAGTATCGATACGACTGCTGCCAGGAAGAAACTGCGTTTCATTTTATCGGTCAGGTTTGATTTCCATATGATCGAAAGCCTATCGATTGCTGTCCAGGAAAACTCTGAATTCAAACCTGTTAAACTCCGCTTAAAAATTGACCTTGTGTCATATCCTGCCCGAGCGGAGGGGTTGGTAAATAGTACCTTCTGCTTTTTTTTCTTTTTAAGCTTGAAGCCGTTAGGTAAAGGAATATATATTTTAAAATGAGTAGGTCCATAGAATAATACGTTTGATATATAATTATTTTAGATGTTTTCTTTTGTGAAAATATAATATATATTGGTAACAAACGCCAAAATCATCTTGACTTTTTCGCTCAGAGCCAAATTGTTCGTTCATCGAAATGACACGTATATGTTTAAAAGATCGGAAGTAAACAATTAAAAGTGGCGAATCTGGTATTCTGTTAGGTGTACAAAACATGGCAGTAAGTCCACATTTCCCCCCTTATTAAAGGATATATATATGCAAACTAAAGTTGGTGACCGTAGTCAAGGGCGACCAGAAGGCTCCCTTTTCAATAGCTACTACACTGAAGTGTTGGGGGGGCGCTACTCTTTTCCTTGGATTTCTCCACTTTACCCTTGATACGTACCTTATATTGCTGAGTGTTTAGCAAAGATATATCAAGTACCATTTTAAAAGTCTTTGGTATGACATAACCTTGGATTTAACCCAGGTCTGCCGGACCATTGGCGAACACTCTACCCACAAGGCCAATGAGCCGGAATTCAATCCCAGGTCCCGTCATACCAAAGACTTGGAAAAAAATTCTTACTTGATACCTCCTTGATTAACCCTCAGCATTGTAAGTTACATATCAAGGGTAAAGTGGAGCAATTCAAGGAAAGGAATAGCACACTTCTTTGTTCCTCGATGTAGTAGCTATTGAAAAGGGAGCCTTCAGGTCACCCTCGACTACAGCCGACAAATTTACGATATGCAAACAAGTGTATTCAAATCTTGTGGATTCCTGGGCTAATATCCTCTTTGCCTAAATTTTATTAACCACGTGGGGTCTAACTGGATGACTTTGATAAGCCCCGTGATAGGTGCACAATAACTGTCATCTAGTCAACATGATCTAGTATTTTTTTGATTTCGTTTGGTTTGGTTGGGTACTATGGCATTTCAAACATTATTGGTTATTAAATTCCAAATTCTGTTTCTACATTATCCGTCTGAATTTTTAACGCCTTGCTTTATAATTTCCCAGGTCAAATCATTTCTATGCTCCGATAAACAATGGACACCTGAGGAGGGTCGGAGGACAGAGTGGCCGAAACTTTGTTTTCCAACTTACCACAATAAAGATGAAGATATCAGTCTAAAAAGTCACAATACTGTTCGTACATATATATAAAATATATATGATTTTTAAATACTTTTAGTACATATCATTCTTAAACGAACCTGAGCTCTTTTTTCATGTGGTTTAATAGTTTTAAGTATTGCTATGTAACTCTACTGATTCTTTTCAATATTAATCATCTCTTTGCAGACAGTGAAGTAGTTACAAGCATTAGCTATTTCACACAGAATATTTTATTTAACACTCTTTATTCTTTTGTCCATTGACAAATGGTTCCAAGTGTTTATGTGTAATACAATCAATTCAATTTATATAAAGAGTTTCAAGCATTGCTATTCTTTATTTACCAACCCCTCCGCTCGGGGAGGATATGACACAAGGTCAATTTTTAAGCGGAGTTTAACAGGTTTGAGTTCAGAGTTTTCCTTCTCCTGAAGGCTGAAGAACCCAGTCTGCCCTACTATTTACCCACAACTGGAGGGAGAAAAATTGGATTCATACCTTTCCCAAGGGTATTAGTGTTATGTGAAATACAATCAGTCTCGACTAGGATTTGAACTTGTACCGCCGTGTCCCTTTCCTACGACGATAACCATTACACCACGGGCACCTTCATGTTACTTGATACTTCCTTGCTTAACACTCAGCTTTATGTGGAACGTACCAAGGGTAAAGTAAGAAATTCAGAGAAAGGTGTAGCATTGCTATTTAGCACTGATAATTCTGTTCAACATTTCTCATTTTTGTACACAATTAAATTGATCCAAGTATTCCTATGTATCACTAAAAATCAAATTAACCTCCAGTCATTTGTTGCACACTGTTAAATGATCAAGCAGTTCTATTTCTAACAATTCAATTAACCATAAGTCATTTGTTTACACACAGTTTAAATGCTTAAACAGTTATATTTGAGCCATATATAGGACCCAGTCAGGAGCAACTACTCCGGGCCTGAGTAATCCTGGGAGCAATGGCAATGAAGGTTACTCAGCATTACCCAAAGCTCCAGCAATACTGTTACCTTAGCATCAGATTGTTTAGTATCATACCCAGGACACTCCTCTGTGACTCTTATCCCTCTTCAGAAATGCAGTCGGTGTATTCTACAGCCCCAACCGACTGGACTAAGTAATTTATTTTTCTTACTATAAAGAATTTTATGAATGCAAAATAGAAAATATACTTTTTGTGGATCCCTATGCTATTAAATTCGACGAACGGCTTATATTGACAATTTGAGAATCCTTAATTTTTATCAACTTACATGTCTGTATTTACTAAAACCCTTTGCGGCAGGATTCAACACGAGGTTAAATTTTCTGCTGAGTACTTCCGGTGTGAACTCAAAATATTTCTTCTACAGTGGTTGCAGTAAGACTAAAAACCCAAATATGCCCCACTATTTACCCATAGCTGGAGGAGAACAGATACATTCCTACCTTTCCCCTAGGGCATTAGCACGAAGGGAAACGCAAACAAGTTCGTCCAGAATTTGACAGTTAGCCGTATCCATTTTCTGCTGCGACTCATTACGCTTCGGGCCTCCTATCAATTCCTGTGACAATAAAAATAGTTTAGTCATTAAAATGCTACTTAGAGAGTTTACTGGGTTTCAAGTAATTTAGTTGTTATCATATGACTTTGTTTTGGAGGTGCCCGTGGTGTAATGGTTATCGTCGCAAGAAAATGGACACGGCGACGCGAGTTCAAATCCTGGACGAGACTGATTGCATTTCACATAGCACTAATCCAATTATTCTCCCTCCAACTATGGGTAAATAGTAGGACAGACTAGGTTCTTCAGCCTTGGTTAGGCAACTAGTCTAGGAGAAGGAAAACTCTGAATTCAAACCTGTTAAACTCCGCTTAAAAAATTGACCTTCTGTCATATCCTGTCCGAGCGGAGGGGTTGGTAAACATGATCATATGACTTTGTTTTGGGTTATTCCCTTTTTATACCCCATCTTATTTGGCTGGTTTGACTTCTTGGATATGAAAGCTGTAAAGGAATTATATGAAAAAAAGATAGGAAAAGAAGATAGGAGGCAAAGATATAGTTTATATTTTGAACTTTATTTCTGGGTTCAACAGCCATTCAGGGGGTAAGGAAATTCTTCCTGAAGACAAATGAAATGGTTTCGCCTCCCAGTCAAGATGTTTTAAATGTGTAAGTAATTCTTGAGTATATATGTCCAAATTTGGAGTTTAATGTGTTAGACGCTTTTGGGGAGACATGTTGTAGTCGTTAAGTCCATGTTTTAGTTAGGATTTTGATGAGTTCATTATTTGGTGTTTTTAGTCGTGGGTCGTTGATAACGGCTGCTACTAATGGAAAAGTTAGCCAATGCGTCGTCAAAAGATGAACGCATAGTGCCTTCCACGACTAGCAAGAAAGATTAAGATGTTGTCTATTCACTGGTCACCGTTGAAAGAGAGCGCGTCTCATTCTCTGCCAAGAGGGCTCCTTTTGTGCGTATGCATCGCTCCTTTTCAGACAGTTTCTGCATTGTTTATATTTATTTTTATCTAATTTTAATTCCATCTTTCTTCCCACTACAAATAAGTTTTCGGTATGTTAACTTAACTTATGATGTTTAAAGATGCGGCCAGAATACGTACGGCATATCAACGAAGATTATGAATACTTACCGCACTTTCACTAGTCTTGATAGTATTTTGTTCTATGGTCCAAGTTCCACCTTCTTTGGATGGGGCACATCAAATACCGTATTTATTTCCATTTCCAGATCAGAGTTCGCTCGTATCATGTGAATCTGGAAGTCCTTGTTTCGGACCACTTACTTTTGATCCCACCGGTCCCATCCATTTTATATTTATCTATCTATCTATCAACTATCTAGCTATCTAACTCAGCTTGTTAATATCTAGTTATCTATTTATCTTTCTCATTATTTATTTATTTAATCCTGTTATATCTAATTCAGCCATTCAAATCTATCTATCTATCACAATCTTTTTTATTGATCTTGTTCATACTGTTTAACACTATATATATATATATATATATATAAAAAACTAACTTAAATAGCGAGTTGGAAATCTTCTTCTAAAGTTTCACCTTATCGGATCATCAGGAAGCCTAACTCCAACTAATGCTAAAGGAGAAAGCGCCGTCTTATATTCCACTTGTGTTGAGCACTTTTGTAATTGTAGTATTGCAGGATACGCGGAAGGTTTTTAGTTTTCTTTTGACCAACTGACTGCGTATCCCCTGATTTTTTTTCAAGGGGTCGGACGAGGTTGGCCTTTTCTTTCTTTTTGACCTATAATTTTTCTTTTTCCCCCGGGCAGTGATTCGAGATACTTTTATCTCTTGTTCCTGTCGGGTTTTTTTTCGGTTTTTTTTTTCAGGTACCGCGAATGCAGGTAGATATTAGATTAGTATATATATATATACATATATATATATATATATACTAATCTACTATCTACCATCATTCACGGTTACTAGAAAAAAAACTCGCCAGGAACAAGAGATAATAATATCTCGAATCACCGACGGGGGAAAAAGAAAAAATATCATAGTACAAAAAGAAAGAAAAGGCCAACCCCGTCACATCAGTTAAAAAAAAAATCAAGAGATATGCAGTTATTTGGTCAAAAGAAAAAAAAACCCACCGTAATTTCTGCAATGCTACAATTACCATAGTGTTCAACACGAGTGGGGCCAATTACAAAATTAACTAAAATCGCGAGTCGGAATTCTTCGACTAAAGTTTCACCTTATCGGATCATCAGGGAGTCTCACACCGACATTAGTGTTAGACTTCCTCATGATCCGTTAAGGTGAAACTTTAGTAGGAGAATTCCGACTCTCAATTTAAGTTAACTTTATACATATATATATATATATATATATATATGTTATCATTTTTATCAAATCTATCTATCTACCTATCACATTCTTTTCTTATCTATTCGTCTCATCTTATTTCTATCTATCTATCTATCTATCTATCTTAATCTTTTTTATTTACCACAATCATCCCGTTTATATTTTTTCATTCTGTTCAAATCTATCTATCTATCAGTCATTTTTTATAATATCTATCTATCTATCTATGCCTGTACTTGTGTTCACCTTGTAGACCAAAGCAGTAGAATACGCACTCTTCTCTCCCCACAAGACTAAAAAGCCCAAAGGAGTGTCGTATGTATGGCTTTAACTCTCATTGCTGGTGGGGTTCAAGTCTTAGAGTTCTAGTGATGGAGTATTACGTCTTTAATGCCATTACACCCAGTTCAACTGTTAAAAAAAGTGTTGGGTGTTATCCACAGGTCAAATAGAACTATTTTAATTATCTACAAAGGTCTATCATTTTTAGTTATTAGATATCATACAGCTGTATACAAATAAGTCATACCAAAAGACAGATGGACAAAGGGATGCATTCTCCCTTTCCCTCAGTAAGGTGACCTCGGAATAGTCAAGAACTGCCGAGGTATAACCCTTACATCCATAGCGGCCAAGATTTACAACGCACCATTACGCAACCGCATAAAACCCAAAATTGAGAAGATACCCAGAAAGAACCAAAATGGCTTTCGGAGAAATCGAACCATGGCATCCCAAATATTGACTATCCGTCGAATTCTAGGTGTACGTGTGAAAATCATTAAAGCATCAATATTATTTGTCGACTTCTCCAAGGCCTTTGATTCCATACACAGAGGTAAGATGGAGCAAATACTACGCTCCTACAGCCATCGCAGCCATAATAATGCAATATAAAAACACTAAAGTAAAAGTCCATTCCTCGGATGAAGACACAGAATACTTCGATATTTTAGCAGGTGTCCAGCAATGAGACACATTAGCCCCATTCCTGCTTATTACCTGCCTAGACTACGTGCTTAGAACGTCTGTAGATATAATGAAATATAACGGTTTCAAGCTGACAGGGGAAAGAAGCAGAAGATACCCTGGGCAAATAATTACGGATGCAGATTGCGCCGATTACATAGCGCATCTGGCAAATACACCCACCCAAGCCAAAAATCTCCTGCATGGTCTGGAACGAGCAGCAGGTAGCATAAGCCTCAATGACAATGCAGACATGACAGAATACATGTGCTTTAATCAAAGAGGCGACTTTTCCATACGAAATGGTAGCTCCCTGAAACTAGTGGACAAGTTCACCTACCTTGGAAGCAGTGTCTCATCAATCGAGAAAGACGTCAAAAGGCAAGTAACAAAGGCATGGGCTGCTGTCGATCGGGTATCGGTCATATAAAAGTCAGATCTGACCGATGAAATAAAACGTAGATTTTTTACCAGTCGGCCGCCATGTCGATACTGCCATAGGAGCAACTACATGTGCGCTAACTAAACGTATGGAAAAAAAGCTTGACGGTAGTTAGACAAGAATGCTGCGAGCAATATTAAACAACTCCTAGAGGCAACACCCAACGAAACAGCAGATATACAGCCACCAACCACCCATCACCAAAACTATCCAAGTTAGACGAACCATATATGCGGAACACTACTGCTCACCCTACACTTGGGTGTCCTCGTGGTGTAATGGTTAAAGCGATGAACTGCGGAATCGTAGTACGCGAGTTCGTACTCCAGTCGCGCTATTACGTTCACTTTCGGGCAAATACCCTTGGGAAAGGTATGAACCCCCTTATTCTCCCTCCAGCTATGGGTAAATAGTAGGACGGACTAGGTTCTTCAGCCTTGGTGAGGCAACTAGTCTAGAAGGAAAACTCTGAATTCAAACCTGTTAAACTCCGCTTAAAAACTGACCTTGTGTCATATCCTGCCCGAGCGGAGGGGTTGGTAAGTAGTACCCTACACTTGCGCGTCCGTGTGAAGCCTGGAAGACCTGCCAGGAGCGATGAATGATAGAGACGGATGGCGAGATAGGCAATCTGTGCTAACAGCTTGACATGTGATGATATAGTCATCAACAGGCAGACTCTTGGCTTTTAGCTTTTTGCGAGGCCCCGGGGCCTGTTCTGGACTTCGGTCCGGAGCGTGGCTCTGGAAAAGGAACAATGGCAGACTTGGGGCCTTTAATTAGGCACCTAGTTTCGACTAGGCTACCTTCGGGTGGGCGAGCTGCATTTTTGTCTCCTTTGTCCCCCTTTGTTCGGCACTAGACCAAGCGTTTGGTTAAGCCGTAAACTGGCATACGTGCCCGGACTCACATTTGGGTTCGTGAAACTGCTTGCCTCATCAGGCTCACATTGCACTAAGTGAGCCGATGAGCAGCACTGACAAGCAGGGTTCGAGTCTCGATTCGTTCCCGACCTCCCCTTCCCTTTACCCCCACTTTAATCGGCCTTCGGGCTTTTGACCTTGTGTCAAGTCGTGTCTGGTGGGAGGCAGCGACAAATAAACGGCAGACTGTTCAGTGAGGCTAGACCCACGGGATGCTTCAAGCCGAAACATATTTCATTAAATAGAACAGATCTTCTTGACTATTTATTTACCTTTGCTTCCCTCCAGTAGGAAGATGCCTCATCTTTCTCAAGTAATTTCGACTCCAACAGGAACTATATTCAGGGGAGCGAATCATCAATTGACAATGCCAATGACGACTCATATACGTTCATATAAACTAAAAAGTCTGTTTGTATGTTGGAAGAACTAGACGGCGTTTTACGCAAGAAAATAAAATTTGTCATAAGTAAAAGGAAAACTTGGTGTGAAATGTGCTTTAAGCATTAAAGAATGTGGCTGCTAAATTCGAAGTTGATTTTTTTTAATTAAATTTCTGAGACGAAGCTTTGTGATTTTTATCATTAAGGGTTTTCAGGCTATTGTGTTCATTGTTATTTCCATAACGTTTCGGCCGATATGTCCTCCGGCTTTTTTCTGTTATTTGTCGAACTCGGGAACTTTCACGGAACTTTGAACTAGGTCCTTTATCAAATCCACTGGGGTTGCCTGTTCTGATTCCGTTAGCCATAGCCGGGTAGAAGTATTAAGTACTCTTGTACTCTTGTATTGTTACTCGTCTGCAGTCAGGATTGAACCCGCAACCTCCAGATGATTGTCTCCTTAGAAGGTTAGGAAGCCAACGCCTATGACCATTACGCCATGTGGCTGCTATTCAGAGTAAATTTTTGGGACTTATAAACTTCAAGTTCTTACTTGACTAGAATTACTAATATTATGTATGATTTTTTACCTGTGCTCATATTCAGATTTTAAATTAAGGTTCTTTAATAGTTCTATACAGAGCTCCATGTATTTTGAGTTTTAATTCAGATTCTCTTTCGATATGAACATGAATAATTTTAAAGGAGGACCACAAATTTGTTTTGATATGATTGGAGATGGAACTATTATCGGAAAGGTGAAATGTTAAACGTCTCGATAAAGTTGTAGTATTCAGGGCTATGTGGTTTTCCTATTGGAGAATATTTCTCTTTCTGGACATTTAAACTGGTAAACTTCAATGTACTTACTTTGAAAACTTTATATATATAGCAACTTGTTCATATCTGTCTATCTATGTCCATGAGGTCATCCAAATTTTATCATCTGTTTCGAAGAAACACTAAACTTCACTGTCTTTCTAATGACTCTTTCTAACTGGTATCTTTCAACATCTTGCAGGTTACCAGCTTCTAAGAAGCTGATGCAGAATTTTAATTAACATTTCGTAAAAAAAAAAAACTTGAGAGAACATAGATCGGGGACATAGATGATCGTACTTTGTTTCTCTTTCCGGGTTGAAAGTTCACACGCACCTTCTGAACCCTGGCGAAGCGCCGCTCGGACTAGTTCAAGTCTAGTCCGGTTGAACCTTGGCCTAAGTCGTTATTAATTAGCCAATCTCCATGAAGTGTTTTTATGACACAGACTTCCTCGCCTCCAACAATATGCAAATAGACTTCGTTATTTGGTTAACATGATATAAAGCTAGCGCAGTAAATATCTTGTAGGGGTGATGAAGTTGTTCTCGTACATCAAACGAGCTTTTAGGGCGGGGCTGAGTGAAAGGCAGATGCCAGGTGGTGAGTGTTGGTAGACGTCGAGATAGGGGCAACTGAAAAAACACCACGATTTATGAAGAAACTAACTACATATTCACCTAGTGACGTAGTTTGTGCAGAAATGATTGACGTTTTCAAATAAGCAGTACTAGACTAGACGTGTAACGGTGTGGAAGTAGCAGGTCGATACGAGGTTGATGGGGTGGGAAGAGTGGAAGAGAAAAAGGAGGAGAGGGAAAGAAAGAGAAGATGGTGTGGTGTGTTCACAAACAAAAAAAAATAGGCTGTGTGTGCTGAGGCTTGTTTTCTCCAGACTAGTTCTGCCTGGGACAAGGTTATTTTTCTCTCCGGTCATCTTTTGCAGACGCTTAACTTTTTCTTCTGCAATTGAACGAGAAATGTCCGTAGTGTAGTGGCAAATGTGTCAGATTGCAACATTGCAGAGAGCGAGTTCAAACTCCAGGCACTCTTTTGGGTTCAATTTTGGAATTACATGATTTCAAAAGTAATGAATACTCTAATCTGCCCTTGCCCAGTCGGCTGTGGGTGGGGCTGTAGAATACACTGACTGCACCTCTGTCCTGGATATGACACTAAACAGTCTGATGGTGGGCTTTGGGGAATACGGAGCACCCCTTCATTGCCATTACTCCCAGGTCCACTCTGGCCCGACGTGGTATCACCTGATAGGGCCCAATATATGGGTTGAATAGAACTAACGGTATACTTATGCTAAACTGAATATCTTGAAATAGAAATGTTTTTTGACAATTGAAACGTGCTTACATTTGAACTGCGTGCTTGTGCTAAACTGAATTATTTAAAATAGAACTGTTTTTTTTTTACATTGAAACTGTATTTACACTAAACTAAATTGTTTAACATAGAACTGTTCTGACATGTATCAAATTCTCAGTTCAGGTACGAAACTTTTTATTACCTTTGAGTTTAATGGTTCTTCGACATAAGGAGAGATATACATTCTTTCTATTCTGGCTTTTTCATCAGCCCCCTCCCCGCAATCTCGTGCGACACCTGCCCAAAGCCTCCGCGAGTAAACGAAAATCAACCGTCTTCTCCCGTGGCAGGTCGCAAATCAGCTAACTGACTTTTTCCAAAAATCCCAAAATCCTCCACGCGCTTCCGGTGCGTGACGTCATTTGCACTTGCTAGCCCCGTTTCCCATCTGGGCTATGGGGACATCTCTGAGTGACAAGTCCGCTCCGCGCGCGCGCGTAAATACCCGTGTTAATGTTGCACCTAACTAACCCATGCACTGAACCGAAAAATTATAAAAAAATTTGTTTGACTAAAAGAGACTAAGAGGTTGCACAATTCCAGGTCTTAGGGAATCTAGGAGCCATGGCAATGAAGTGATACTCCACGCTCACCAGATCTCCAAAACTGGCTTCCTTCCATTAGAAGCAGTTTAGTGACATTGGGATTTGGTTTACTTTGATTTTAATCAAGCACTGTAGGTTATTTCATGCCAAACACTCTTTATAAAAATATATTAGATCTATATGATTTGGTTTGGTTGGGTTTTATGACAT
>OY757946.1:38460053-38482553 GCA_963585895.1 Sepioteuthis lessoniana | reverse complement strand
AATTTCATTAAAGCAAATCAACACTGATTCTATTCGTAGATTCTAACAAAATCCACAAGTGCTTAATCCTATATACCAACCCCTCGGCGCGGGTACGATATGACACAAGGTCAAATCTTTAAGCGGAGTTTAGCAGGTTTGAATTCAGACTTTTCTTTCTCCTAGAGTAGTTGCATCACCAAGACTGAAGAACACAGTCTGTCCTACTAATTACCCATAGCTAGAGGGAGAATAATTGGATTCATACCTTTCCCAAGGGTATTAGTGCTATGTGAAATGCAATCGATCTTGTCCAGAATTTGAACACGTGTCACCGTGTCCATTTCCTACGACGATAACCATTACACCACGGGCACCTCCAACTGTTGATCCTATTTCCCAACCCCTCGGCTTGGGCAGGATTTGACACAAGGTCAAATTTTTAAGCGGAGTTTAACAAGAGCTTAATGTATGAAAATTAAATTTCTTGCAGAATTGATTTGCATATAAGTGAAAAAAAAAACTCATCAAACCGTCATTTGGCTATTATTAATTTATTTCAGCTGGCACCTCAATAAATTAGAACCGCTTCATCAGATAGCTATCACTCTCTCTATATATATATATATTATCTATCAGCGATGGCGTAATGGTTAGAGTGTTCGCCAAGAGCCCGGGACACGTGGGTTCAAGACGTGTCGAGTCATACCAAAGAGTCAAGAAATGGTACTTGATACTACCTTGCTTAACTCTCAGCATTGTAAGGTAAGGATCAAGGGTAAAATGGAGTAATCCAGGGAAATGAGGAGCGGTCTTCGCTACACCTCGGTAGAATAGCTACCGAAAAAAGGGCATGCAGGTCGCCTTCGACTACGGTTGCCAAGTTTACTTACTTATTTTTAAACGTGTCATTTATTTTCCCACATATAAATCTTTTAATGCATTGCTATTTAAAATTTGTATTCTATTAAGTAACCCTGTCCAATACGAACACTGTGCACACAACTGGTTGATTTTAAACATCTTGCAATCCTAATTAATTAGTGTACAGTGGTATTTGACCCATAGATGGTAACCTAACAGGTACTCCGACTCAGAAACACAGATGACCTGTGAGTCATGGCAATGAAGGATTACTCAAACTTCCTAATAGCAGTTGGAATGGATTCTAACATGCTTGTTTTGTGTGATACCCAGGACACTTTGAGTTCTTACCATTCTGTATGTGCAATCTGCGTATTCTACTAGACCAGTGGTTAGGGTGTAAATAACAGTTGGGTATCACCCACCTTTTTCCACACAATGAACTTCTCCATCTTCCATATATAGCAGTAGCTACTATTACCAGTGCAGACTAGCCGGTGAATTTTTTTCTCTGAGTTTTTCTTTCACTACGAAAAGGTCGTCTCGCTTGAGTTTTTTAAAACATCATGCGCGTTTCGTCTCCCTCTAGTTGTGTTTTCGCAACTGTGGGGGAGCCCAACAACATGGAATCACAAGATATTGGACAGTCACCGACCGACGTGTTCCAAGCGCAACCCTCCCCAATGCCGGAGGAGGCTCCGTTCGAACTCTCTTCATCGGCAAGTGCAATACCACCGGCACAGGGACGGGGAGGGGCGGCTGTCTCTTGGTCTTCACATTGCGTGAATGGGGGATCCCCTTGTGACTGCGCAAGGGACGGGGTCGAAGGGTATGAGGAATGTTTCAAAGACGGGGAGGTGCTCCCGGTGCCCGAGTTGGTCGGGGTGGTCGAGCAGAGGACCCTGTCCTTCGTAGTCACAGACAGTGGGACCAGGAGACTAGCGGGGATTAAGAGGGAGACTTTTGAGGACCTTTTGAGAACGGCAAGCATCCCAGGAAGGTGCTTCTGCCGCAGAGGTTTCGCTGCATGGGATGTCTTGCTGCCCTCAGAGGAAGTAGCGAAGGGCCTCGCCGGTGGTAGCATCACCACACGCTTCTTCCGGATACAACCGGAATATCGAGGCGGGGGAGGAATACGAGTCGCCGTATGCAGTGTATCTGTGCAATTGGGTGGTGACGTCCTCGCCGCCTATCTGGGTATATACGGCGGCGTGGAGCGGGTCACACAGGTGGCGTCAGCACGGGGAGCCGCGTGCGGTGGCTGCGTGTTCGTTGTGTGCCTCGGTGGGGGAGGGTTTAACAGGGTTCCCCATAGAGTGCGTTACCGCGAGCAGACCGTGACGGTCGTAGTTGGGGGCGGGAGGCCGCTGTGTTGGTCTTGCAATGGAATCGGCCACTTTTCGAGGGGCTGCCCTCAAAGACCAGCAATCGCCGCCACAGCAACGAATACTACTACTACTACTGCTACTCCTTCACCTGTCATAGCAGCAATAATACCAACAGAAACCTCAGAAAACCAACAAGAAACCCCTAAAGAAAATGAGGAAGGGTGGACGCAAGTCACCAGAAAAAAGGGAGGGAAAAAAACTCCCCCTAAAAAACCAGCAACAACAGATGCAACAACTCTTTTGACTACAACTACGAAACCAACGACCACAACGACCACAAATACGAAACAATCAACTGCAAAACAATCATTTACAACAAAAGAAGACAACCAAAACATTGAACCCATGGATATGTCCATGAATTTAAAAAGAAGGAGAGACAGCGAGGATTCACCAACCAAAGAGGGGGAGAAAAAACATCCAAAAAAACCCACACAAACACCCACCATACCTCAACATAAGGGGGAAAAAACAACAGAAAAATCGCCAGTCCCAAATAAACAAAGACCAGCACAATTGATTCCTATCCCACAAAAAACAAAAACCACCCCTATCATCCCAACGGAAACACCATTACCCCCTTCTCTTTCACCAATTAAAACCCCCAAAATGCTTACTCGATCCTATTCAGCAACCAGAGTTTCACCCTCTCCCCAAACACCATCAACATCAGCAGCAACTGTTCAAAAACCAAGAGCACGCTCTACGGAAGCCCGACGTGCCATAAACTCATATTACTTCTGCGAAGACATCATGGAAAATCCACACATAAACCACACTCTAAAACAATCATTAAAACCATTACGCTCACTCCAAAAAATTGACACTAAAGACATCACAAAACCACATCTATTCAAAGACGCACCAAAATCAACCACATTCGTCCGCTTGGCTGGCAATCGGACCAAAGAACTCTGGAACTTTATTGACGAAGCCAGCCGGGCGGATGTAATGCTGGTCGATACAAAAAATCCAATGCTGAAAAAAATGCTCCCCTTCTGTGCGGGCAGGGTCCCGATTTTGGTTCACCCTTCATTCTATAGGTCCCTAAAGTTGCGGTATCCTATGTATGTCGGTGGAATTACCAGGGACGACCGAGTAAGTACTGAGCTCGGCACCGGATCCCTGCGTCAGACCGTCGGCATCCTTACTCCCAAGGATTTCCGGCCCGTAGTCGACACTGAGTAAGGTAAGTGGGACTGATGGCTCTAAACCTTGCTACTTTGAATGTGAGGGGATTGAGGGATCCGGGCAAGTGTACGCGCTTGCTTGGTGAACTTAAAACTCTCGGCGTAGATGTTGCTGCAGTGCAGGAAACCCATTTCACTTGCGGTGCCGACTGTCGTGTGCTGGAAAGCGATTTTAACGTTTTCTCAGCATACGGCAGCCGTACCAGCGTTGGGGTTTCCTTGCTAGTTGGACGCAGCCTTGATGCTGATGTTGACGTTGTTTTTGCAGGTGACGGGGACCGACTGGTTGTGGCCGATGTTGCCGTGAAAAGTTTCAAGTTTCGTCTGGTTGCGGTTTATGCGCCCAATATCGTTGTGGATTGGCTTTCCTTTTTTCGTCGGTTGGCGCCGTTCCTGGACGATACGAAGCGGCTAGTTTTAATGGGTGATTGGAATGCGATCCTTGATCCCAAGATAGATAAGGTCGGGCGGGGAGCTAGGCGTGTGGGAAGGTGTGAAAGCAGCCTTGCCGGCCTCATGACTCGTCATGACCTCGTCGACAGGTTTCGTCTGGATCACCCAGGGCGGGAGATGTGGACGTGGCTAGATAGTTCGCCCTCTGCCAAAGTAGCTTCCTACTTGGACAGAGTGTTAGTGAGACGAGCTGACATTGATTTTGTTAGTTGTCCCACGTTCCACTTGATAGCGTGGACTGACCATAAACTTGTTAGAGTCAGTCTACGGTTAGCAAATAGGCCTAGTCTGGCCGGTTACTGGAAGTTCAATACCTCCTTACTGGAGATACGGGACTTCCGGGACCGGTTGGAATCCCTAATTCAGCGGGCGTTAGTGGGGGCGGTTACCGGGAATAGGTGGTGGGGATCTCTTAAACATAGGATTAGAGATTTCGCTACCAAGTACGGTCGACAGCTCAACCTAGATAGGACCAAGGAAGCGAAATCTATAGACGATAGACTTTCCCGGACGGTGGCTGGGGGGGACTCCCTAAACGTAGAGCCAGCTAGGGGGGACCTTGAGCGCGAGAGTAGCGAGCGCTACAAGGGATACGTAGTTAGATCTAGGTTAAAGAGAGTTCTCAACGAAGCTGTGAAAACGAACGCGACTGCGCGTGAAGAAGAAGTGCGAAGTTTCCCCGATCGGTATATCGGTTCTGTCAAGGCCCCGGATGGGCGACTGCTGCGATCGGCTCGCGAGATTCGTGACGCCTTTCGGGCGCACTTTCGGGATCGCTTTGCCCGCTGTACTGATCTCCCGCTCCGGGAGTTTCGTAGCTATCTTGCCGACTTTCCCCGCCTTGGGGTGGCTGAAGCGGCTGGCTGCGAGGGTGTGGTTACTGAATGCGAAGTCCGTGACGCGTTGAAGCAGGTCGGCCTGAACAAGTCGCCGGGACTAGATGGTTTGCCCTACGAAGTGTACTTGAGGATGTCGCACATGTTTGTGCCTATTCTGACGGATATGTTCAACCATTGGTTCGCCCAGGGAGCCATCCCTGGTAGCGTTACCAAGGGCGTGATCACATTGCTGAAGAAAGGTGGCAGGCATGTTTGGGAGGGTTTACACGATTACAGGCCCATAACTCTGCTTAACACAGAGTTAAAGATTTTGGCCCGGGTCTTAGCGAATCGTTTACAGCTTGTCATTAGCGATCTGATCGGCTCTGAGCAGACCTTTGCTGTGAAGGGAAGATCGATCCAGGACAACCTGCACTTGATTCGCGAGGTCCTAGAGGGTATAGAAGACGGCACCGAAGCCGCGCTGATCAGTTTAGATCAGTCCAAGGCCTTCGATAGGGTTGACCATCGGTTTTTGGCGACTGTTTTGGAGACTGCCGGATTCAAACCGGAGTTCCGCAGATGGATTAGCATGATGTACCACAACCCTCAGGCAGTGGTGCAGGTGAACGGAAGGCGTTCGACGGTGTTCGCGGTCGAGCGGTCGGTCCGGCAGGGCTGCCCGTTGTCTCCTCTTCTCTATGTCCTAGCTTTGGAGCCCCTGCTCCGTAGGCTTAGGGATAGGACGGCAAATCCGGCCCTGCGCGGTGTCCCTTTTGCTGGCCCTCTTACGGCAAGGGTTTCCGCGTTCGCCGATGATATCACAGTGTTTGTATCCCGCCGCCTGGATATAAAGGCTGTGAAGAAGGCGGTTAGCGAGTACGAGCGGATTGCAGGAGCCAAGGTCAATTTTGACAAAAGCGAAGGTTTGCGGCTCGGTGCTTGGAGGGGTAGCAATACTCTTCCGGGGCCGTTCCGCTGGAGTGACGGACCCGTCCGCATCCTCGGGGTGTGGTTCGGGCCCGGCCTCCAACTGGAGCGAAATTGGTCGGAAGTACAAGCCAAGGTGAATGCTCAGGTGGGAATCTGGCTTTCAAGGAGGTTGTCCTTAAAGGGCAGGGCGGAGGCGTGCGCCGTGTATGTCTTCCCCTTGATCCTTTACCGATTGGCTGTACTTCCTCTGCCTAAGGTAAATCGGTTGGCGCTGCAACGATCCCTTTCCAGATTGCTCTGGGGAGGTGCAAGGCCGATGGTCCGTAGGCAGGTCTGTATCCAACGTACACGCAACGGGGGTCTAGGTATGCCTGATCTGGAGAGCCACTGGCTTGCTGAAAGACTTGCATACTTGGGCAGAGCCTTGACGGGGGACGCAGTGTGGAGACTGAAGACGAGTCGGACTTTTCCTCGCCTAAAGTCAGACCCAAAGGCTGAAGGTCGACGTAGGCCTTTGGGCGAAACACTGTTTGTCCGCGAGTGCCGAACGGCCCTTCGTAACCTTCTTGGGTCCAGTGACCTTTCACGGCCTCGAAAAGAACTATATCGGGAGCTAGTGGTGGGTTCCGCTTCTGATCCTCTCAGCGAGCGGCACGGCTGGACGACGGAGGAGATTCGCTCTCATTGGAATTGGGCACCAGGATCGAGCTTCTTGAACAACTCCGAGTTCTCGCTCACCTGGCGACTTGTACGAAATGCGTTACCCCTTGTCGGCTTGAACTACAAAGCGGGCCTGGCAGACATGCCCGATTGCGCTCGCTGCGGCAGTGGCTTAGAAGAAACGGCTGAGCACGCCTTCTACTACTGCGAGCGAGTTCGCCCGTTTTGGGATCACGTCGGCGAGTGGACGGCTCGCATCGAACCCAAACAGCTCGTGCTGCTCGACGTTGGTTACGTCGTGGACAACGTTCTTCCTCCGTATCAGGGTGAGAAGCGTGTGGTGTTTCTCGCGATCCTAGCTGTAGCTAGAATGGTGATTTGGACGACGCGAAACTAGGGATTGTATGACGATGCAAACTTTTCTCATCGTGATCTGATTTTGTATTTTCGGCATCAGCTGAGGGTCAAAATCAGATGCGATAGAAAACGCTTGGATCGCATAACATTCAGCAAAAGGTGGGTGAATGCAGCGAGCCTGGTCGTGCGAAAGGGAGCACCGTTGGAGTCATCCTTTCCTCCTCTGCCGGCTCATGGCGTCTACGGTACGGGTCCTTAGGGACCCCACCCCTGGTGAGTAGAACTGTTCCCTTTTTCTTTTGGTACCCAGGTACCTAGTTAGCAGTATGTTGTGAGTCATTGTCCCCGTCATCTAGTCGTTAGTTCTCAAGATCTTCCCCATCCCCATTATTTTTCGACCTCAACCCGTATCCCAGGCCACGTTTACTGAAGATCTTGAACATTCATATGTATAAAAATCATATCACCTGCTTGTATTAACCCATACCGCGCCCGACCCCTTATTTCTTTTTACCCCTGTAGATTAGGATCTCTGCCCCACCTAGGGTAGGTCCGACTTGTTTCCGGTTCTTTCGCCCCGGAAAACAGTCGGCCTCCAATTTTATAGACGGGGGGATGGGAGGGCAACCAAACGGGGGATTTTTCCTTTGTTTTTGTATATATTTCGGGGTTTTTCTCCCATTCCCATCACATTCATTGTAAATAAATCATACTTGTAAATAAAATCATTCATGAATCTCGGGATTTTAAGTAGGACTTCTTCATAGAGCAAATGTGGTATTTTGGTGATTGTAGCGCAAAAGGCGATGGATGAATGGATATTTATTGTATTGTTGAATGGGTCGGCGAATGTGGCTAGCTAGGTCTCCTTAGTTTATATAGAAAAGTATGACCGCTCCCTTCCCCTCTCCAAAAACTTCAAGGCCTTGTGCCTTCTGTGTATCATACGCAGAAATAAAGCAGACTAGAAGGTGAAGAGCAGCTTCTTAAAGAAATAGTATTAGAGCGTTGGAGACTGGAGATCGCACTAGATCACCTTACTTGCTGCCGTAATAACGGAAGCCAATACTATCGCTGGACTATATCTTTATTCTGTATTCACTAATCCTATGTTTTTGTCTACTAATAGTCTCTCAATTGTATATACTTTTTCCTGAGAATATATCTCTATATCCTGTCATATCATGGTTTGTCCTTTATTTAATATTACAAGCGTTCACTAATCCTATGTTCTTGTCTACTAATAGTCTCTCTATTGTATATACTTTTTCCTAAGAATATATCTCTGTATCCTCTCATATCGTGGTTTGTCCTTTATTTAATATTACAAGCGTTCACTAATCCTATGTTTTTGTCTACTAATAGTCTCTCTATTGTATATACTTTTTCCTGAGAATATATCTCTATATCCTCTCATATCGTAGTTTGTCCTTTATTTAATATTACAAGCGTTCACTAACCAGAACTCAACAATAACTGAAGCAAATATTTTCGATAATACCACCTCTGAAACCAATCTTGATAATTGTTAAATCAGCTTTGAACATAATGGACGAAACGATGTGGAAAAATAAACATTTGATTGCTTAATTAAAAGTTGGTCATTGTTTGAGGTATTTGTGTGATCCAGAATGACGTGCACGTGTTGATTCCTACAAGAATTCTTTTTGGGACAATGCGTCTGCTAGGAATTGGGCTGCGGCTAAAACGTCCATGAGGTTTTGGTGGTGAAGGAATTCACCGGTATATGTCCTCTAATGCATACTGTAAAAAAAAAAGAAGAGCAATGCATAAATGATAATCGAATAATCACTATGAAGAAGAAACAAGAGAAACGTGAATTCATGCTTTTTGTGCTAAAGGTACAGCCTTACTGGTGCTCAGATTTAACGAAAGCAGTGGTGTTCAGAAAAGGGTCGAAGGGATACATTTTTTTAAAGGGAGATAAATCATGTTGCGATAAACAAAAATTCACGTATCACTATATTTACTGGCATTCAAACAACTTTAGCAAATGTATTTTAGTTATCAGGATCTAAGAGATTTTTTTTGACAAAACAGCAAATAATTATGTATGTATGTGTTTTTCATCTACCCGCATTATAGAGATATATACTCCCCTAGCCCCGTAGGATTGAGTTCTCTGGCGAAGAAGTATTCATATTGCCATTAGCGTTCATTGCAAGCCTCTTCGTATATGAATTGAGGTCTTGGCAGCCATTGAACGGATGTATGTAAACAATAGTAATTGTGATTCATAATCGTTTAAAAAATTTACATCGCAGCTAATGGCTCCTCGCGGCTGAATGGTTAAAAGCTTCGGCTTGGCGTTTCAGTCAACCAGGGTTCCGATCCCAGCTACGGGAAGCTACTGTCTAGCCACACTGATGAGTTCTGATAGAACGAAACAGATCTGTCTGTGGATGACTATATATATATATATATATATATATATATATTATCATCCACAGACATAATGTTTCTTTGTACCACAACTCTTCAGTGTGGTTAGACACGTAGGACGCTTGAAACTGGGATCGAAACCCATCCAACTTTACGTTAGATTTAGTATCAGACCGCTCAGCTAACAAGAGTACCACTTCAGCTAGGGAATTATAAGGTATTAAGTAGTAGCGTTCGTTTCTTTACATTTTATAACTTACCGGATACCAGAGTGCTCGATTCGTTCGAAGAGCTTTGCATTATGCAGTTGGCAGCCGTAAATTCCTTCGCCAGCGTGCTCAAATGTAAGTAATTAAGGAACATATATATATATATATATATATATATATATATATTACAAAGGCATGTTTTGTTGAACATGATAGAACACGTTATATTTATAATATTTGATTGTGGTTACTCAACGAAAACGTTTTTAAAATATTTTATAAAATAAAAAAATCCAAAACTCAATTTTAAAAAAAATGAAATACAACGCTACGACTCAATTAAAAAAAGCCACCACAAACGACCACGCTTGAAAACAACTAATGAATAGTTTAAAGCGTTTGGGAAAAAAAACATTTGAAAATTTTTACACCAACGTGACCTTGAAATAAAGACAAAAAAACGACAACTTGAGAAATTACAATCAAAGCCTATAAATAAAATATCTTCTATCATGTTCAACAAAACATGCCATCTAGATAATTTGCTGCCAAATTATACAATATATATATATATATATATATACATATATATATGACACAGTTTCATTTATTACGATTTTCTTTCATTAATGTAAGCTAACTTTTTAATTTTTTAATTTTAGAAAGTGTCATCCACAAATATTTGGCAATAAACAGTGTAGTGATGTCATTATTTGTAGGTGAATCAGCCTTAGTTTAATTTTTTTAAAGGGAAGGATTTTAGTTGTCCAAATTTCTGAGACGAAGGGTTATGGTTATAGGCGTTGGTTCCCTAAGCTTCTAAGGAGACAATCATCTGAAGGTTGCAAGTTCAATCCTGACCGCAGGCGATTAACAATACAGGAATACTTAACACTTCTACCCGGTTATGGCTAACGGAATCAGAACAGGCGAGCCCCGTGGATTCAATAAAGAACGTAGTTCCGTGAAGGTTCCCAATTTCGACAAACATCTGAAGAAGGCCGGAGGACATATAGGCCGAAACGTTGTGGAAATAACAATAAAGAAGAAGATAATTGTCCGAAAATCCTCAATGATAAAACTCATGGAAGAATTTGTAGTCGTTTTTTTTTTGTTGGGGTGTATCATTTAGTGTTTTCGGAATATCATCATCATCATTTTTATTTTCACTACTTTTCTGTCGATTAATCCCTCAGGCTTCCTCAGGTGTTCTTGGTGAGCTCGGAAACCTAAACAGATTTTCGTTCCGAACTTTTTATTTAATCAATGGGGGTAGATTTTTCTAATTCGCTGAACCATAACAAGGTACGGGTGTTAGGCTGTAGTATTTTTATCTGGAGATAGGATTGAAACTGTAACCTTCCAAGGATTTCACTAAGAAGTTCATTAACCAAACTCCTAAATCCGTTGTCCTTCGTGTCCTCCTAGAAAATTCGGAGTGAATTTTTGGGACTCATAATATTAATTTTGAAATTCATTTTGTTGATAAAATCTTTACATTTATAAGTAAGTAAAGTTGGCAACCATAGTCGAAGGTGACCCGAAAGCTCCCTTTTCGATAGCTACTGCACCAAGGTGTAGGGGAGGGCGCACTCCTTTCCCTGGACTGCTCCACTTTACCCTTGATCTGTACCTTATAATGCTGAGTGTTAAGCAAGGAGGCATCAAGTACCATTTTTAAAGTTTTTGGTATGACTCGACCCGGGATTGAACCCAGGTCTCCCGGGCCATTGGCGAACACTCTAACCGCTTGGCCAATGTCCGGTTATTTACATTTACATTTATAAGTCCCAAATATTCACTCTGAATTGTCTAGCAGAACACGTAGCATAATGGATAATGGTGTTTGGTTTTTTAACTTCTCAGTGAAATGGATAACCGGCGAAAATAAGAAAATATACTTGCTATAGCTTAACAATTGTATCATGTTATGGTTAACGGAATTTGAACAATCAACCCCCGTAGATGAAAAAAAGACTTCGTTTCAAAGTTCTGCGTAGGTTCCCGAATTTGACAAAAACCCAAAAAGAAGGACGTATCAGCCGAAATTTTGTGAGGCTACCAATAAAAATGAAGGCAATAGTCAGGACATTCTTAATGATAAAAATAAGCTTCGTCTAAAAAATGAGTTCGTTTCGACGTTTTGCGTAGATTCCCGAGTTCGACAAAAAAAAACAAAAAAACACAAAGGGACGTATCAACCGAAACTTTATGAAGCTACCAATAAAACTGAAGGCAATAGTCTGGACATTCTTAATGATAAAAATAAGCTTCGTCTAAAAAATGAGTTCGTTTCGACGTTTTGCGTAGATTCCCGAGTTCGACAAAAAAAAAAACAAAAAAAAAACACACAAAAATAAGGACGTATCAGCCGAAACTTTGTGAAGCTACCAATAAAAATGAAGGCAATAGTCTGGACATTCTTAATGATAAAAATAAGTTTCGTCTAAAAAAAGAGTTCGTTTCGACGTTTTGCGTAGATTCCGAAGTTCGACAAAAAAAAAAAACACAAAAAGAAGGACGTATCAGCCGAAACTTTATGAGTGTAACAATATAAATGAAGGCAATAGTTTGGACATTCCTAATGATAAAAATAATCAAGCTTCGTCTAAAAAACTTAGACGAATAATGATGATTGCTGTCCGACTATTTCTAAATCTTGAGCACTTGTAATTGAAACCTTCATTGTCACAGTAAACCAATGATATATATTTGTTTATTATTATTTTATTTTTAATTAGACCGAAGCGTCCTCCATCATATTGGGAGAAACGTTCTTGTGTTCTAGTTAACGTGCGTGATGATGACATCATTTTCAGTGGGTTCGAACTCCAGTCAAGCGATTACATTTACGATGAAGGGATGAATCGCTCATCCCTCTAGCTATGTGCTCAATAATACAACTGTTCTTCTTTACTAATGTCTTTGGCATTAAATTACCCATGGAGTTTGATATGCCATTAAAACAAAGAAGCCATTAAACTAATCATATTTCACAGGCAATCGATGGTTGGGGCTGCAGAATACACCGACTGCTTCTCTGCACAGGAATAAGACTCCCACGAGTAACCTGTAGTCCAATCTGCTGGGGTTGTAGAATTCATCGATTACATGTCTGCAGAGGAATAACAGCCTCCCCCCCACAACGAGTGTTTTGTAGGGTGGTCGACTGAGGCTGTAGAATATACTGACTGAATCTCTGCAAAAGAAAACTTCTTTGTTGGTTGCGTGTCATCGTATTTGACCCATTGTAGATTATTCCAAATTCCGTTTATACATATATATCAAATTTAATTCATTTGAAAAAGAGCAGTTTGTAGGACACATTTTTATAATTACGTACGCAGAGGTAATTTTTTTACACGGTTAAATGGTCTCAAGTATTGTTATGTGATAATAATAATTCAATTTAAACGCAGTTTCTTCCAGGCAGCGGTTGTATCGATACTGCTTATATGGTTGCACTACATGGACGCTAACTAAACGGCTGGAGAAGAAACTAGACGGCAATTACACAAGAATGTTGAGAGCAATATTGAACAAGTCCTGGCGACAACACCCCACAAGACACCAACAATACGGCCACTTGCCTCCCATCACGAAAACTATACAAGTTAGACGAACCAGACACGCAGGACACTGCTGGAGAAGCAAGGACGAGCTCATAAGTGATGTACTCCTATGGACCCCCACATATGGCCGAGCAAAAGCAGGACGACCAGCTCGAACTTACATACAGCAGCTATGTGAGGACACAGGATGTAACCCTGAAGACCTGCCAGAGGCGATGAACGATAGGGAGAAGTGGCGAGAGAGCGTCAGGGATATCCATGCTGGTGGCATGATGATGATGATGATGATAATAGTCGATAAGACGAATTCTTATTTTCTGCTTGACAGTAGTGTCCCTAAAATTTGTCACTCTACCAGACTTGGCGAATCTTCACATTTACCTTTGTTTGAAATCAGGGTTAAAAAAAAGGCTAGCTACCAAATCGAAAGTGAATTGAATTTAGTACGAAGGAAAAAATTAAAAACAAAAATATTTGTGTGTGCGGAGCCCGAATCAAAGCTTTACTAACTGGGGAATCTGCTAAAGAAATGTTGCTTAAAGAAATATTGTAAATGCCTATGGCCAGGAAGAGAAAGTTTTTTTTCTTCTTATAAAAAATGGCGATATACAGTCCTCTTGTAGATTTCGTTTCATTTTGTTCTATCTATCTATTTATCTATCTATATATCTTCTTCACCCTTAGGAAATGTTTGTATGTATGTATGTATGTATGTATCGATCTATCTATCTATCTAGCTAGCTAGCTTGGTATTTCATCATGAAAAATGTATGTAGGTAGGTAGGTAGGTAGGTAGGTACGTACGTATTTATCTATCTATCTATCTATCTATTCCACCCTTAGGAAATCTATCTATCTATCTATCCTGGAATTTCATCATGAAAAATGTATGTATGTATGTATGTATGTATCTATCTATCTATCTATCTATGGCATCCTGTTCCAGTGCACGGAAAATGTTTTTTCTTTAAAAATATTTTTAGATGATAGATTAGACAGCAACCGAAACATTAATTATATCTATGTATAGAATACATCAGTTGAATAATTTTGCATATATATATATATATATATATATATATATATATATATATATATATATAAGGGTGGATGTGTGGTATCAACACTCCAGGCTATGGCAGTCTTGTCTATTGTTGATTGAGTCTTCGAGACATAATTGAAATGTGTCGTAGTTATTTATTATTTATTTTTGGTCTGTAACATACAATTTTGTTCAAGTTAGTTTCATTTTATTTTATCTTTTTATTTTAATTCTAATTTTAATTTTAATTTTTAGAAAATTTTTTAGGGTAGTCGCGTAATGGTGTTCTCATGGCTGTTGAAGAGATTGGTAGAAAATACCGCTCAGTCCAAGAAACACATCTGTTAACAATGGACACATAATACATCGAATCAACGGAAAGAAAAAAAGAAAATATTTTTTGCATCATTTTTTGAAGCTAAATGAACTCACTACAAAATCTTGCTAAATGACCTCTCTCTCTCTCTCCCCCTCTCTCTCTCTCTTTCTCTCTCTCTCTCTCTCACACACACACACACGCACGCGCGCGTGCACATGCACACTCATACATACACACACACTATCTCTCTCTCTCTCTCACTCTTTCTCTATCTGTCTCTATTTCTCTCTCTCACACACACTCACACACACACTCTCTCTCTCTCACACACACATACACACACACACGTACACACACTCTCTCTCTCTCTCACTCTCTCTCTCTCACTCACACACACTCTCTCTCACTCACTCTCTCTCTCTCTCTCTCAGTGTGAGTGTGTGTGCCAGTTTGGGTGATGCAACAAGTATAAAAATCTGATATAAACTTGTCAGTATAACAAAAAAAAAAAAAATAGACGTTCTTGAATAAAGTCCTTCCTTAAAATGTAAAGAGTCAAAAGATGCCACATTTTAGGAAAGCATAAGAAATAAGAGGTTTATTATAAGTCTCCAAAGGATCTCCTTCAAATTGACCTTTGTTAGAAAACAGATGAAAAGGAATCTCTGTTGGAACCTGTTAAACTAAAAAAAAAAAAAAATCTGTGCATTGAAAATGACTTAAAATTTCTGAAATAAAAACGAAGAATAAAAGTCAAAAAAGAGCTTTTAAAAGTATACAATTAATTTCTATTTTCTTTTTTTTCCTTTTCTTACTTCTTCCTATTTTAATATGTATGGGGAACTTTAAGAAATATATTCTAGAGATCCAAGAAAAAAAAAAAACAAAACTTATACAGTATTCTGAATGGAAAAATTATACGCGGCCCTGAGAAATATACTGAAAAAAATTAAGATATGACTTGAAATATGTATTAAGAAGTGTATGTAGAAATAAATCAGAAAATGAGAAATGGCTATTAAAGCTTTTTTTTGGAGGTGCCCGTGTTGTAATTGTTATCGTCTTAGGAAATGAACACGGCGACACGAGTTCAAATCCTGGACGAGACTGATTGCATTTTCACATAGCACTAATACCGTTGGGAAAGGTATGAATCCAATTATTCTCCCTCCAGCTATGGGTAAATAGAAGGACAGACTAGGTTCTTCACCCTTGGTTAGGCAACTAGTTTAGGAGAAGGAAAACTCTGAATTCGAACCTGTTAAACTCCGCTTAAAAATTGACCTCGTGTCATATCCTGCCCGAGCAGAGGGGTTGGTAAATAGGATTAAAGCTTTTTAAATAACTTTACTCTACAGGAAAATTCATAGATCGTGGTAATTTAAAATTCCTCTGAATATGGGTGTTTTTCAGTTTTATAGTTTTTGATGTTCTTATAAAATAGAATAAAAAAATAAAATTCTCAAGACGACTTAATCAGAATTCGCAATTAAGTATTTTCAGGATAAGCTGCTTTCTCATGATATGTTTAGTTGCTAATTAACTAATAATGGACATTACAAACAAATTCATTTAAATTTTTTTTTCAATTGTTATTTAATAATAATTCAGATGTTCACTCATCGACACTAGTCACATGGTTGCCAGACTTGTTAAAAGGTTCACCAAGAAATACATATATATTGTTATCCACAGACATACTGTTTCGTTGTATCACAACTCTTCAGTGTGGCTAAACACGTAGGACGCTTAAAGCTGGGATCGAAACACGCCCAACTTTGTGTTAGAGTTAGTATCAGACCGCTTGGCCAACAAGCGTACCATGTTGGCTAAGGAATTATAAGGTATTATGTAGCAACAGCAGCAACTAAATCAGATAAATAGATTGATATGAGCGTAGCTGTTTGTTACACTTTTGAGCAATACACATATATATATATATGTGTGTGTGTGTGTGTGTGTGTGTGTGTTTGTGTGTGTGTGTGTGTGTCTTTCTGTTTGTCTGTATTTCTGTCTGTGTATGTGTTTGTGTGCATATATAGAGAGAAAGAGAGAGAGAGAGAGAGAGAGAGAGAGAGAGAGAGAGTGATGTATTTTGAAGAACTGATGATATGACAATTTTTTAAAGTTTTCGTTGAAAATGGACCGAACGAAGAAACCAAGCGTGCAATTAATAATCTGTACTATTCCTTGAAAAACCCTGCACTTGTAGGTAGACAATGAAATCTAAATAAAAAAAAGCTTTAAATACTTTTTGGTCGAGAATGCGTCAAAGAAGGATTACTGCCGAAATATAAAAATAACCATGTATTTCTGTAGAGGGATGAGGCACCCCCCAACAAGGTGAGTCTCCGGTAATACTGAAGCTCTGGGGAATGCAGAGTATCCCTTCATTACCATCGCTCCCAGGTCCACTCTTCCCCAGGGTGGTAGCACCTGATAGAGTCCTATGTATGGGTCAAATAGAACTGCTTGACATTTAAAATGAAATTGACTTACTTAAAATAGAACTGTTTGATCATTTATTTGTGAGTAAACAAATGACTGATCTTTAATTGAAAGTTTAGTGATAAATACTTAAAACCATATAGCGTACTTAAATTATGCTAAATTGTATTGTTTGAAATAGAACTGTTTGGTCATTTAACTGTCTGTAAACAAATGACTGATGTTTAATTTAATTTTTAGGGATACATAGCAATACTGGAAGTGTTAACTCTGTGGACTTTTGTTTAGAAATCATTTATATCTAATATGTATGTATAAACCAGGGTTGGCATTAAATAACCCACACTCGTCGATAAGCCATAAAACGAAACGAAACGAAACCAAATAACTTGTCCTACTCTTTCTCTTTCTTTTACACCCAGACACACAAACACGTTCACGTATATATACATATATATATATATATATATATAGTGTATCACAAAAGTGAGTACACCCCTCACAGATATTTAAGTATATCTCTTCATGGGACGATACTGACAAAATGAGTTAATTTATTTTGCCCTCGCTACATGAAGATGACCAAGGCTACAAGAAGATTGCCTACACCCTGAAACTGAGCTGCAGCACAGAGGCTAACATCATCCAGCGTTTTAAAAGAGCGGGGTCCACTCAGAACAAGCCTCGGGTAGGTCGTCCAAAGAAGCTGAGCGCACGTGCTGAGCGTCACATCCAAATGCTTTCTTTGAAAGATCGGCGTAGTTGTGCTGTCAGCCTTGCCGCAGAGATTGAAGAGGTGGGAGGTCTGCCTGTTTGTGCTCAGACCATACACCACACTTTACATCAAATTGGTGTGCATGGCAGTCACCCCAGGAGGAAGCCTCTTCAAAAGACGATACACAAGAAAGCCTGCAAACAGTTTGCTCTAGACATGTCAACCATGTCCTATGGTCTGATGCGATAAAGATTAATTTGTTTGGTTCTGATGGCCTCAAGCATGTGTGGCGGCGACCAGGTGAGGAGTACAAAGATAAGTGTGTCATGCCCACAGTCAAGTATGGTGGTTGGAATGTCATGGTCTGGGACAGCATGAGTGCTGCAGGTGTTGGAGAGTTACATTTCATTGAGGGAAACATGAACTCCAACATTTACTGTGAAATATTGCAGCAGAGCATGATCCGCTCCTTCCAGAACCTGGGTCGCAGTTCAGTTTTCCACCATGACAATGACCCCAAACACACTTCCAAGACGACCACTGCTTTACTGAAGAGGCTGAGGGAAAAGGTGATGGACTGGCCAAGCATGTCTCCAGATTTGAACCCAATAGAACATCTTTAGGGGATCCTCAAGCGGTCGTCATGAAGAAATGCATGAGTATTCCAGTGGCTACCTGTGAAGATCTGGTAAACTCTATGCCCAGGAGAGCCAGGGAAGTTCTGGATAATGATGGTGGTCACACAAAATATTGACAGTTGACACGGTGTATGTTAATATTGACAAATTTCCATAAGGGGTGTACTCACTTTTGTTGGCAGGGTTTTTGGTTTTAATGGTTATATTTTGAGTTATTTTGAGGCCAAAATAAATTAACTCTGTTATATAAACTGTATACAGACTACTTTTCATTGTATCAAAGTGTCATTTTGTCAGAGTTGTCGCATGAAAAGTTATACTTAAATATCTGGAGAAATGTGAGGGGTGTACTCACTTTTATGATACACTATATATATATATATATATATATATATATATATATATATGTGTGTGTGTGTGTGTGTGTGTGTGTGTGTGTGTGTTTGTATTTATATATATACAGAAACCCAGACAGGCCAAAAAAAGGAACAGGGATAAGTGTCTCTGAATGTCCATTTAAATAGACAAGGAAAAGTATACACAGGGGGAATGTCCTCGTGGTGTAATAGTTAAAGCAATGGACTACGGAATCGTAGTGAGCTAGTTTGAAGTCCATTCACGTAATTACGTTCACTTTCAGACAGGTCTGAACCCCCTTATCCTCCCAGCTATGGGTTAAATAGTACCATTACTGTTCTAGTATGATGGTTTTAGCATTGAATAACCTATAAAGGTTGACATGGCATTAAACATAAAACAAACAAACAAGCTACTATACACAATGCACGGCTATCTAATACAAAATATGCCTACAAAGCGAAATATGTAATTTTTTGGATAAAATACATTCCATTTGAAATCCATATATATACATCTGTGTGTATGTGTGTGTGAGTGTGTCTGTCAGTCTGTCTTAATGTGGGTGTGTTTATTTGTTTGTGTGTGCGTATGAACCGATTGATATATATATATATATATATATATATATATATATATATATGTACATGTTTGTATGTGTGTGTGCATAAATGTATCTGTGTATGAGTGTAAGTGTGCATGTGTATGTGTGTACCCTATTTTAAGTATATATATATATATATATATATATATATCGGCCTATACCTTGTAGAAATATTGAGCTTTCTTCATTTCAATGTTTGTGACACTGATCTATCTATCTATCTATTTTATGTTTATAAAGGTATATATATATATATATATATATATGAGTGTGTGTGTGTGTGTGTGTGTGCGTGTGTGTGTGTGTTTGCGTGTCTGTCTCCTCATGTCTACCTATTCTACTCTGTTCATATCTATCTCTCTCTCTCTCTCTCTATATATATATATATATATATATATAAGCCTATTTATTGGCCCAGTCGGTTGGGGCTGTAGAATACACTGACTGCACCACTGCAGAGGGGTAAGACCCCACCAATGTGTGTCCTAGATATGTCACTAAACAATCTGGGGTTGAGGTTCCAGTAATACTGGAACTTTGTGTAATACGGAATACCCCTTCATTGCAATTGCTCCCGGGTCCACTCTGTGGTAGCACCTGCCTAGGCCCTATCTATGGGTTAAATAGAACTAACGGCATACTTATACTAAACTGAACTGTTTGAATAAGCTGAATTGCTCAAAATAGAAATGTTTTCGACTATTAAACCGTACTTACTTTTAAACTGCGAGGTTATGCTAAACCGAATTATTTTAAATAGATCTGTTTTTGACATTGAAACTGTATTTACACAAAATTGACTTGTTTAACATAGAACTGTTTTGACATTTAACTGTGAGTTAAAAAAATCTGTACTTATACTAAACTGAATTAGCATAATTAGAACTGCTTGAATAAACTGAATAGTTTGAAAAAGAAATGTTTTTGACAATTAAACTGTGTACTCATGCTAAACTGAATTATTTGAAAAAGAACTGATTATTTACACAAAAATAGGTTTGGCGTTAAATAACCTACAAAGATTGATATGTCATAAAAACCAACCAAAGTGGAAATGCCCGTGGTGTAATGGTTATCGTCACAGGAAATGGACACTGCGACACGAGTTCAAATCCTGAACGAGACTGATTGCATTTCACATAGCACTAATACCCTTGAGAAAGGTATGAATCCAATTATTCTCCCTCCAACTATGGGTAAATAGTAGGGCAGACTAGGTTCTTCAGCCTTGGTAAGGCAACTAGTCTTGGAGAAGGAAAACTCTGAATTCAAACCTGTTAAACTCCGCTTAAAAATTTGACCTTGTGTCATATCCTGCCCGAGCGGAAGGGTTGGGTAAATATGATAAAAACCAACCAACCAGCCTATTCATATCGGTTAACCTCAGTCTGTTTATCTGTATGCATGTATCAATCTATCTATCTATGTTTGTTTTTATGTATATATCTTCTTTTAACATCTTTTTAGTAAGTGAGCTTGCTATTTCAGTCAGTTCACATCCATCAATATCAATACCCATCTATCAATTTGTCTATTCATAACCTGCTTTTATGTTATCTATCTATCTATCTATCTATCTGACTGTTCCTATGTATCTATCCTCCATCACATCACATCTATCGATCTATCTCTCTATTTATCTCTTAACAGCAATCGATTCTATCCGTTCACTTATCCTTTTCCTCCAAGCTTTTATTTCTTTCGTCTTTCCTATAACTAGACACTTTTTTCGTCTTCTCCCTATTCTTCCTGGCTAAAATTAATTGTCTGGAAATGATTTTATCGTCGTCTTTAGACATTAAATTATGGCTATAGCTTATTTCCAGCCAGAACCACAGCCTGGTGATGTGACTGCGCCTCTAAATATGACAAAATGGCTATTTATAAGGCCAACTGTCAGACTGCCTCCCTGCGACAGGTCTTTGAATGCTGTCAAGGTTTCCACAATTCTAGACAGCGAAACTTGTCTCGAAAATGTTTTAAGTGTGTTCTTCTGACATCATATAAGGATACCGAAAGATTCCAGGGGTATCATCTTATCTAGTTGAGTTATTTTTTTGGCCCTTGCAGAAGAAAGAACCATTGAATGTCTTAGGATTTTTGTAGAGATTTTTCCGAAAATGATGTCGGCATTAAGGACGAAGTCCATCTGGAAAGTTTTTTGAAAGTTTGATGTATCATGATGCACTTTGAGCTTGAAGATTTTGTAAAACATGGTAATTGTGCTTGGTTCTAAGAATTCATTTAAGCTATGTAATCTCTAAATGACAGAAAGAATAATTAATTGGTATATTTCTTTAAAGTTCTTTCTTTCTTTCTTTCTTTCTCATTATATTTATATCAATCCAATGGTCTATCCCACTCAGACTCTTTATACTTACCTACTCTTATCTGTATTTATCACTCACAATGCCCATATCTATCTATCAATCTATCTATCTATCTATCTACACACACACACACACACACACACACACACACACACATATACATAATGTGTTCATATCTATCTATCTCAGTCTGTTTTTTTTAGTTGATCTGAAAAAAGCCCTGTTAATATTTTAGATCATCGATTAATATCAATGCTCATATCTATCTATCTCAGTCTTAATAATATTAAGATATCTATCTATCCACACACACACACGCACACACACACACACGCACATACATAATGTGTTCATATCTATCTATATATCTATCTATCTCAGTTTTTTCCTATCTATCTATCTATCTATCTATCTATCTATCTATCTACACACACAGACACACACACATATACATAATGTGTTCATATCTATCTATCTATCTATCTATCTATCTATCTGAGTCTGTTCTTATCTATCTATCTATCTATCTATCCACACACGCTCGCACGCACACACACACACACACACACACACACACACACACACACACACACATACATACATACATAATGTGTTCATATCTATCGATATATCTATCTATCCATCTCAGTTTGTTCCTATCTATCCACACACACACACACACACATATATATATATATATATATATATATATATATATATATATATAATGTGTTCATATCTATCTATATATCTATCTATCTATCTATCTCAGTCTGTTCATATCTATCTATCTTAATGTTTTCATATCTCTCTATCTATCTATCTATCTATCTATCTATCTCAGTCTGTTTTTATCTATCTATTTATCTATCTCTGTTTATACCAATTAATCTCTTTATATATCTATCTGTATTGGTCGATCTCATTCTGTTTATATCTCAAATTATCTATAGCAGTTTTTCCTTTCTATCTATCTATCTATCTATCTATCTCAGTTCCTATCTCAGTCAGTTCCTATGTATGTCAGTCTGCTCCTATCTATCTATCTATCTATTTATCTATCTATGTTATTTACCTTAATGTCACATTGATCCCAATTGTTCGAAATAACCATGAAACCTTTCATATAAATCCTGGATAATTCATATTTCATTAATCCATTCAGATGGAGTCATAACGAGAAATTTCAAAACACAGTGAGACATCGAAAACTCGAAAACT
>OY757946.1:38435053-38455053 GCA_963585895.1 Sepioteuthis lessoniana | reverse complement strand
ATTCAGTTTAGCATAAGTAAGCTATTTAAATGTCAAAACACTTATATATCAAACAATTTAGTTGAGCATAAGTACGCAGTCTAAATGTCAAAAACAGTTCTATTTCAAACAAATGAGTTTATCATAAGCACGCAGTTTTGTTCTATTTGACCCATATATAGGATGCTGTCAGGTGCTACCACTCCAGGGTAGAGTGGACCTAAGAGTGATAGCAATAAAGAGGTACATAGCATTCCCTGAATCCTCCAAAATTCTCAGAGCCTCACCATCAGATTGTTTTGTGTCATATCCTGAACACACGTTGGGGTAGTCTTACCCCTTTCAGAGATGCAGTCAGAGTGTTCTACAGTCTCAACACAGTGGGCCTATTGCTCCCAGGAACATTTTGACTTTGATTGATATTACGTTTAAATGTCCTATTCATGGGTCTAAAAGAATGGTTTAATTCTGTACTAGGGATTATAAGAAGTATTTAATTTAAGATCATACAACTGTGTGCCGATTACACCTAATGGATAAGAATTTTTGATAAACAGACTACCCAGTCAGCTGGGGCTGTAGAATACATCAAATGCATCTTTGCAGTGAGGTAAGACTCTTCCCTGTGAATGTCCTGGATATGAAATTAAATCTAGTGTTGAGGCTCCAATCGTGCAGATTTGTTGAATTCGAAATACCCTATCATGACCATTACTCCCAAATCCCCTTTGATCAGGAATGGAAGTATCAGTGATAGGTCCGATGGATGAGACGAAAAGAACTATTTAACCATTTCTCTACGTTCAAACAGATGACTGACGATAAATTGGATAATTTGCGTTTACGTAGCTGTACTTCACACAATGTAACTGTTCAAAAATGAATTATTGGTATTACATAGCAATTCTTGGAGTCATTTATCTGTATGCAAATGAATGAAGCATGTTGAATAGAATTTTTAGTGTTGAATTACAGTACTTGGAACCATTTAACTGAGAATAAAAATCTGTTATTAATGTGAGCTATACTTGGAACCCCTTAAATGTGTCCTCTCTGGATTTCAGTTCAGCTAAGATTTTTCCTCCTGCTGGTTCATTTACAAGTGTTACCTTCCAAACTATTCGTTTACACATTATCTATCTATCTATCTATCTATCTATCTATGTGGTGCATTCAATAAGTTTCCTGGCTTTTTTGAACAGGCATCTAAAATTGACGTAGACACTTGAGAAGTTAGTATGTTATTGCTATAAATCTTATGAGATGACTGGCCAATTTTTAGGATTTCAGGTTCCAAGGAACAGCTAAAGAAGCAATTGAAATACACCCTACTAAAGCCTAATTGTCACAGCTGGTGAATTTTAAAAATGCAATCTGGATGCCAGGATACTTTAGAAGAACGATATGCAATAAAATTCGGTTCTAAACTTGGAAAAAATACCACAGAAACGTATGGAATGCTTCACACTGTTTTTCGACCATCTTGCATGAATCGAGCATCAGTTTTTGAGTGGCATAAGAGATTCAAGGAAAGCAAGGAGTCTCTGAAAGATGAGGGGAGGTGTGCGAGGAGTAAGGAAGTCAATACACCAGAGATAATTGGCCAAAGGTTTAGGGGTTGGGTTACTATGTTGAGGTTTTAAGGGAGTTCATGTAGAGATTTCGTCGGAAGAGGCCGGCACTCTTCAAATCGGATCAGTAGCATTTCCAGCAGGATAATGCACTAGTCCACAACTCCATCTTTGTCACAGACAATTTGACCAAGATGGGCATCAAGACAGTTCCTCAGCCTCCTTATGGTCCAGACCTTGGTCCCTGTGACTGTTGGTTATTCCCTAAGCTCAGAGACTGTCGTTATGAGACAATTTTAGAGAGGACAGAGGCTGTGACGAAGGTCATTGACACGCTCACACAAGAGGACATCCATGGAGCCTTCCAGAAGTTGTTGTAACGGTACAACAAGTGAATTGCAGCCGGAGGAGATTACTTCGAAGTGGACTAGAATTTCATGTGTGTACTATCAATAAAAGTGTCCATAGGAAAAAAATCTGCAAATTTATTTAATGATCCTCGTATCTATCTATCTATCTATCTATCCGTGTGTGTGTGTGTGTGTGTGTATTTGTGATGCATAAAATGATTTGACATTAAATAATCTACAAAGGTTAATATGCCCTAAACCCAAGCAATCGACCATCTCAGCACTAGCACAATCAATGCACTTTGTGCAAACTCTGCATACATCAAATAACTGCACTTGTAAAGGTACATTCTGCTTACACACAACTTCACTTACAATTCTACACACTCAACTGGTTAAAATAAAACTTCTAGAACCGAAGGTCTTTTTTGAAGAAACAAGTAATTAGATCCTAATTTTTCCCAATGTCTTACAACTGATATTAAGTGATATTCTTTGCCTCTATGAAATAAAACTATCGGCTATCTGTTAAATTGTCAGGGATTCTTTGTGATTCTTTTAGTCGTAGGTTGTTTACTAGCTAGACTTAGATGTTCTTCAAGTCTAGGTCGGGGTATAGAGACGTATCAGCAGTAAATCGGGCACTGGCTGTGATTGGCTGAAAAAGAAAAAAAAGAAGAGCAAACGTGAGAGCGGACACGAGATTGAAAATAAGAAAAAGGAAAAGTTGGAGCCCAAACGCAGAAATATGAAAAGGGAACCCTGAACAGGCACTATCGAGAACAACAACCGAAAGCAACTGGGGCAGAAAAGAATATATCAAAATCTATTTCTGCCTTTCTTGTCCTGCGATGATTTATTTCTTTATGCCAAGCGGTGGACTCATTTTTTCAAACTCTGTTTCTCTCTTCTCGATCACTTCTTAGAAGTATATAAGCGAACCAAAACGGTGTTTTTTTTTGTTCGTCTTTTTTTTCTCACGGCAAGGTTACAACTGAAACTTAAGGCATTATGCTACTCTCATACACCTGTTAAAACTATGGTGGTACAAATATATATGTAGAGTCGTTGTGCAACAAAGATCTGATGATGCAAACGTCTATTTAGTGACGTAGTATTAAATATCTTCAACATTGAATATAAAGAAATTTAGTCAGCTTTGACAGCTAAAAAAGAGAACTTTTGATTATAACATTTTCTGCTAACAGAAATAAAAAGGTGACAAAATAATACTATTAATGTGAGCAACACTTAAAACCTTTTCACTGGGTGCAAATAAATAAGTAATTACAAACAGAATTATTTGTGTTTTATCATATTTACCAACCCCTCCGCTCGGGCAGGATATTGACACAAGGTCAAATTTTAAGCGGATCTAAACAGGTTTTAATTCAGAGTTTTCCTTCTCCTAGACTTGTTGCCCCAACAAGACTGAAGAAACTAGTCTGCCCTACTATTTACCCAAAGCTGGAGGGAGAATAATTGGATTCATACCTTTCCCAAGGATATTAGTGCTATGTCTCACCCAGCATTTGAACTTGTGTCGCCGTGTCCATTTCCTACGACGATAACCACTACACCACGGGCATAAATTATTTGTGTTTTATAGACACTTATCAGGAAACTTAATAGGATTTTAATAAAATTATATGGGCAAAGTATGTCTTTATGATTTAATCACACATGCTTAAATGATAGACTATATATATATATATATATATATATATATACATATATTCATCTAAAATATTTGTTATCAACATATATTTATATTTATATATATATATCCACACACACACACGCATATATATATATATATATATATATATATATATATATATATATAAGTGTCTACGTCTCACTTCGTAGGTTTGTAGCAAACCAAATGTGATATAATTTGGAGAGTGCTCAAGATCTGTGATTGCAAACAAATAACTGGTATTGAATTGAATTGTAAATGTTATATTACAATACGTCAAACAATTTACTTTGGTGAAAAAATCATTAATCGTAAATAGAATAATGAGGGTGAGATAAAAATTATTGGTAATATTTAATTATTCAAAAACAAAAAGTTTTAGATCGTTAAAAATTATATACACACTTTACATATTTATGCGTTTACATATATACAGGGCTTTACGCGCTCCCGCTCTCACTCACACGCCTAAAGTTAGAGCTAGCTCCCCTCCCGATCCCTATTTTAAAAATGGATCGGCTCCTGCTCCAATCCTTATAAAAAGAAGCGGCTCTTTTTCAGTGCTCCATAATGGAAATATACCTTCTTTCATAAACGTTCCTTTTCGCTAATAAGTGCTTAAAGTATAAGTATGGGCGTCAAAAGATCTCGTCAATATAGGAGGGGATGTCACTTTGAGTGTCAGACTATAAGATAATATTTGACAAAATCTCGCAAATATTTTGAGATTTGCTCAGAAGTTGGGATTCCTTGTTACAAAAGGAGAACATGTAGGAGAGAACATAAAATCATGCTGAATTTTTTGTTGCCTTGGGTATAAAATAGAAATAGAAATCCGTGAAATATTTTAAAACAATTTAAATAATAATTACATTAACAAGCTATTTTTTCAGGTGAGGAACATATGACCCGATATTTGTTCAATTCCAAGGTTTCAGCCAGATAAGATCGTATGAAATATAAGGTCATAAATTGGATCTCTAAATAATAGTTTATTGGAAATTTGTTGATATTTTCCCGTCATCTTTTATTCATAGATACACTTTATATTTCGAATCAAATACCAACATAAATACTCTGTTAATGGTTTTTTTAACTAATCGAATCGATTTATCGAAGTTCATTAAACTTTATTAAAATCATTATAAATAAAAAAAAGTAAATAATTTAAATATGTTTACTGTAATCATTTCTAAAGAAAAAACTATAGCAAGCCTGATTTCTTTGAAAATTAATTATTTACTATTGGTTTCTTTGTTTAATGGCATATCAACATTTGTAGGTTATTTAATGCCAAACCCATTCTCCAAGAAAAACAGTAATGGTACTATTTCACCCATAGAGGACAAGGTGAGGTTCATCCTTTTTCCAAGAGTATTTGCCCGAAAGTGAACGTAATAGCGCGGCTGGAGTACGAACTGGCGTACTACGATTCCGCACTCCATCGCTTTTACCATTACACCACGAGGACAGCGTATATTTGGTATGGAATGGTATTTAGATTTGTTCTAAGTAAATAAAGTTTAACTTTTACACATTATATGAGTGATTTTTTTTTTTTTAAAGAAAGAATCAGAAAATATTCATCCCAGAGAAGAGAGACGAAATTTAAATATCAAAAATTATGAATTCATAAAATAATCAGTTGAAATGTTTTTAACCTAAAGTTTTGGGGCGAAAAAAATCCCGCCAGTATTGCAGTTAGCAGGAGAAACTTAAGAAATAAACTTTAAACAGCCGACAAAAACACAAATCTTCTATGATCAAGAGTTCTGGCGATATGTCGTATTATTTCTCTAGGGTAGAGAATATATATAATAAATAGGAATCAAATCGCTTCAAAACGGATTCAGGGTAGCAATTGGCTGAAAATTGCCATTTCATTTATTTCAATACTCTGTTGTTTTCAAGGAAATAAAATCAACTAAACGGGGGACATTTCCACTCTAGAAGGAACCCCACTTAAACTAGTAGACAAATTCACGTACCTAGGAAGCAGCGTCGAATCAACCGAAAAGGACATCGAAACGAGGCTAACGAAAGCATGGACAGCTATCAATAGGCTATCGATTATATGGAAATCAGACCTAACCGATAAAATGAAACGCAGTTTCTTCCAGGCAGCGGTCACATCGATACTGCTATATGGATGCACTACATGGACGCTAACAAAACGGCTGGAGAAGAAACTAGATGGCAATTACACAAGAATGCTGCGTGCAATCCTGAACAAGTCCTGGCAGCAACACCCCACAAGACACCATCTGTACGGCCACCTGCCCCCTATCACGAAAACTATTCAAGTTAGACGAACCAGACATGCAGGACACTGCTGGAGAAGCAGAGATGAACTCATAAGTGATGTACTCTTATGGATCCCCACACATGGCCGCACAAAAGCAAGGCGACCAGCTCGAACGTACATTCAGCAGCTATGTGAGGATACAGGTTGTTGTCCTGAAGACCTACCTAGGGCGATGAACGATAGGGAGGAGTGGCGAGAGAGGGCCAGGGATATCCGTGCTACCAGCACGATATGATGATGATGATGATTTTAGTTAAGCTATTGTATCTTCTTTGGAAATTATTTTAATAAAAAGTAGGGAAAAACAAAAAAAAACTGCGTCAGTCTAAAACGCCATTGATACTTATTTCTTTTTAAAGAAGCGAAAACTATATAACCTCAAATCTTTATAAAAATTTTCTTGATGAAGACATTTGCTCATTCAAAATTTATTACAATAAATAACAATTTCTCGTTTTATTTGCCTTTCAAAAGCACAAAATATAATAATCAGCCAACCAACCCTTTTTAGTTGAATACGTTAAAACTTGTAATTTTCGGCAACGTTAATAAAATATACCAAAAAATAAACATGTTTGTTGCTGTTTTTTTCAAACAAATCGTCGTATTCCTTTTTTCTTTGAATGATTTAGCAAATATGTATCAAATATTTTGAAATATTGGTGTAAAATAAAACAAACAAAATGTATTTACTGTGTTTTATTAAAATAATAATTTCAAAAGATACAAGAATTTAACTCAGAGAAATATCGATATTATTTCCATGAAACCAACAAAGTAGTGATAGATAAAAAGACTTATTTAAAAAAAATATTTGTTTAAAAACAAACTTATTTCTTTAGTTATAACACTGAAAGATTTATTTTTAGCGATAAAAATACATGTCATGAAATAGGAGAAAAGTTCAAATCTTTAAGAAAATGACTTCAAAGCCTTTCTACCTAGTGACTGATGCCTTTGAAAAGACTTTTTCTAGACTCTCTTCTGTCTTCTAAGAAAAATAGCCCATCAAAAATGCTTGCTTCTAAACAAAAAATTGAGAATTTCAACTTTTTCAGCTTTGATGTCTAATTTTTCATGTCTAATTTTTCATGTGCAGCTCCTCTTTCTTTCTTTCTTTCTTTCTTTCTTTCTGTCTCTCTCTGTCTCTGTCTCTCTCTTATACATTTAACACAGTTATAAAAAAACCCCAAAGAGTTAAGCTCAAAATTTCATTTCTTTTCACCTTATTTTTATTGTTCAATGTTTAAAAAAAAAAAAACTTTGAAATAATTTTGGATCAAGGATCGCGGAGCGAAAAAACCACACCTTTTAGCCCCAAATGGAATTGCTCACTCTTCACTCTGGCTGAATATAAAATGAGGTTTCCTCTCCTTCGCTTGGTAAATCCCCCCATATATATATATATATATATATATATATATATATATATATATATATATATATATATATATATATATATATTAATACTTTCCAGACAAGAGTCTTGATCTCAGGTTGGAATAGGTGGTTCCGTCAATTCCAACCTGAAATCAAGATACTTATCAGGAAACTTAATAGGATCTTAATAAATTATATGGACAAAGTATGTCTTTATAATTTAATCACAGGATAGAATGTATATATATATATATATATATATATATATATATATATATATATATATATATATATATATATATATTCATCTAAATAATTTTTTATCAACATATATTTCTATATATGCATAAATAAATATATATATATCCACACACACACACACACACTCGCACACACACACACACACACACACACACACACACACACACACATATATATATATATATATATATGTGTGTGTGTGTGTGTGTGTGTACATCACACTTCGTGGGTTTATGGCAAACCAAATGTGATATAATTGGACAGTGCTCAAGATCTATGATAGAGCTATTACATAATAATAAGTATATATATATATATATATATATATATATATATATATATATATACTCACATACACACATCTCTCTATATATCGTTATATATCTATATATCTATATATATATTATATACATACATATGTAGATATATATATATCATATGTATATTTATTTATATATATCTACACACACACACACATACATATATATATATATATATATATATATATGAACTCTACATTTACATATAAAAAACATGTTTGTATTAAATAAGCCTTAAAGGTTTGATATCCCCTTAAAAATACTCCAAACAAAACCTTTACGAATAAATGATATTTCCGCATTAAATCGTCCATAAGCCCTCAAAGAAATAAACTAAGCAAAACCTTTGCACATAAATTCCAACATCAAATATCCCATAAGAAGTTGATGTTCCTTTAAACAAATAAACATAATAAATCCTTCACAAATGGATCAAATTATGGCAATGAATAATCCACAAGACGTTGATATGCCATTAAAAATGAACCCGATAAAATTATTTACAAACTAATCAAATTTTGACATTGTATAACCCATAAGGAGTTGATATGCCTTTAAACAAATAAATCAAACCAAACTTTTACATTTAAAAAATTGTAGAATTTAACTTAATATCAAGTCACGCTCAAAATACTTCTGTTTGTTTGCATAAAAATGGATTTGACGTTACATAACCTACAAAGGTTGATGTGCCATAAAACCAAATCAAACCAAACGAAATCAAAAGACATACGGATCACCGAAGTTGTTGCAAACCAAATGTGATATAATTTTGAGAGTGCTCAATATCTGTGATAGAGCTATTACATAATGGTAAGTAAATATTCAGACTCTTTCATTCTGTGCCATAACCATGATATGGCTCTGTGTGAAACGTACATCGACTGTCCATAAAGATAGAACATAGGAATCACGAAACACGAAAAACACTTAACGACTTCTCATTTCAGGTACGAAACTTTTTATTACCTTTGAGTTTAAAGGTTTTTCGACATAAGGAGGGAGAGATACAATCTTTCTATTCTGGCTTTTTCATCTGCTCCCCACCCACATCTCGTGCAGTGCTCGTAGCGCGCAAAAGAAAGTCAACCGTTTCGTTCGGTGTCCAGTTCTCAACTCTACTAACTTTCTTCAAATTCCCAAAATCCTCCGCGTGTTTCCGGTGCGTGACGTATTTCGCACTTGCTAGCCGCGTTTCTCATCTCGGGCTATTGGGACATCTCTGAGTGACACGTCCGCTCCGCGCAGGCGCCTTAAAATCTGTGTTAATGTTGCACCTAACTAACCCATGTGCTGAGCCGAAAGGTTCTCAGCCTAACTCATAAGGCATAAACCGAAATCCCTCGGCCATTATATTACGATTCATAAATGTGTGATATGTGTACTTTAATTGATTATACCATGAAATTTAAAAGAAGATTTCATTTATTTTAAAGTATTTCAACGGGTAACTTTATGGACTTTACAGGGGAACTTCATGTACTTTAAATGCTGGCTTAATACATATTTATGACTGATTTTATGCACTCTAACGATTGTATTAATGTACTTCAAAGGGTGATTTCGCGTACTTTAATGGGTCAAATCATGAACTTCAAGCAACATATGTCCCTTATATCAGATTTAAGATTTGTAAATAACATCATCTGAACCAGAGTTTTCATTTCGACATTTTTGTCGAAACTGGTGCTCTCAGCTGTCCCCCTTCATACGAACCGCTGGAGGGGATGTCCGTCTATCTATCCATGCATATGATCCACTTTGCTTAGTTGTACATCAGCTGCTGTATCTTCAATTTATTTTCCTGAATTAAATCGACCATTCGATAAAACTTGCGTGTTTTCTTCCTGATTCTCTAAATAGGTTTGTTTTTCCAACCCCCGAGCTATTTCCGTTCAGATGGATAGATTAGACGTTTTGAATATTTTACTGATTTTGGCCGTGAAAACAAATGATTATATTTTTCTACTTGTTTTTGATATGTTACAATCTTGAACTATATGGTGACTTGATTTTCAATGATTCTTCACTTCTTCCCCCCACGCTCTCTCTCTCTCTCTCTCTCTCTCTCTCTCTCTCTTGCTCTCTCGCTCGCTCGCTCACTCACTCTCTCGCTCGCTCGCTCACTCGCTCTCTCTTCACGCACAGTTTATCTATTTATCCATATTTACCAACCCCTCCGCTCGGGCAGGATATGACACAAGGTCAATTTTTAAGCGGAGTTTAACAGGTTTGAATTCAGAGGTTTCCTTCTCCTAGACTAGTTGCCTCACCAAGGCTGAAGAAACCACTCTGCCCTACTATTTACCCATAGCTGGAGAGAGAATAATTGGATTCATACCTTTCCCAAAGGTATTAGTGCTATGTGAAATGCAATCAGTCTCGTCCGGTATTTGAACTCGTATCACCATGTCTATTTTCTACGACGATAACGGTTCTGGTGTCGATGGCGAGCGATGATAAATAACACGTGAACACACTAGCTATTTAGTAATAGAGTATCTTTATTTACATCTAAGGGAGCTAAACCTACAGATCCGGCCTCACTTTCATGGGGCCATTTCGCATCCGTGTTTTACGGTGCTATATACATTATAACAATAACCATTACACCATGGGCACCTTATCTATTTATCAGACACAATAGAAGGCTGTTTTCACAGTATCTTCTTTTCTGACTGTCCCATTTACTTTGACGATACATTTGCACTGGTGTTGTGGTATTTTGACCTTCGACCCGGCCAAAAATGCAATTCAGAGTGATGCACCGGAAGGAAGTGACACATTTTAATGGCAATTATGGGAGGAAATCGCGTGGGCGGAAATTGGCTGATGAAATGGGACGAAGTGAAAAAATTCCCATGGTACACTCATAGACTGATGCACCGGAAGAGAGTGACCTGTGAACTGCATGACAGTTATTTCCGCTGGATGAAGATCAATCATGCCATTCCAAAGATCGAGTAGGCGATTGATTGGCGTTGAACTATTATATAACCCAGTCAAGACAGAAGTCAGACAGTTCCAGTTAGAGTTGGAGACGGTGTTAGAAAATAAGCTGTGGTAGGGAAAGCCACGCCAGGCCGAAGGGGCCATTTAGGCCCTGATGAGTTGGAGTTAAGTTGCTGATAAGATGCAGTAAAGAAAGCCATCAATTAGCAGAGTGGGCCTCTGGGCCTCCGGTTGAGTAGCCCTGGAGAACTAGAACGACACAACGTTGACGACCATAGGAGTAGGGGTCAAAATATTGCAGTTTCTGTTCGGTCTCCAACTTCCTCTAACACGCAAACCTTGAGTAACCCTTTCAAACGTTACAAATAAAGTGAGAGGTAAATATTTTTCTAAAGAAGCCTTCGTTCGTCTGTTTAATTATTGTGTCGTTATGATGCTGTAGATGAAAATATAACAGTGTCACTCGTTGGATCAATCGAGTGTACTTATATGATATTAAACAATCTCATGGTGAGGTTCCAGTAATGCTTCAACTAATTCGGAGAACCACTTCATTGTCAGCCCAGTCATCTGGGACCGTAACATACACCGATTGCATCTTTGCAGAGGGGTAAGACACCAATCCAAAATGAGTCTCCCGGATATGACATTAAAAAATCTGATGGTGAGGCTTCAGTAATTCTGGGCCTTTAAAGAATTCAGAGTACCCATTCATTGCCAGCCCAGACGGCTGATTTTGTTGAATACACCGACTGCATCTCTGCAGAGGGGTTAAGACACCAACCCAAGATGAGTCTCCCGGATATGACATTAAAAAATCTGATGGTGAGGCTTCAGTAATTCTGGGCCTTTAAAGAATTCAGAGTACCCATTCATTGCCAGCCCAGACGGCTGATTTTGTTGAATACACCGATTGCATCTTTGCAGAGGGGGTAAGACACCAACCCCAAATGAGTCTCCCGGATATGACATTAAAAAATCTGATGGTGAGGCTTCAGTAATTCTGGGCCTTTAAAGAATTCAGAGTACCCATTCATTGCCAGCCCAGACGGCTGATTTTGTTGAATACACCGACTGCATCTCTGCAGAGGGGGTAAGACACCAACCCCAAATGAGTCTCCCGGATATGACATTAAAAAATCTAATGGTGAGGCTTCAGTAATTCTGGGCCTTTAAAGAATTCAGAGTACTCATTCATTGCCAGCCCAGACGGCTGATTTTGTTGAATACACCGACTGCATCTCTGCAGAGCGGGTAAGACCCAACTCCATAGCGATTGTCTTGTTTATTTCATTAGACAATGTGATGGTGTGGCTCCTGTAATGCTGGAGCTTTGTGGAATTGGGAGTACACCTTCATTGCCAGCCCGGAGTACCTCTTTATCGTCAGCCCGGTCAGCTTGGGCTGTAATCCGCAGACTGCATCTCAGCAGAGGAATAAAACCCTACCCAACAACAAATATTTTGGATATGGCACTAAACTGCATCTGATGGTGAGGTTCCTGTGATACTGGAATTTTAAGGAATATGAAGTACCCCTTCATTGCCAGTCAACTCGGCTAAGGCCGTAGAATACACTGACTGCATTTCTACAGAGGGATAAGACCCAACCATGCAACGAGTTTCCTGAATATCACATTAATCAATCTGATGGTAAGACTCCAGTAAGTTTGGAGCTTTGAGGAATGTGAAGTAGAATGCCAGGCTCTCTGAGGGTGAGGTTCCAGTCCTGGAGCTTTGGGAAGTGTTTTGTGCTTCTTCGTTGCCATTACTCCCTGGTCCACTCTGACACGTAGAGTTTGTACCTATTTGGGTCCCATCTATGAGTTAAATAGAAATATTTAATCCCTTATTAACCATTTAAAAGTGTGCAAATTAATGTTTGATATTAAATCAGATAAGTTCTGGAGAACATTTTTTGAAACCATCTAAATATGCAAACAATAAATAGAAATACTTGAAAAACTCAAGTGCGCGCCAACAAATGAGCCCTGGCTGATATATCTATGTTACCTCTAAACTATTCGTTTACAAGTTATATATATATATGTGTGTGTGTGTGTACAAATCGTTTGGCATTGAATATCCCACAAAAATTGACATGCCATAAACCCAAACAACCATCATGGTTTCTTTGTTTAATGGCATATCAACCTTTGTAGGATATTTAATGCTTAAGCCATTCTCCTAGAAGAACAGTAGTGGTACAATTCAACCCATAGCTGGGAGGATAAGGGGGTTCATACCTTTCCCAAGGGTATTTGACCGAAAGTGAACGTAATAGCACAACTGAAGATCGAACTCGTTTACTATGATTCCGCAGTCCATCGCTTTAACCATTACACCAGGAGGACACCCCACCAAACAACCAACAATCACTACTCTTGCACGATCAATGAACTCGTACAATCGCTGCAGACAGTCAATCACAATACTCATATAAGTGAATTCCTAGTGTTGCCCAGATTACTGGGGCAGTAAAATACACCGACTACTTCTCTGCAGAGGGGTAACTTCCCACCTACTGTCCTTGATATAGCACTAAACAATCTGATGGTGAGGTTCCAGTAATGCTAGAGTTTGGGGAATGCAGAGCACCTCTTCATTGCCAACGCTCCCAGGTTAACCCTGGCCAAGAGTAGTAGCACATGATAGGGCCTTTTCTATGGGTCAAATAGACCTAAACTGTGTATTAATGATAAACTGAATTACTTAAAATTGAATTTTCATTTTACATTTAACTGAGTGTGAACAACAACTATGCTTATACTAAAATGAATTATTTGAATTAGAACCGTTTGAAACTGAAAACCTTGAAATAGAAATGTTTTTGACAATTAAACAGAGTACTTATGCTAAATTGAATTGTTTGAAAGAGGACAGTTTATTTGTATAAAATGCATTTGGCATTAAATAACCTACAAAAGGTGGTATGCCATAAAAATTAAGCAACCAGTCAACATTCCGAGTGATAATAAACAAAATAGAGAACTTGATGAATCGAGGTCTTTGCCATTTCGGTAGACCTTTGAAAAAATGATAGCAAACAAAACAAGAAACAAGTATTTAGACCTTGCAAAAGAACTAAAAACGACTGCAACAAGATAATGGTAATACCGGTTATAATTGGAGCACTTGGAATAGCCCCTTTAGCCTTTTTAAGGTATCTTCCGATACCAACTAAATTACAACATTAGTAAGATTGGTAAGAATACTAAGAGGAGCCCGGGACAGCTCCGGTAGAAGACAATCAGCTAACACGGCTGTGAACAACTCACAAGGAGTTATAAAAAGACAATGCATGACTGGGTAGGAAAGGGGATTCCTTGATAATTGTGCAAAGCATGTGAATTTAACCTTATGAACAAGAGGTATATGCACATCCTGTTCTCTGGGATTTTGAGATACTTACAGGTCACCTACTCTCTACCGTACTATCAGACCAAGTCATAGTCAATAAAACAAAAGAGAACCAGCGAAAAATGGACTTTGCCGTTTAGACAGATCACAGAGTAAAATTAAAAGAAAGGAAAAAAGAGAGATAAATATTTACAACTTGTTAAAGAATTTTAAAAAAATGGAACAATTTCCAAATGAACGGAAGAATTGGAAATAAGAGGACAAGTGGAGAGCATCCAGACTACAGAATTATTAAGATCAGACAGAATACTGAGAAAAGTCCTGGGGACGGAAGGAGACTTCGTGCCCATCAAACTTTTCTAAAAGACTATCAGCTAATGCTGGTGGGAAAAACTCTCAAAGGAGTAAAATATTATTAATGATAATAATAATAATAATAATAGCATATCAACATTTGACGGTTGTTTAATGCCAAATCCATTTTTATACAAATAAACAGTTTTATTTCAAACAATTAAGTTTAGCATAATTACATAGTTTAATTATAAGAACATTTCGATTTCAAGCAATTCAATTTAGTCAAACAGTTCTAATTAAAACAATTCAGTTTAGTATAAGAATAGTTTTTGTTTAAACACAGAAAAATATCAAGACAATTTTATTTCAAACAATTCAGTTTACCGTAAGTACAGTGTCCGTGTCAAAGACAGTTATATTTCCAACAATCCAGACAAGCACAGAAAACTGGTCCATTTCAACAAATTCATTTTGGCATTTTGGCATAAGTTCTATTTGACACATAGATTAGGCGGTATCAGGTGCTATCATACTAGGCCAGACTGGACCTGGGGGCGATGCCAACGAAGGGGTACTCCGAATTCCTCAAGCTCCAGCATTACTGGAACTTCACGATCAGATTATTCATTGTGATATCCAGGAAACACTTGGGTGGGGGGTCTTACCTCTCTGCAGAGATGTAGTCAGTGTATTCTACAGCCCAAGCCGACTGGGCAAAATAATAATCATCAAAACTATCAATCGAACAAAAATAAAAGAATATCAGAAAGCAGTACCTTAGAAAATCGAGATAATTTCTTGGAAGGAAGCTTTTCAGCAGAAATCTCCTCAAAGGGTTTAACACCTTTGAGGTTCTTCTTGTAAGATAATTGGGACTATTCTTAAAATGGACAATGGAGGAAGACATTAAAATGGACCAAAGAACAAGAAAATTGGTGATGATGCACAAAGCCTCATACCTGGATGATTACATTGACGGAATGTATGTATCGAGAAAAGAAGGGTGAATTAAACTTGCTATCATTGAAAACTTCGTAGATACATCAGTACATAGAGTCGATAATTACATTTGTAGGTTGCCGTGGTGTAATGGTTATCGTCGTAGGAAATGGACAAATCTTGGACAAGACTGATTGCATTTCACATAGCACTAATATCCTTGGGAAAGGTACGAATCCAAATATTCTCCTCCAGGTATGGGTAAATAGTGGGCAGACTAGGTTCTTCAGCCTTGGTGAGGCAACTAGTTTAGGAGAAGGAAAACTCTGAATTTAAACCTGTTAAACTCCGTTTAAAAAATTGACCTCTTGTCATATCGTGCCTGAGCGGAGGGGTTGGTAAATATGGATGAATACATTATCCAGAGTAAAATGAGACTAATCACATCAGCCAGCTACAGCGTTGTAATTATACGACCAGAGAGAAAAAACAATAAAAACAGGGAAACAGGACAGGGAAAAGAAACAACTGTATGGACATTTCAGGAAAGAAGCAAAGCAATTGCACGCGCGAGAACTCAAAGATTACAGCTGTTTTGTAGAAGAATGTACCGATACCCCCTCGAGGTCCGAACACGGATCTCTAGACAACAAACACAAGGAGGTGCCCGTGGCGTAATGGTTATCGTCGCAGGATATGGACACGGCGACATGAGTTCAAATCCTGAAACTGACTGAATGCATTTCACATAGCATTAATACTCTTGGGAAAGGTATGAATCCAAATATTCTCCCTCCAGCTATGGGTAAATAGTAGGGCAGACTAGGTTCTTCAGCCTTGGTGAGGCAACTAGTCTAGGAGAAGGAAATCTCTGAATTCAAACCTGTTAAACTCCGCTTAAAAACTGATCTTGTGTCAAATCCTGCCCGAGCGGAGGGGAAAAATGGAGGTGCTCGTGGTGTAATGGTTATCGTCGTAGGAAATGGACACGGTGACACGTGTTCAAATCCTGGACGAGACTGATTGCATTTTCACATAGCACTAATACCCTTGGGAAATGTATGAATCCAGTTATTCTCCAGCTATGGGTAAATAGTAGGACAGACTAGGTTCTTCAGCCTTGGTGAGGCAACTAGTCTAGGAGAAGGAAAACTCTGAATTCAAACCTGTTAAACTCTGCTTAAAAAATTGACCTTGTGTCATATCCTGCCCGAGCGGAGGGGTTGGTAAATATGAACACAAGTGTTGAAATGGATTGTTCTACTGGAGTCTCCGTGACAAGAAGTAGTGGACATATAAATTACTAAGATAGAGATCTGGAGATTAGAGAGACGAGTAGAGTACAGACATGTATGTAAAGTTGATATGATATGTAACATTGCAAGTTAGAATTGTATAGCACTCCATATTCGGTATTAGGCATTGTATGAGAGTCATCATCATCATGATGATCCTCTCTCGCCAATTCTTGCCCAGTCGGCTGACTGCTTCTTTGCAGAGGGGTAATCCCCCCCCCCAACGAGCGTCCTGATATGACACTAAAAAATCTGATGGTGAGGTCCCAGCAGTGCTGGAGATTTGGGGAATGCGGAGTACCCCTTCCTTGCCATCGCTCCCAGGTCCACTCTGGCCCGGAGTGGTAGCACCTGATAAGGGTCCTATCTATGGGTTAAATAGAACTAACAGCATACTTATGCTTAAATGAATTGTTTTGAGTAAACTGAATAGCTTGAAATAGAAATGTTTTTAACAATTAAACCGTACTTACATTTAAACTACGTGATTATGCTTAACTGAATTATTTAAAATAGAACTGTTTTTGACATTAAAACTGTATTTACAATTAATTGAATTGTTACATATAACTGCTTGAATAGTTTGAAATAGAAATGTTTTTGACAAACTGTGTACTTATGCTTAACTGAATTGTTTTAAATAGAACAGATTATTCACATAAAAATGGATTTGGCGTTAAATAACCTACAAAAGTTGATATGCCATAAAACCCAACAAACCAAACCAACTCTCGCCACTTCTCCCTATCGTTCATCGCTTTCGGCAGGTCTTCAGGACTACATCCCGTATCCTCACATAGCTGCTGTATGTATGTTCGAGCTGGTCGTCCTGCTTTTGCTTGGCCATATGCGGGGGTCCATAGGAGTACATCACTGATGAGTTCGTCCTTGCTTCTCCAGCAGTGTCTTGCGTGTCTTGTTCGTCTAACATGTATAGTTTTCGTGATGGGAGGCAAGTGGCCGTAAAGTTGGTGTCTTGTGGGGTGTTGCCGCCAGTACTTGTTCAATATTGCTCTCAACATTCTTGTGTAATTGCTGTCTAGCTTCTTCTTCAGCCGTTTAGTTAGCGTCTCAAAAGATGCGACGAAGAATTAATGTCGAACATTATAAAAGCTTAGAAAAGTAACCATTAAAAGAGAAATTAAACCTCTTGTAATAGCATTACCAAACAATGCTTTAAACACTGATTATATTCCATGGCAAATTGAAAAAACGCAACAGATTGGCAAGTGTATATATTATATAGAAATTTGAACTTATAAATGGTATTAGCAAGAACCTGAATCCGTCCAAGAGAATAAGAGCCACAGAATTCTCTGGCAGTTTGAGATCCAAACCAATCCCCTAATCCCAGCCCGAAGACCAGATTTAGAGTTAATTAATTAAAAAAAAAAAAAGAATTTTCCACTAAGCGGATTTTGACGTTGTGGCGGAACAGAGACTGAAAATAAAAGAAAGCGAAAAAATACACAAATATTTGAACTTTGTCATTTGTAGTTGGTGCGCTCCGAATAGTCCCCAAGTTTCTGGAAGAATTGGAATTTTGTGGTAAAATGGAAGCGATCAAAACTATTGCATTGCGGAGATCAGCTAGAACACTGAAAAGAGCCCCGTTGACCTGAGGTGACCTACTGTCACTCAGACATAAGTGAAAGTCCATCAAATATAGATGGTAAGAAAAACTTGCAATGAGTCAAAATAGCAATAATAACAACAACAACAACAGCAATTAGGGTTGTATGAAAACTCGCGGGGAGAAATATGATAAAGGAAGCTTATATATATATATATAGATGTTTAATATCATGGATTTTTATTATTACACACACACACACACACACACATATATATATATATATATATATAAACATATATCTATTGATTATTATATAATAGCTCTATCACAGATATTGAGCTCTATCCAAATTATACCGCATTCGGTAAACCACTGACCCACCAAGTAAGATAGTGACAACAATAAACTGTTGTTACATATATATATCTATATATATATAAAGGAAAGAAAAAACTTATAAAACATGTAAGAAAAACATTTTTACAATAAGATAAAAATCATAATACGTATATATATCATCATCATCATTATCATCATGTCGTGCTGGTAGCACGGATATCCATGACCCTCTCTCGCCACTTTTCCCTATCGTTCAGCGCCTCTGGCAGGTCATCTGGACTACATCCCGTATCCTCACATAGGAATGTATGTTCGTGCAGGTCGTCCTGCTTTTGTTCGGCCATATGTGGGGGTCCATAAGAGTACATCACTTATGAGTTCGTCCCTGCTTCTCCAGCAGTGTCCTGTATGTCTGGTTCGTCTAACTTGGATAGTTTTCGTAATAGGAGGCAGGTGGCCGTACAGTTGGTGTCTTGTGGGGTGTTGCCACCTGGACTTGTTCAAGATTGCTCGCAGCATTCTTGTGTAATTGCCGTCGAGCTTCTTCTTCAGCCGTTATTGGTAACATTTCATAAAGATTCTTTTTGATTAAAGTTTTTTTTATATATGGACAATTACATTGTTTAAAGAGGGAGTCTCCGTGGCGTATTGAATAACGTGGTGGATTGAGTTAATCACTCCGGTTTACCGTGTCATTGGTCTAATGAGTAGAGTGTTCGCTAATAGCCCGAGAGACTGGTGAGAAATTCCAGGTCAAGTCATACCAAAGACTCAAAAAATGGTATTTGATCCCGCCTTCCTAAGCACTTAGTATTATAAGGTATAGATCAACGGTAAAGTGGAGCAATCCAAGGAAAAAAGTACTCCCCTCCTTACACTTCGGTGTGGTAGCTATTGAAAAGGGAGCCTTTCGATTACCCTCGACTAAGGTCGCCAACTTTACTTTTCACTTTATAACTCCTGTTTCACTATGACGTTCATTCTCCGACTCATACCCTTTAATAACGTAAGAACTTTCTTACACCACCCCCTCAGCTGTGGGTTAGCACCCAGTATTATAAGGTATGGATCAAGGGTAAAGTAGAGCAATCAAAGGAAAAAAGTAACCCCTACACCTCGGTGTGGTAGCTATGTAGATGGTCCGCCAAGCAGACGATCCCTTTGTCTCTTTTGGCGCGAAACCAAACAAAGGTCTGAGCCGGCGATGTCGACGTGACCGGAAGTGGGTAAGGGAACGGGATTAGGAATTGGACAAAGGAACCCAGAGGAAGGCCGTTGGCGAAGATGTGACGCGAGTGGCCAGTCGAAAACGGACAGCAGAGAGACAGGTTGGCATGAGAGAGTCCAGAGCAGTGAGGGAAGACCGGTCAAGATAGGT
>OY757946.1:38427553-38430053 GCA_963585895.1 Sepioteuthis lessoniana | reverse complement strand
AGAGAGACACACTCAAAGAGATACAGGAAGAGAGAGATATTGATTCGTTAAGAAAGATTAATTAGTTCAGTGAGAGAGGGAGAGAGAGAAAGACAGAGAGATTGATTCGTTGAAAAAGATTGACTGATTCAGTAAAAAAGAGAGAGAAAGAGAGAAAGAGAGAGAGATTAATAGAGAGAGACACACTCAAAGAGATAGAGGAAGAGAGAGATATTGATATTGAGAAAGATTAATTGATTTAATAAGAGAGAGGGAGAGAGAGAGAGGATGGAGAGAGAGAGAGAGACCATGTGTGAATGAGAGAGACAGACGTGTATGGATATGATTATATAAGTCACCGAAAAAGCCTCGAATATTAAAGAATGATGAAGAATATCCTGTGGTTTATTTATGTTGAGATTAAATCTTGTCACCCTATAATTTTTAATCGTGTTTTCAGTGATTTAAATTTCAAGCTGCAGTAGAAAGACGCATGATATTAATTGAATTTACATTTTAAAAAGTTTAAAAGTTCAGAATAGCCAAAAACATGCCTAACAATCTCAATCGTCAATATATATATATATATATATATATATATATATATATATATATATATATATGTATATATTTCATCCAACGCCAAGTCAGCAGATGGTGGGAATTATTCTATTTTCGGATTATCTTTGTACAATATCCATGTAATTCAAAATCCAAAAGGGATCTCAATATAAAATAATAATGAATTACATTTCAGAGCACATAATTCCATATAAATAAAAACATTTAAAAATTACTTATATTAATATTTATTTCAGCAGACCCAATGTTTTTAAAATGTTATATCTGCATCTTCAGATATATATATATATATATATATATATATATATATATATATACGAGATTCGCATCAGCACACTATCCCACAAAAATAGAGTGCACCGTGCCAAAATGCATAACTTTTATTGGTAAAAATATAATTGCCAATTTTTTATATATATCTCTATCTATCTATCAATCAATCAATCGATGAATATCTATTTACGATATTTATCGATAGATAGATAGACAGACCTATATTATTTTAGGATTATTCGACATTCATATTTTTAGAGTTTAAATGAAGAAGGGATTTATAATGCATATTATTATAAATTATGTAATAATATCTATTTTGATTGTTGTGCAAGAGATAATTAAAAATCTTCCAAAATGAAACATTGTTTAAAAGCAAATTAGATGCGTAATTAGATGCGTAATATATCATTCACAAAACTTATTATGGCTCATGAACGTGCATCCATGAGGGAATATATATATATATATATATATATATATATATATATATATATATATATAATTAACTTAAATCGCGAGTCAGAATTCTCCTACTAAAGTTTCACCTTAACGGACCATCAGGGAGTCTCATACTGACCCTATCTACCAGGATTCACGGTTACCAGAAAAAAAGAAAAAAAAAACGCCCGGAACAAGAGATAAAAATATCTCGAATTACCACCCGGGGGGAAAAGAAAAAATGTCTTAGGACACAAAGAAAGAAAGGCCAACCCCGTCACACCAGTCGAAAAAAATCAAGAGATATGCAGTCAGTTGGTCAAAAGAAAACTAAAACCCACCGTAAACGCTGCAATGCCACAATTACAAGAGTGCTCAACACCAGTGAAGCCAATTACAAAATTAACTTAAATCGCGAGTCAGAATTCTCCTACTAAAGTTTCACCTTAACGGATAATCAGGGAGTCTCATACTGGATAGTAGATTAGTATATATATATATATATATATATATGTATATAAAGCTTAGAATGCCCACTGAACCCCCAACCCCATGGTAGTTTAAAATAAAAAAATAAAAAACCGCTTAAGTAAAGAAAGTCTCAATGCCACCCCCCACAAAAAAACGAACAAAACAAACCCAAAAAATAAATAATTAACTATTGTCCCCCTCCCCAAGTAATAGAACTACCCAAATTTTATTTAAATTCATTAATGACTAAACGATAGTTGGTTGGGTTTTATGGCATATCAACCTTTGTAGGTCATTCATCGCCAAATCAAGTCGATATATACATACATATTCAACCAAAGATTTCAAAACGAATATTAAGGTAGGTAGAATTTTCTTTTAGCAGGATTTCATTTGTTTGCAAAGGATTAACCAGTTTTAAGTTGGCATAGTTTTTGGTATAACTGTCTCTCTCAAGAAGCACAGAATGTCATCTATTTTGACGTCCTCGAACAGATCGGTAAAGGTATTTACTTTGAAAAATCGCTTTCTGATAACAGCGATAGAGGATAACGGCAGAGATGATGATTTAACATGTGCCAACAGAAACCACTAGGTCCAAAACTAGTCAGTATAATCTCTTTAAGTCCTAATAATTTAAAATGCCAAAAATCTTACAAAATTGTATGCTGTTTTCTTTGTAAAATGCCGCTTGTAAAGTGTGTTTTAAATGTAAAGACACTTTTACCGTAAATCTAAATTGAATATATGACCC
>OY757946.1:38407553-38422553 GCA_963585895.1 Sepioteuthis lessoniana | reverse complement strand
AACCATAACACCACATGGACACTCCCTGTCAGCCGGGTTTCGATCCCACTTTAAAGCATCTAGTATATCTAACCACACTGAAGAGTTCTGATATTACAAAACAGCCAGTCTATGGATGACAATATATATATATATATATATATATATATATATATATAGCCAGTCTATGGATGACAATAAATATATATATATATATATATATATATATATCCGACAACAGGTAAATATGTATTCAAAAGTTGCATTTATCTATATATACATAACGTAAGTAAAGTTAGCGACCTTAGTCGACGATGAACCGAAGGCTCCCTTTTAAATAGCTACCACACCGAAGTGTAGTGAAGGGCGCTACTCCATTGCCTGGATTGCTCCACTTTACTCTTGATCCACGCATTATAGTGCTGAGTGTTGAGCAAGGCGGCAACAAATACCAGTAATTGAGTCTTTGGTATGACTCGACTTAGGATTGAATCCCGATCTCCCAGACCATTGGTGAACATTTTACTTATTTTACCAATGGCCCAGTACTATATGAATAATATTCCATTATTCCACGTTTCATTTTTATTCACCATCTTCAGGGCGATGTTATTATTTATCATATTCTTGTCTCAAAAAGTATTTTCGAATTAACTGAATTAAAAGATTTTTTTTGTTGAAATAACATCAGATGATAACATCGCTCTAAAGATGGTTTTAATAAAAGTCAAAATGTTTTTAAAAAAATCATACGGCATGTGAGAGCACGTGCGATACTCTGCCCTTAACAGTCGCCAACCAGGGGTGATAGCACAGTTTTGGTAGCCCAAGACGGTACTGCCACACCAAGTTCTACAAAACAGCTTTTGATACCGGAGAGAGTATTTAAAAGAACTATATATATATATATATATATATATATATATATATATTAAAAGCTGAGATTACATTGGACGTTCATCTGCATTTTTAGTGTGCAGTTTGTGATTTTTTTTCGGACGTTGATGTCATTACGTGTGGGCATTGTTTGATAATGTAGTTTTTTCATATTTTCACATTTACATGAAAACACACACACACACACACACACACACACACACACACACACAAACATATAAAAGCATACAAATGTATATATAAAGGTATTATGAAAACACACACAGAAAAATAAAAGAAAAACCAAAGTATTCAGATGATGTAACTTTTATAAATGATAAATACTACGTGTCGTTATTTTTTCAAACCATCTTTAGTGATATGAAAATGAGGTCAAAAAAATTTGCTTCAGAAAATATTTTCTACAGAAAAATGGAAATGTTGAAAGATAAATTTCTTTGCGTATTTTGACGTTAATAGCCTGTCTTTTCAAACTAGACAGACGTAACTCTTGCGTTCAAAAACCTCCGAAAAGACACACACACACATAGCAGTTACAGTGTTCGCCAAAGGCCTGGGAGACCTGGGTTCAATCTCAGGTCGAGTCATACCAAAGACTAAAAAAATGGTACTTGATGCCTCCTTGCTTAACACTCAGCATTATAAGGTACGGATCAAGGGTAAAGTGAAGGAATTCAGGGAAAGGAGTAGCGCCCTTCCCTACACCTTTGTGTAGTAGCTATCGAAAAGGAAGCCTTCGGGTCACCCTCGACTATGGTCGCCAACAACTTATATATATATTATAAGAACGAAAGTTGTCCTCCTCTAAATGCATTTGTTCCATAATTTTTCCAGTGTTGACGTTGTAAGGAAACACTATTTTGTGATGGTTAGAATATCTAATCTATAATGCAATTATGAAAGTTACAATCATTTGGAAACCAACCTCCCCTCCCCTCAAAAATCCCTTGTATATAAAATAAGAGGAGATGGAGGTGCCCGTGGTGTAATGGTTATCGTCGCAGGAATTGGACACGGCGACACGAGTTCAAATCCTGGACTGATTGCATTTCACATAGCACTAATAGCCTTGGGAAAGGTATGAATCCAATTATTCTCCCTCCAGCTATGGGTAAATAGTAGGGCAGACTAGGTTCTTCAGCCTTGGTGAGGCAACTAGTCAAGGAGAAGGAAAACTCTGAATTTAAACCTGTTAAACTCCGCTTAAAAATTGACCTTGTGTCATATCTTGCCTGCGCGGAGGGTTTGCGTAAATATGATAAAACTAGAGGAGATTTCGTAGGTTGTAATAGCTAACGAACTGACCTGCGAAATCCAAGTAATCGATTTCGAACACCAGTCATGCCGTTACTTTCATTTTCGGACAATGACACACAGGACAGGTATAAACACTTCTATTTCCCAGCTTTGTTAAATAGTACCACGTCTGTTCTATTCTAAGAATTCCTCAGGAATTGTATAGGCCATCGTAGCGGCTTTTTACCACCCGGCTCCACCAGGTCAACCATTGGGAGAACGAAGGATCAATGATAACTATAACACTGAATCTTCATGTTTAGTAAATTTATAACTAGAAAGGCAAGTATAGTCCACATTGCACCCAATGATCCTATTAGCAGCACTGAACAGGAGTGAACGAGTTTCAGCTCGTCCGTGACCACCTCGTCCTCTAAACCCCCGCTTTAAAAAGAACCTTATCTCAAATGCGGCTGACTGGGAAGAATGTATGAATATCAACTTTGGCATTAAATAAACCAGGAAGGTTGACGTACTATTAAAAAAAGAAACCGAAAACGGTAATATAATTAAAAAAGATTTTTGATCTAATGATGTACGTGTGGTTTCCCGACTTTTTTCATATGGGCACTTTTATTTATTGTACACACATGAAACTCGAGTCCCCTTCGAAGTAATCTCCTCCGGCTGCAATGCACTTGTTGTACCGTTCAAACAACTTCTTGAAGGCCCAATGGAAGTCCTCTTGTGTGAGCGTGTCAATGACCCTCGTCACAGCCTCTTTCATAACCTCAATTGTCTCATAACGACAGCCTCTGTGCTTAGGGAATAACCAAAAGTCACAGAGACAGAGGTCTGGACTATAGGGAGGGTGAGGAACTGTCTTGATGCCCATCTTGGTCAAATAGTCTGTGACAAGGGGGCTAGTTGTGGACTAGTGCATTGTCCAGGTGGAAATGCTGGTCTCTTCCAACTGAATCTCTTCCTGAACTCTCTTAAGACCTCAACATAGTAACCTTAACCCTAACCTTAACCCCTTGGCCAATCAACTCTGGTGTATTGACTTCCTTACTCCTCCCACACCTCTCATTATCCCTCGCAGACTCCCTGCCTTCCTTGAATCTCTTATGCCACTCGAAAACTGATGCTCGATTCATGCAAGATGGTTGATAAGCAGTCTGAAGCCTTCCATACGTTTCTGTGGAATTTTTTCCAAGTTTAAAACATAATTTTATTGCATAACGTTCTTCTAAAGTTTCAGATTGCATTTTTGCAATTCACCAGCTGTGACAATCAGGTTTTAGTAGGGTGTACTCCAATTGCTTCTGTAGTTGTTCATTTGAACCTGAAATCATAAAAATGGGTCAGATGTATAGCAATAACGTACTGAATTTTCAAGAGTCTACGACAATTCTGGATACTTATCGTATGCACCTCGTATCTCTCAATCTGTTTTCCAAGAGACTATAGACCGAGAATGAAATAGGTGTCTATTGCTAGTGTAAAAATATTCTTATAGTAGCATTACCTTTTCCAACAAATTGACGAAAAAAAAATTTCAGAAGTTGCAAAAGTCAGAAAGATTACAAGAAAGCAGAATCCCTAGTTTTGCTCAGAATGGAAATATCCTTGTTCTCATTGCACTTATCTAGAGGATTATTCTGTAATTTCCACACATAGAGGTTTCGTATTTTATGTAGACTTCTGCAATATATTCACTAGGGTCATTCAATAAGTTAGGGTTTTTTTTTTAAATATCTTTTAGAACGTTTTTCCATAAATGAAAATTTTGCTTTGTTTGAAATTGCTCCATAGCTGAAATCAATTTTATTCCGTAAAAATATTTTATTTGACAACATTTAAGATATCTAAAAATTAAACAGAGCTCTCTGGTCTTAAACAGAGGCCTGTTATATAATTTTGGTGATTTGAAAGTGGAAAGAATTTACCGAGAAAATGTGATGTGTACGGAGAAGCATGTTTTAGACAAAAAATATTAATAAATGGGCAAAATATGGCATGGCCACAAGGCGACTGAGTTTCGAAGACGACCAATGGAGTAGAAACACATCGGAAGAAAAGGATTTGACCATCAAACATTACCAAATTATTTACCGTATATTACACTGTAAATGCAGATCTGGCTTACAAATACACCTCAATATTTTTGGCTGAAAATGTAAATTATGCCTAATGTAGATCAATCTTTAAACACTCCATAGGTTACTGGTAGAATATCTTAAACATACAAATCTTACAACTTAGAGCTTATATTTGTATTAGTTTAGAATCTACTGCGCTGCCAAACTAAAATTGTAGTTGGCTGTCCAGCCGTCTGGATGCTTTGATGTTCCTGTTATTGTTTGCTGCTAGTGATTACAACGTTTAATCTATTTCTAAATTTCTATAATGGTTTTATTCTATAGCAATTTTTGCTAATTTATTTGATGTATTGGAAATATTTGATTTGTTTAGCTTAGTTTTATTGCATATAATCCATTGTTAGTTATTTAGTGCCAAATCCAGCTTTTATATATATATATATATATATATATAAAGAAACTATTAGTAAACATAAATCGACAAAGTTAAATAGTTCGGAATTGACTTTAGTAGATCAGATAGTCCTGGCAAGGGACATAAACTAGTTAAATAATTTCAGAGACTTGATATTTAAGGAGATGGTACCAACTAGAGTAAAACAAACGAACTCAGTTAAAAATCTGAAATTCTCTTAAATATATATACAATATCAACTCAATATATATAAATGTGTGTGTCCTTGATTCGTCGCCAAAGTACGGCCGATGTGGTACACGGTTTTAAATGTATGTATATATATATATAGTCATCCACAGACAGATGTTTCGTTCTATCAGAACTCATCAGTGTGGCTAGACAGTAGCTTTCCGTAGCTGGAATCGAAACCCGGTTGACTCAAACGCCAAGCCAAGTTTCTAACCATCTAGCCACGAGAAGCCATTAGCTGCGAAGTAAATTTTAAACGGTTATGAGTCACAATAACTATTGTTTACATACATCCGTTCAACGGCTACTGAGACCACAATTCATATATGAAGAGGCGTGCAATAAACGCTAATGGCAACACGATTACTTCATTCGCCAGAGAACTCAACCCTACAGGGGTCGGGAGTATATATCTCTATAGTCATCCACAGACAGATCTGTTTCGTTCTATCAGAACTCATCAGTGTGGCTAGACATTAGCTGGGATCGAAACCATACGAATATATATATATATATATATATATATATATATATATATATATATTCGTATTTACTAGTAATATACCTATACGAATTTAAACGTATATATATATAATAAGTAAATACGAATTTGGATGTATATATATATATATATATATATATATATATTCAGATTGGTAAGGATTTATCAACGTATCTCCTTTGGAGGCGCCCCACCAACCCGTCATTTCACCGATCCTATTTACCAACCCCTTCGCCCTTCAGGATATGACACTAGGTCAATTTTTAAGCGGATACTATACTACCACTATATATATTGATATATAAATCAAGAGACAATGTTCCTTCGTATCCGACTGCCGTTTTTTTATCTATCTATCTATCTATCTGTCTTTACCAACCCCTCCGCTCTGGCAAGATATGACACAAGGTCAATTTTCTATGTGGAGTTTAGCAGTTTTAAATTCAGAGTTTTCCTTCTCCTAGACTAGTTGCCTCACCAAGGCTGAAGAACCAGTCTGTCCTACTATTTACCCATAGATGGAGGGAGAATAATTGGATTCATTAGTGCTATGTAAAATGCAATCAGCCTCGTCCAGGATTTGAACTCGTGTCGCCGTGTCCATTTTCTATGACGATAACCATTACACCACCGGCACCTACCAAATTTTACTGATAAGTACCAAAATGTAATCCCGAATTCCCTCTTTGTGTTTCAACACTCAACTCCCTTAATTTTTAGATCGTCTAATTTTTATATATTCTCTGTCTTAATTACTTATTGCATGATACTTTCTAGAATCATCATATGAGTGGCAAACCCTTACTTACCCACGCTGGTCGAAAAACCTTGATTTATTTATAATCCCTATCCATGGCTAACGGAATCAGAACAAGCGACACACATGGATTCAATAAAGAACGTAGTTCGAAGTTCCGTGTATGTTCCCGAGATCGATAAACACCTGAAGAAGGCCGGGAGATATATCGGCCGAAACGTTGTGGAAATAACAATAAAGATGAAGACAATAATCCGAAAACCCTTAATGATAAAAATACCTCTGAATTTGCCAGAAAAATGCGTTAAATATCATTTACATTGGAATTTGCCAGTAAAATACCTTAGATATCACCCAAGACATTTTTCAATTAGCGTAAAATACAAGGAAAGGCATTAGGGAAATAAACGCACATTACAATCTTTATCAAGAAAAGTAATAAATAGAATGATAAATTCTACCTAAAGCATTTTAATGAGTTTTTGTTGTATTTAAAATTTTCAAATTCTTCTATATTTGATTGCTAATTCAAAGTACTTCTGATTATCTGCCTTAACGGACAACAAATGTGTAGACACCTAAGTCTACGTCACCTATCACTCAATAAAAAATCAGTTTTTCAGCCATCTTTGAGAAAAAATGGGTGGCAAACAAAAGATTGATTATTCTTGGTATGGTCTAACTGGTAAAGGATTAATTATGTTGAAAGAGCCCAAGCCCGCAAATGAAGCAGCTATGACTGACGACGTCTGCTAACGTCCTAAAGTTAACGGCGAAGTTTTAAACAGATCTATTCGACATCCTTTTATCAAGACCGTGGTGACGCTCCTGAGTGTTGTAACACTGGACGTAATGATGTTTGCTGAACCGAAAATTAGTCTGGAAAAGTGGTGGTAAGACGAATTTGCCGCAAACTGCCAGGACTTAAAACGGAGTATTATCCTCTCTCTTTCTCCCTATATATATATATATATATATATATAATGTTATAGTTATATAGAAACTATTTAAAATAATTACTTTCGTATATTTGCTTCGGTTGTTTCTGGTTTTCTCAACTGTGCAGAAAACTATTGTCAGTTGGGCGCTGTCTAAGAGGAAAGTAACCCTCTTGACACAATTTACTCTTCCAGAGCTTTGGAAACCCCTTGCTGTACAGTTTGAAAATAACGCCGGATGCTTCAATACGAAGATTTAACAGTGTTTGGGCGTCAATCTGAGGTCAGTGGAGAGGATTCGAAAAGAGTTGGATAAGTCTAATTGTGATCACCAAGGGACGGCGGCTCTAAAAACTCACTCTGATTGTTCTGATTAGAAAATAACACACGAATTGCATGGTCAGATTCAAGTCATGATTGACAATTGTACAAGCAAGTCAAGTAGCCAAAGACATGAGAGTGCCTAAGTTTCTCATCAGAGAGGTTCTGCATGTGTAATATACTAAGGGATTTTGGTTGATTGTTTTTGTAGTTAGTTGTTTTCTTGCTCGACTAGAGATCAACCAAAGACCAGTGAAAAAGGAGGGACATTTAAGAGAAAGGGATTCCAAGCAGTATTTATATTTCAGGTCATTTAGCGCCGAATTAAATTTCAAACAATTCAGTTTACTATAAGTATAGTTTTTGTATACCAACAGTTAAATGTCAACTGGACACTAGTTGGCGGTGTCTTACTACTCTGCAGTCAGTGTATTCTACAGCCCCAGCCGACTGGGCCTCGAGACACTCGATGGCGGTGTCTTACTCCTCTGCAGTTAGTGTATTCTACAGCCCCAGCCGACTGGGCCATGAGACACTCGTTGACAGTGTCTTACCCCTCTGCAGAGATGCAGTCGATATATTCTACAGCGCAAGGATTACTAAGCAATTTGTCAATAGAGTATAATCCGAATCAGTTACAGAGTTTCATTTGTGTCGTACAAACGTTTGCTTTTTAACTCTTTTAAAGAAAAAATGTGTCAATTTTTCTCCTTTTTGAGAATCAAGAGACGGTAACCATGTGGGAAGTTGGAATGTGTACGTGTATGCGTGTGGATGTTTATGGATATATTCCTGCATGAGCAGGATGTGTCAGAATGTCATTTTTAAGAAAACTTTAACTGGTTTGAATTCAGAGATTTCTCGCTCCTAAACAGGTTGATGCAATAAGTTTAACGGCTCATCCAGCCCAACTATTTATCTGTGTGAATAGTTGGTTTATTTTATTCGCAAATCATGCACTCTATATTATTTAATGCCAAATCATCTTCATACATGCATATTGAATATATGATTTGTAAACACATTTTGTTGATAACATTTTAGACAAACTTGAGATCGTTTCTTTTGCACATAGTTAAATGGTTTCACGTATTGCTATTAAACTCTAACCATACAATTCAATGTTATTCATTCGTTTGCACACGGTTAAATGGACTCATTAACAATTCAATTAAGCATCAAACATTTATCTAAATACATGTAAAGGATAAAGAGTTCTATTCTAATAATTCATTTTGTATAAGTCAACAAAGTTACATGATTTCAAATATTTCTATGTATCACTAACAATTCAAATTATAAGTCATTTATTTACACAATGTTAACTGATCAAGCTGTTCTATCTCATGCAATTCAATTTAACATTAGTCATTTGCCTGTACTCAGTTTAAATATCAAACAGTTCTCTTTGATCCGCAGATAGGACCCTATCAGTTGCCATCACTTCAGGCTAGTGTCAACCTGGGATCGAGGGCAATAAAGGGGTATTCAACAAAGTGCTAGCATTATCATAGCCTCACTATCAGATTCTTTAGTGTCATAATAAGGACATTCGTTGAGGCGGGGTTTTATCCCAATCCAGAGATGCAATCGGTGTATTCTACTGCCCCAGGGATCTGGACTGATTTTGTTTGGTTTCTTTGTTTAATGGCATATCAACGTTTGTGGGTTATTTAATGCAAAAGTTATCCTCGTGATGCTATTTAACCCATAGGTGGGAGGATAAGAGGGTTCAGACCTTTCCCAAAGGTATTTGTCCGAAAGTGAACGTAATAGTGCGACTAGAGTCCGAACACACTCACTACGATTTCGGAGTTCGGCACTTTTACCATTACACCACGAGGAAACGCTTGAACTTGGTTGAGGATAGTTGATAAAATTCTATATGACTGTATACGTGTATACGAAAAATATTATATGCTGTTATCTATTGTAAAAGGTCAGTAAAAGCGAGGGGGATGAAATGGAGGCCGAGTAGGAAACCGATAATATTAGATATGTCTTTATCAGGGCTTAAATTTCTAATCACTTCAGAAAATGCTCTCTCTCTCTCTCTATATATATATATATATATATATATATATATATATATATAACCAAAGGAATTAAGTTTCCTCATAAAAGCAGTCTACGAAGTCTTACCAACACCAGTCAACCTTCATGCTTGGGGGTTAACAACATCCGACCGATGCAGAACATGTGGGAAAACTGCGAGCCTCAAACATATTCTCACTGGATGTGAGTATGCTCTAAGAAGCTATACTTGGAGATAAAACTAAGTCCAGGAGATGTTTTTTGCGGTTTCAAAAATATGTTGTGAGACTGCCAATAAAGCTCTAAACATTATCAATAACAGAGCGATTCAGTTAGTTAAAGGAGGAAATATTTCGAAAATTGCACGTAAAAATATGCGTAAACCATCATTGCTTGAGGGCTGCACGGGGTGACACTTCGCAACCGATTTAAAAGATAACTTTTATTTCCAACTAAAAATAGCGTTAACGACAAAGCGTCCAGATATTGTCATTTGGTCTATTAAAGTAAAAAAAGGTTTCGTTATTGAGTTAACGGTCCCTTTAGAAGAAAATTTTGACTCGGCACATCAGCGTAATTTGGAAAAATATGTGGATCCACGAGAACAATGTGTCAGAAATGGTTGGATAACAAATGTATTTCTATCGATGTTGGATGCAGAGATTTTATTGCCGACGCAACCTCTGTTTTCTTGACTAATCTTGGACTTCCTCCATCAGACAAGAGGAAATACATGGAAAAGATCTAAGATAAGGCTCTAACAGCATGAGCGTGGATCTGGCAATCCCATAGAGCAGCAACAATCTGAAAACGTCTGGTGGTGTCGTAAGATACTGCTGGGGTGCTCTGGGCTAGTGGTAATGATGCTTCAGCCCCGAAAACAAGCTTGAACCCAGAGTCATCACCCGATGAAGGCTTTGTTAGAAGCAATGCTGTCGTATAAACATCAGTTATTGTATGATAGCTCCCTTTTCCATATCTACTACACCGAAGTGTAGGGAAGGACGCAACTCCTTTCACTGGATTGCTCCACTTTTCCCTTGATCCGTACTTTTTAATGCTGAATGCTAAGCAAGGAGGTATCAAGTACCATTTTTAAAGTCTTTGGCATGATGCGACCTGGGATTAGACTCAGGGTCCCGGACCATTAGCAAACACTCTACCTAGGGTAGCCAGAGTTTTTAAAAAAACATTTTTTTTTTCAATCTTTCTAAATCCTCCCTTTCTTTAAAAAAGGTGACCTTGGATTAACTAAGAACTATCGAGGTATAACTCTTACATTGATAGCAGCCAAAATTTTCAATGCCGAACTACGAAACCACATAGAACCCAAAATTGACAACATTCTTAGGAAAAACCAAAATGGCTTCCGAAGAAATAGATCCACGACCTCACAAATATTGACCATCAGTAGAATTCTTGAAGGCGTACGGGCAAAAAACCTTCAGGCGATATTACTATTTCTCGACTTTACAAAGGCCTTTGATTCCATTCACAGAGGGAAGATGGAAGAAATCCTGCAATCATACGGCCTACCAAAAGAGATCGTCGCAGCAATAACGATTCTCAATAAAAACACCAAAGTGAAAGTAGGTTCACCGGATGGAGACACGGAATACTTCGACATTGTAGCAGGAGTACTGCAAGGGGAAACGCTAGCTCCATACCTCTTAATCATCTGTCTATGCTATGTGCTTAGAACATTAATTGATAAAATCAAAGAAAACGGCTTCGAACTGACAAAGAAAAGAAGCAGAAGGTACCCCTCAAAAACAATTACCTACGCCAACAACGCCGATGATATAGCAATTCTGACAAATACTCCAACCAAGCCGAAACATTACAGCATAGTTTGAAACAAGCCGCTGCAGGCATTGGCCTCCATGTCTATTCACACAAAACTGAATGCATGTGCTTTAATCAAACAGGCGACAACCTCTCTGAATCTAGTAGACAAGTTTACCTACCTAGGAAGCAGTATCTCATCAACCGAAAAAGACTGACATCCGCACACGGCTAACGAAGGCAAGTGCAGTAACGATAAATCATCGATCATATGGAAGTCAGACCTGACCGATAAAATAAAACGCAGTTTCTTACTAGCAGCAATACTACTATATGGATGAACTGCTTGGACGCTAACAAAACGGCTGGAGAAAAAGCTAGACGGCAATTACACAAGAATACTGTGAGCAATATTGAAAAAGTCCCGGAGACAACACTTAACAAAGCAGCAACTATACAGCCACCTACCTCCCATCATGAAAACTATCAAAGTTATCCAAGAGCTGAAGCAGGGCGACCAGCTCGAACCTACATACAGCAACTCTGCGAGGATACGGTATATAGCCCTGAGGACCTGCCAGAAGCGACGAACGATAGGAAGAAGTGGCGAGAGAGGGTCAGTGATATCCATGCTGGCGGCACGAGATGATGATGATGATGATGATTGTATGATACCTCCTATATGTATATATACACAGGATGTGGAAGCAAAATTAAGAATATTTTAATATATTAATAAAAGACTCTATCATAAAACAGGGGGGTGTCGGTTAAAGCGATGTAATGTGGTTAAAGTGGTGTAATGGTTAAAGCGATGGTCTGCTAAATCGTAGCACACGAGTTCGAACTCCAATCTCGCTACTACATTCACTTTTGGACAAATACCCTTTGGAAAGGTATGGACCCCCTTATCCTCCCAGCTATGGGTTAAATAGCACCACCACTGTTCTTCTAGGAGAATAGCTTTGGCATTAAATAACCCACGAAGTTTGATATGCCATTAAACGAAGAAACCAAACCAAATCTATAATAAAACAAGAACAATTTTAATCTTAAAAAGTGAACAAAAAAAAATAATATAGATAAAAAATAGTAAATTTACTCAAATGGCAGCCATTTTTTAATTATTGTATCACACGCCTTTGAAACAATTTTCCTACCTTCAAAATGAATTCTCGTGTCATTTTATTCCGTTCCTCTTTAACAGAAGTCTTTAGCAAATTAGAATGGAGAGTTGTATTTGTTGTTTTTTTTGTTTTTTGTTGGTTTTTTTTTTGTTTCTTTTTGTAAAACGCCCGCTATGGCATAATCAAGAGGGTTAAAGCCTGGGCTTGATGAAGGCCATAAAGAAACTCCAATTATCGGGACTTTTTTGCTTGGTTTCGGCGTTAAGCAAATCCTAGATTCATTGTCGTTTCTTTTCGTGCTCACTCATACTGGGTTGAATTCTAATGAAAAAGTGCTTGAATAATAGATTTATCACTTTTATTTGTTTGTTTTTTTCAAAAATTGAACTAATCAGTTTTAAAAAATGTTTTAAAGTTATTCTATATTTTGTTTCTGCACCATATATATATATATATATATATAAAGAGAGAGATGGAGACAGAGACAGACAGACAGATTAACTGACAGACCGACAGAGTATATAGAATAGAAAAGGAGGAGATCTGTATTTTAAAGCATGAATATCTATCTTCTCTATCCAATATCCCAACCAAGACTTTCTTTTTCATGAATATTCTTTGACGGAAGACTTCTTTAAAATAAGATCCTGCTAATGTTTCCGTACAATCAATATGTCTCCCGCTTTTTGTATATTTTCTTGAAATTCTAATTTCTATTTACATATCTGTCCTCACTGCCCTACTTTGTGATTGTTACAGGAAGTGTCACTTTTATTTCCTTATATTTTAATCTTACTACCTTCCTACTTCTTTTTATTACCCGACATCCTCTCTTAAACTGACAGCTACCTCTACCAATAAAACTTATTGTGCAGTGAAATACTGATGTTATTAAAAAATAATACCATATAACTCAGAATTATTCGTTATATAGCATTATTTTTTAATAATATTATGTATATTATAATATTGATAATTTATCTAAAATATATATCTTGAATTTATTTTCAGATTAGCAGTTTATTTTATTATCATATGAAATTTTTCAGAAGCTCGTGTTAAATTTATTTTTTATTGAGTTTTTGTGTATTTTGTTTGCAATATTGTGTCTGAATTATCATAAATCTGGTTTTCGTGTTAATAATTTTTCTTTCATTTTCTAAAATTTTGGAAAAATTTTAAAAATGGAATTTGGCTATTTTGTGTAGGGGTTGATTTTTGTCTGGTTTTAACGTTGTTTGGTCTTAAAAATATGCATTTAATATTAACTATATGTACGTATTTATAACTTCACGTTCTTCGGTGTCCTCTGCGAACTTTGAAAATTGGATTGGAGTGTTTTATGTAGGAGAAAAAGTTATATATATATATATATATATATATATATATATATATATATATATATGTGTGGGTGTGTGTGTGTGTGTGTGTGTGTAAGAAATGCGTTACATTTTTAAAATAAAATGTGAATGCTAATTTCATCTCCCAATTTTGAAAAAGAACTCTACAAAGAAATAAAAAAATCTAAAAGTTTCTCTTTTATTTTCCTTTCATTTAAAACATGAAAACTTGATTTAAATATAAACCAGAAGATACAGCATATTAACTGCCCTGATGAAGGTTTAAAGTAAACATATATATATACATAGGTAATTGATTCAAGTATCATGGGGAGTTGAAAATTTGGTTACTATTATTTGTATCTTTAGGTTGGTAGAAGTCGGTTTTGGTTTAAAAATATGACTTCATTATTTTCTTTTTTTCTTTTTCCATTTAATTTGTAGCCGTTGTCCTATTTACCACCACCCCCGCTCGGGTAGGATATAACACAAGGTCAATTTTTAAGCAGAGTGTAACAGGTTTGAATTCAGAGTTTTCCTTCTCCTAGACTAGTTGCCTAACCAAGGCTGAAGAACCCAGTCTGTCCTACTATTTACCCATAGCTGGAGGGAGAATAATTGGATTCATACCTTTCCTAATGTGCTATGTGAAATGCAATCAGTCTCGTCCAGGATTTGAACTCGTGTCGCCGTGTCCATTTCCTACGACGATAACCATTACACCACGGTCACCTCCTCAATTTGTAGCCGTTATCTTTGTCTGTGACGGCTGCAAATGATTTACTGAAAAAAGGAGGAAAAGAGACTAAGATAGCTTTGAAATTTCAACTTTATTTTTGGCTTTCATACATCTATTCACTAGCGAGGGAATGTCTTTCTAGAGATGTAGAAAAACTGTCGCATATCTCAAACAAAGCGTTGAAATGTACTAGTCGTTTTCGATGGGTGATAAGTCGAAAGTCGATGTTTTTAGTAGTAGGTGATAAGTCTAGTTAGTGTTTTTAATATAGGCGGCTACTAGAGGAGACACGGTCTTACGCCACTTATGAGACTAGGGCGACATGTGCGCTGCCTGTTAGCAGCTGGGCGGGGGTGAACATACTCCTCTTCTCCAGTCGTTTGGGGCTGTAGAATACAGCAACTGCTTCCCTGGAGAGGGGTAAGACCCCCCACCAAACGAGTAACCATGATATGACTCTAAACAATCTGATCATGAGGCACCAGTAATGGCGAAACTTTGGGGGATGTGGAGTAACCCATTTAGGCCATCGCTCCCAGGTCCACTCTGGTCCGGCGTGGTAGCACCTGATAATGGTCCTATCTATGGGTTAAATAG